>BLSH010360344.1:50227-64362 GCA_018402905.1 Glandirana rugosa | reverse complement strand
TTACCAGTAAAAAATAAAAAAAAATGAAAAACCCCAAAAATGAATTCTCATCATCCGTAAACGCGACCACTTTTGCGCAAACCAATCAATAAACGCCGATTGCGATTTTTTTTATCGCAAATATGAGGAAGAATATAAATCGGCCAAAAACGGTGAAAAAAAATGTTTTTTTATATTTTTTTTTGCATTTGTATTTTAGCAAAAAGTAAGAAATTTGGGTTTTTTTGCAAAATTGTCGCCCTTCTTTTGTTTATAGCGGCGATCAGAAATGACGCAGAGGTGATCAAATACCACCAAAAGAAAGCTCTATTTGTGGGAAAAAAAGGACGCAAATTTCGTTTGGGTACAACGCCGCACGACCGCGCAATTGTCAGTTAAAGCGACGCAGCGCCAAATCGCAAAAAGGGCTCTGGTCCTAAAGCTGGAAATCCTTCCGGGGCTGAAGTGGATAATGTACCGTGTGTCTCCTTGTGTAACATTTTAGGGGAAATTACCTTATTTACAGCGCCGCTGGGCGCTCACATGACCCCGGTCTGAATACTGCAGTGGGAGAAGCCGAGATCCCCGATGGCGTCAGCCCCACTTCGAGCACTGCAGTGGGAGGGGCCGATGACATCAGCTGGGAGGAGAGGAGAAGCTCTCCAGCGGGTCATGTGAGCGCCCAGCGGTGCTGTAAATAAGATATTTTCCACAATAAAGTTACACAAGGAGACACACTGCACATTATATAATCTTTTCAGAGAACGGATTACATGATTTTACAAAGACTTTAACTAGGGCTTATTTTTGGGGTAGGGCTTATATTGCAGCCAACCCAGAAACTCACGCTAGGTCTTATTTTAGGGCTAGGACTTGGAGAAACACGGTATATAGTGTCATCAATTTACACAGTGCTTTACATTTACATTGTATGGGGGTTCTTCAAAATGTTTCCGCAATTTTTTTTAACTCTATGAAATATAAAAAAGTGTGAAAACTCTTTTGAAGAACATTCACATCAGCCCCTGCCCTCAAGGAGTTTACAATCTAAGATCCCTAACTCACATTCATACATAAACATATCAGGGCCAGTTTAGACAGAAACCAATTAACCTACCATCCTATCTTTGCAGTGTGGAAGGAAGCCCACAGAGGTAAAGGGAGAGCACACAAAGGAAGAACATGCAAACTCTATGCAGATAGTACCATGGTTGGGATTCAAACTGACAACCCTAGTGCTACTAGGTGGAAATGCAAACCACCTAACCCCTTAATATATCAAGCAAAATATAGGTACTCTTGACAGCTGTGTCCAAAAATACATTTAATGATACATTTAATAATTTTTGATACCTTACTATTCAGTTTTAATAGGTGTGGCCAGTCATGTTTATGGTTCAGTCCACATAATTTGCATGTACAACATCTAAGCCAGACATCTGTCAATGGTCAAAGAGGGCAGAATAGAAACTTCTATACAATGTCTACATGACCTGGGACAGCTGGATTTTCCATCTGTAGGAATAGAGAAGGCCCATGTTCTGTGTATAGATCTTGCACTCTGTCTTGATAACCAGCATGTTGATTGCAACTATTACTTAAAACACCCAACAAAATTATAAAGGGTTTAGCAACAGCGCAGAAGGGTACTAATGCAATCATGTATTTCTTTATAACAATGTCTCATGTTAATAAGATCAAAAAGAACAAAACAGATTGGCAGTTAGACATAAGTGGCATCAAGCAACCACCGTAAAGTAAAATGTTCACATTGATATTTGATTCTATTTTGCAAAAATAATAATACAAGGCACAGCAAACTAACCTAAAATTTCCATTACTGGCGTGCTACATTACCCCACAAAATCCTACTGTTTTAAAATCTGTCTGATTCTAATGCTAAATCAGTAACATTACTAGCAAGTAGAAGTGGAAGTGGATATTTGTTAGAAAGTCACATTATTCTAGCTGATTTATTTTAACCCTGGAAGTAGACATTTTCATATGTTTGCAGATTACAAAGTGGTAGAATCAGTCAATTATATTAACATATCTAAAATGTATCATAAGAAGATAAGTATTTTATGTATTATTTTATGTATTAAAGATCACTTCAACATTTCTAAGATAAAAGCACCTTTTGATGATGAGCTCCTTTCCGGATCTCTCATACTTTATATGTTAAAGACACATACTGATTTAGTACAATTGAATGCTTTCTACACTCAGGAATGGTTATAGCTTGCTATCAGTTTACTTTCTAGACATATTTTTTGACAGTACATTACATTTTATTGGGCTGTAATGTACAGTAGTTAGAAAAAAAAACATCTCACAAGACATTTGTGTGGAAAAATTACATTATTTGTGATAAATTCAGCTTGACACTAAGGATCTAAAAGCAGATTAAATATATTTAAGCATAACTTGCAACTGAAATTAAAAAAAAAACTGTGTGCTGTGATGCCTTGATAATAAATGCCAGTTGTCGAGATCCCTAGATGAACGCCTCTGGCTCCTTCTTCGGCGCCTCCTCGCGTTACTCAACCTCTTTCGGGGACTTATGGGGGTAATCCCCCTGGTTCTCATACTAAGTGGGGGGGTAGTAGAGGGAGAGCTTCAGGCTGAGGCAGAGAGGAAAGGGGGCGCCCCACTCATGCAGGACCTGTTAGTACCTATAAAAGATATAGCCCCTTAGAAGATGAGGAGGATGATTGGGGTGATGACAGATACATTGTACAACATCCTTATGATCATCCTCTGCAAAATGATCAATAACAGCATAATGAATACCCTCCTATGCCCCTTAGTTGGGACAATAGAAATAGATAATTTTCAAGAAATGAAGATAACTATTATCTAGAATCTAATCAACAGCCCATCCAAAAACATTTTTTCCTCAATGTCCTCCCAATATACTGCAGGCCATATACACCACACTAAATGTGCGAATGTGGCCTCCGGTATATTGGGAAGACATTGAGAGCATTGCATGTACTGGTGTAGGAGCACATCAACAATATCAAAAAAGGTTTAAAAACCCATAGTGTATCTAGACATTTTCAAACTTGTCATCATTGTAACCCCAAGGGCATTAAGTTCTGGCAAATAAAAAAGATCTCCAGACATTGAAGAGGAGGCAATTTTATTCTTCATTTGAGCCACAGAGAGTCATTCTGGATACCAGACTTTAGGGTGTCCATGTCCCCCGGACATTTGAGAAAAAGTCAGATTTCGGGGTTTGGTATTTTTTCGCGCCTGTTGAATAGCTGCAGGGCAGCCAATCAACAAGCATTTCACTCTTTTGCCCTTAGAAGCCATCACAGCCATGCCCACTAATAGCATGGCTGTGATTGGCCAGTGCATCATGTGACCCAGCCTCTATATAAGATGAAGTCACGTAGTGCTGCATGTCACATCATCTCATACTAGTGTAGGGAGAGGATGCTGCGTCGACATTGCTGGTTTAAAAAAAATAAAAAAATAGTGCTACATAGTACATTTGCACCTTGCTGTGCATTTCTTGCACAAAATTAAAAAGTGCGTCGACATTACCGGTTTAAAAAATAATATAAATTTGTGCTAAATAGTACATTTGCATCCAGAATGAGGAGAGCGTCATATAAGGGACATGATCGTGGTGCTGCTGGTGCTGCTGGTGTTGGTGGTGTTGGTGAAGCTCCTGTTGCAAGGAGAGGACGTGGTCGATCTGTGCCAGCTACACGCACAAGTGAAACACCTTCCTCAGGTGCGAGTAGCCGACAGGACCTTCAACGTTATATGGTAGGCCCGAATGCCGCTCAAGGAATGGTGAGGCCAGAACAAGTACAGGCGATAGTAGATTGGGTGGCTGACAATGCCTCCAGTTCCTTCACATTGTCTCCCACCTGGGTTGGCACCTGAACCCCATGGCCATCTGTCTTTCACCTCAGCCCCTTGTAAATCAGCCAAGCAGTCTGAGCCCCAAGTCATACAGTAGTCTCTTATTCTGGTAGATGCGCTGCTGAGGGCATTCCCAAATGATACCGGGGGCTCAGTGGAAGCACAAGGAGAAGGCAGAGCAGGAGGAAGAGGTCGCCAACGTAGCTGTGGCACCACCAGCACCTCAGAAGGCAGGGTTAGCATTGCCAAAATGTGGGAAAGCTTTGTCAGCAGCATGCCACAACAAACAGCACCACCAGTGATAGGCAACGTCTTAGCAGGCGGCAGCATTTCAGCAACATGGTAGAACAGTATGTGTGCACACGCCTACCCGTACTGACTGATGGGTCTGCCCCATTCAACTTTTGGGTCTCCAAATTGGGCAAATGGCCTGAGCTTGCCCTTTATGCCTTGGAGGTGTTGGCCTGCCCAGGAGCCAGTGTATTGTCTAAACGTGTGTTTAGCATGGCAGGGGGCGTTATCACAGACAAGCACAGCCACCTGTCCACAGCCAACGTGGACAAGCTAACGTTTATTAAAATGAACCAGGCATGGATCTCCCAAGACTTGTCTGTACCTTGTGCAGAATAGACACTTATACCGGCCTCACACAGCCATTGGTATACTTAAGTGAACTTATTCTTTTTTTTTATTTTATAGAACATAAGTCTTTATTGAAATTTGTAACAGGAGAAACATGAAAAATAAACCATGTCACATTTTATATGGAAAAAGTGAACCCCTGCTAGAACATCTCTGGGTTTGTCTGCAGATAGTGATCTTTTTTTTTTTTAATATGTCTCAATATTTTGGGGGCTACCCCAATTAGAAAAAAAAACAAACAAACAAAATACAGTGTTGGCTACCTCCTCCTCCTCCACCACCACTTCCACCTACACCGCCACGGTCACTGCCTCCTCAACCCCCTACTCCACATCCTCCTCCATTTTTTCTTATGTGATTTTAAGTTATTTCCCAATCCACATTTGTTTGCAGGGCACTTGTCCTACTCTTACCCCCATTTTGCTTCCTTTTGCAGCCCTCTAGCCATTTCCAGGATTTTTTTAGAGCCATTTTAGTGCCCAAAAGTTTGGGTCTCCATTGACTTCAATGGGGTTCGGGGTCAAGTTCGGGGCCGGACTCAAACTTTTTCGTGAAGTTCGGCCAAACCTAAACATCCAGGTGTCCGCTCAACTCTAGTTATGACTCCTGCTGGCTTGAATGTCAAATTCGATTTGAATTGTTTTATTTATGACAGATGATTTATTTTATACATTATTACATACTCTTCATATTAATGTAGTTAGAATATTTTTTAAAAAATGTATTAAATAAAATTTGGCACATTCTTCTACACTTTTATTACACATGGGAGACACTTTTGCAAATTCTGTCTCCTTTAGTCTTGATTAATTTCAGGGAATATGTCTTCATTACAGAACAAGTGAAATTACATTAGACTAACTACTACCCAGTAATGGGTAGTAGGAAGTCAAAAACTTAGGAATACCGAAAATCCTCTCGGCCAACTACACAATCAAAATGTTCTGGAAATGTTCTGGAAATTTTGTACATGTTGGAGAAAGGTTTATAGCAGCAACCAGCCAAATTAATGTAGAATATTTTCAAGTGTTTATTAAAAACAAATAAAGTGTTTTTCAAAGGCACTAGTGCTGGTAAAAATGTAGCTTCATTAACACAGAGTTTGAGTATTAATTTCAGTAAGGCTATGACAACTGCTCTCATAGGAAATACAGATAATCTCACTGTCATTTATAAATATAAATAGTGAACCTCATAAGCTCACATGCTTACTGCTGAACAAAAATATTTTAATAAAAATATTAACCACTTCAGTCCCGGAAGGATTTTCCCTCTTAACCACTTCAGCCCTGGAAGGATTTACTCTCTTCCTGACCAGACCATTTTTTTTGCGATACGGCACTGCGTCGCTTTAACTGTAAATTGCGCAGTCGTGCGACATTGTACTCAAACAAAATAAACATCCTTTTTTCACCACAAATAGAGCTTTCTTTTGATCACCTCTGCGGTTTTTATTTTTTGCCCTATATACAAAAAAAGAGTAACAATTTTGAAAAAAAAAAAATTTTTTTTTACTTTATGCTATAATACATATCCAAAAAAAAATATGAAAAAACAAATTTATTCATTGGTTTAGGCCGATATATATTCTTCTACATATTTTTGGTAAAAAAAAATCACAATAGGCGAATATTGATTGGTTTGCACAAAAGTCTATGGGATAGATTTAGGGACTTTTATTTTTTTTAATTGTTTTTACTGGTAATGGCGGCAATCTGATTTTTAGTGGGACTGAGACATTGCGGTGAACAAATCTGACCCCAAATGACACTTTTTGGGGATCAGTGACATTATAACATTAATCAGTGCTATAAAAATGCACTGATCCATGTAAAAATGACACTGGCAGGGAAGGGGTTAACACTAGCAGGCGATCAAGGGGTTAAGTGTGTTCCCTAGGTGTGTTCTAACTCTAGGGGGGATAGGCTGCCAGGGACATGACAGAGATCGCTGTTCCCCATCACTGGGATCTCTGCCATGTCATCTGGCAGAACAGGGATTCGCCTTGTTCACATAGGCACATCCCCATTCTACCTCTGTACATGGCGTGCAATCGTGCCTGCAGCCGTGCATGCGCGAGCCGCCATACAGCTGTGGCGGTTTGCACAGGAGAGCCGACCTGCCGCAGTATAATGATGGCGGCTGGTCAACATGCCTGAAGATGCCATAAACCTGCCTGTGAAGGTTCACATCTCTGTGATCAAACAGGGATCAAATGAGAAAACCCCCAAAAGGCTGGCTGTACAATCAGCCTTCCCATGGATGGATTTGGCCGGTTCAGCAGGAACAGGATGAATTTTGATCCATCCATGGCCATCTTTGATCCAAGCATGCAGTCTGGTTGCGTAGGAACATATCAGACCACCAGACCAAATGCCCTCAACATGGGGGGGGTTCAAAGCACTTCCCATGTTGAGGAGGACAAGGACCTGATTCCAATAACCCTTGCCCAGTGGTTGTGGACATCTGTAGTTAGTGGGGCTTATAATCTGAACTCCCCTTTGAATGATAAGGGAGTCCTCAGATACTGCCCCCTACATGATTGAGTATGGGATACATATTACCACCACGTGAATGAGTATGTAAAAAAAATGCAAAATGGAAATAAATATACACAAACATTTGACAAGTCATTTAGTAAGAATTAAAAATCCCAAAAAAGTCCCTTGTTGTAAATCCATCATCAATCATGATGCCCACTGGAAAAAATATCCTGATGACTGGGTACACATGACTAATCCCAACAGTACCACTACATGAATGACAGCATCCAGAGCTGTTATCAGCTATATAAAGGGAGTGGCAGGGATAGTGGTGACATTATCGCTCAAATATGGTGAGTGCTCATATTTAGGCAGTGATGACACTGCTATCCCTGCCCCTTTGCGTATTCAGCGAGGATTTCCAGTGAAGTCAGTGGTTCCTAGAGGCACAGCATGTGCAAGCAACTAATGCTTCCTTAGGAACCAGTGACAGTGGTAATCTGTGATATATAGATGCAGTAGAAATACTACTTGTATATTATAGACTTGGCTCCCGTCGGACAGGAAGCTGAAGGGATAATATTAATTTTTATTGTATGTTGATAGGGTGTTTTAGGTTACACTGCTTTTTTTTAAAGTTTCCTTATAAAATAAAGTGGGCTTTTGACTCAGGGGTGGTATTTTGGGAGGGTTTATTCTATAGTTAAAGGGCCTTTTTGTGAGCTAGGAGTACTCAAAATACAGCATTCACTTTTGTTAGTTACCATCCATTTTTTGGAGCTGCCTTTTGTTTGCAGCACATCACTGCAAAGAAAGGTGGCAAAGGTTGCAGATACTACAAGATACTACCGAGTAGAGATGGGCCCAATCATTGGGTGTTAAATTGTTGGCTGAACAAACTAACAAACGAGCACCCCATAATGCACTGTGAGATCACAGTGCATTGATTGCTGCTGATTGGCCAAAGCATACACCTGACCTGTATGCCTTGGCCAATCACAGCCCAATGTACTGTGAGAGTCTTGATTAGCCAAAGGCAGGGTGCCTTTGGCCAATCATGGCTCAGGGGCTAAGTCCACGCCCCACACTATATCCACTTCAGCCCCGGAAGGATTTCCCACTTTAGGACCAGAGCACTTTTTGGGATTTGGCACTGTGTCGCTTTAACTGACAATTGCGCGGTCATGCGACGTTGTACCCAAATTAAATTTGCGTCCTTTTTTCCCCATAAATAGAGCTTTCTTTTGGTGGTATTTGATCGCCTCTGCGTCATTTCTGATCACCGCTATAAACAAAAGAAGAGCGACAATTTTGCAAAAAAAAAAAAAAATGTTTTTCTTTTTGCTAAAATCCAAATCCAAAAAAAAAATATAAAAAAACATTTTTTTTCATCGGTTTTGGCCGATTTATATTCTTCCTCATATTTTTGGTAAAAAAAAATCGCAATCTGCATTTATTGATTGGTTTGCGCAAAAGTGGCCGCGTTTACGGATGATGAGAATTAATTTCTGCGGTTTTTATTTTTTTAAAATTTTTTACTGATAATGGCGGCAATCTGCGATTTTTAGCGGTACTGCGATATTGCAGCAGACATGTCGGACCATTTTGACACTTTTTTGGGACCAATGACAATTATACAGTGATCAGAAATTTAAATGTCCACTGATTACTGTATAAATGTCACTGGCAGTGAAGGGGTTAACCTGCAGGGGGAGATCTAGGGGTTAACTGTGTTCCCTGGGTGTGTTCTAACTGTGGGGGGGCTGGGCTACCATGGGCATAAGAGATCTAACTGATCCCAGTGACAGGGATCAGTAGATCTCCTATGCCCGCTCTGACAGAGCAGGGAACCGCCGTGTTTACATCGGCGGTTCCCCGTTCTTTAGCTGTGGCCGCTCATCGCGGCTCGCCGGCGGACATGGGCCACGGGTGCCCCGGGCACACTCCTCAGGAGCATGGTGGGCACGCGTGCACGCCCCCTAGCGGCCACCCACAGATCGCCGCTTATTTACGGCGATTCGCGGGAAGCATCCACACTGCCACAGTAAATATACTGAGCGCGGTGTGGAAGCTGATATAAGGCGCTTACATGGCAGCTGCGTGTAGTGTGTATTAATGGAGATTAGGCAGGTAGTTAGTCTATTGTGCATTCATTCAGTTTAGTGTAGTCAGTGCAGTGTATATAACACAGGGTAGTACAGTGCATATAAAACAGTGTAGTACAGTGCGTATAATACGGTGTAGTGCAGTGTGTATAACACAATGTAATGGAGTGTGAATAACACAGTGTTGTGGTGCTACTGAAGTGTTGGTGTGTACAACACATCTGTGTCACCACTGATCCCATTTTTTTTTCATTAATATTTATTAATATTATTTTTTTTGCAGTATCAGGTTCTGTTGCTGCATTATTAGTACCCCCCCCCCCCCTGTGTTGCAGGTGTTATTTCTTCTGTGTCAGCACAGGAGTTGTATACTTTTTTTTGGCGGCGCAGCAGCACTAAAAATATTTAGGGCATAATTGCTGTCCCCCCTTCTGCGACGCAGGTGTTCCTCTTTCTGCATCAGCACTGGTTCCTTTTTTCAGCAGCAAAAAAAAAATTCTCCATAATTTCTGTTCCTTCTTCTGAGTCGCAGGGAGCAGGGAGCAGTGGTCTTCCTTCTGCGTCATCACTGGTTTTTTTTTTTGGCCTTTGTTCATTTTTTTTAAATGTATTTTATTTTATTTTTTGCAGCAGTAAAAAAAAATCTCCACAATTGCTGCACCCATATTTTAATTGTTAAAAAAACTATAATTAAATGGTTTAAAGTGCACCAAGCAAAAAGCATTGCACCCAAGCACCATATTCATATCCCACTCTCTATTATTAAAAGTTATGAAAATCCACCCCAAAAAATAAAAAACTATAATAAAATGGTGTATAATGCACCAAGCACAAAAGTATTGTGCCCAAGCACCATATTTCCACTCCACACTCTATAATAAAAAGTTATAAAAATCCCCCCAAAAAATAAAAAACAATAATAAAGCGGTTTATAGTGCACCAAGCACAAAAGTATTGCACCCAAGGGCCATATTTCCATCCCACACTCTATAATAAAAAAATATAAAAAATCCCCCCCAAAAAATAAAAAACAATAATAAAACGGTTTATGGTGCACCAAGCACAAAAGTATTGCACCCAAGCACCATATTTCCATCCCACACTCTATGATAAAAAGTTATAAAAATCCCCCCAAAAAATAAAAAACAATAATAAAACGGTTTATGGTGCACCAAGCACAAAAGTATTGCACCCAAGCACCATATTTCCATCCTACACTCTATGATAAAAAGTTATAAAAATCCCCCCAAAAAATAAAAAACAATAATAAAACGATTTACAGTGCACCAAGCACAAAAGTATTGCACCCAAGTACCATATTTCCATCCTACACTCTATAATAAAAAGATATACAATTCCCCCAAAAAATAAAAAACAATAATAAAATGGTTTACAGTGCACCAAGCACAAATGTATTGCACCCAAGCATCAAATTTCCATCCCACACAGTATAATAAAAAGTTATAAATATCCCCCCAAAAATTCCTCATCTTGTCTGAAAGGCCAACACGGAGAGGCAGACACTCACAGGCCACTAAAAGAGGGCCATCTGTGTCTACATCTGTGTCTACAGTGAAAAGTGGTGGTTGTGGACATGGTGCATCCTATGCAGGCGGGGCACACTTCTCCTTTTTTTCAGGTGCTGGCTGTGTTATTGAGCCACAACATGCAGCAGATGCCCATTTTTTTGGCACCTGTTTGGCAGATGCATGTAATTTCATTGTTTTTCTATTTTTTAACAGCAATGCCCATTCCTGAGCCCAGCAAGAGTAACTGTAAGGGGTTACAGTGTTCAGGCCCCACCAACACCCAAGGTCCAATTTTTCTGCACCTATTTGACAGGTGAGTCATTTCATTTTTTTCCTAACTTCTAACAGCAGGGCCCATTCTTGCATCCAGCAAGAGTAACTGTGAGAGGTTACAGTTTTCAGGCACCACTAGGGATGGGTGAAATGTTTGGGCCAGGTATAATTTTGGCCTGAACATTGCCCATTCAGGTACTCGTCTAACATCCAAACTTTCTGAGCACTTAGTGGGATGTTTGCCCACCCAGCACACAGTCAATAGGTTGTTAAGGCTTCCTTGCTGAGAGCTAAATTAAAAAAAATAATTGTAATAAAAAGAATGTAAATTAAAAAAAAATTGGTGGAAAAGTGGCGTGGGGGGACCCTTTGAGTCTGATATGGAATTTAACCACTTCCCTACTGGCACATTGTAAAATGACACCAGCAGGAACACTCTCTGCCTCCTGCAGCCCATTAGAGTACTCAAGTACCTGTTTCCAGCCCATTAGACCACCTGAGTACCTATCTGCAGCCCATCAGAGTACCTATCTGCAGCACATGCCTCATAGAATATATGTTGGGGTGTTTTCATTCCAAAATGGGGTCATTTTATGGATAATTCCACTGTCCTGGTGCTCCGGGACCTTCAAAAGTGTGATAGGTAGGAATGAAATTAGATGTGTAATTTATGCTCCTAGAACGCCTGGTGGCGCTCCCTGCATGTTGGGCCTCTCTATGTGACTAGGCTGGGAAAAAGTCTCACACATGTAGTATCGCCACACTCAGGAGGAGTAACAGAATATATTTTGGGGTGAGATTGGAAGTATGCATATGCTGTGTGTGAGAAATAGATTGTTATTATGATAATTTTGTGTAAAACAAAAATTAATTTCTTAATTTTCCCAAGAACTGTAGGAAAAAAATACAACTTCAAAAAACTCACCATGCCTCTTACTAAATACCTTGGACTGTCTACTTTCCAAAAAGGGGTAATTTGGGGGGTATTTGTACTGTCCTGACATTTCAGGCTTTGAGAAATGAGATCAGTACATCTGGTGTGATCAATTTTTTATGATTTGCACCATAGCTTGTGGACTTTATAACTTTCAAAGAGATTAAATAATATCCACTAATTTGGGTTATTTTTGGGATATGTAGCAGTATCAATTTTGGCCTACATTTATAAACAATAATTACTTATTTGCAAATTTTATAATAGAAACTAAAAAAAGTGTTTTTTTGTTAAATGTTCGCTCTTTTTTTTACTTATATCGCAAAAAAATAAAAAACCCAGGGGTGATTAAATACCACCAAAAACAAGCTCTATTTGTGTGAAAAAACATTGTTTGGGTACAGTGCTGCATGGCTGAGTAATTGTCATTCAAAGTGTGAGAGCAATGAAAGCTGAAAATTGATCTGAACAGGAAGGGGGTAAAAGTGTCCTGTATTGAAGTGGTTAAGGGGAACCCCATGACAGAATTAAGGAAAAAAATAGCATGGAGCCCCCCTCAAAATCCATACCAGGCCCTTTGGGTCTGGTATAGATTTTAAGGGGAACTCCACGCCAAAATTTTAACAAAAAATGGCGTGGGGTTCCCCTCAAAATCCATATCAGACCCTTATCTGAGCATGCAGCCTGGCAGGCCAGGAAAGGGGGGAAAGAGCGAGCAACCCCCCTTCTGAACCATACCAGGCCGCTTGCCCTTAACATGGGAAGGGTGCTTTGGGGTGCCCCCCAAAGCACCTTGTCCCCATGTTGATGAGGACAAGGGCCTCTTCTCAACAACCCTGGGTTGTGGTTGTCGGGGTCTGCGTGTGGGGGGGCTAATAGGAATCTGGAAGCCCCCTTTAACAAGGGACCCCCTAGATCCCAACCCCCCCTATGTGAATGTGTATCGGGTACACTGCACCCCTACGCATTCATTAACAAAGTGTCAACCGTAATAACCACAGGAAACAGTTTTTGACAAGTCCTTTATTAAAAAAGAAAAAAAAATTGTGTACATCGGCAATCACGTTGTCCACAAAAAAAACAAAAACACTGCTGTCACCTCTTTGGAGGCCTCTAAACATCTGCCACCTCTCTGCTTTGACAGCTCTTATATAGGCAAGGGGCGGGACCACCTGGCTACATCACCCGCCCCTTACCTACATAAGAATTGTCACAGCAGAGAGGAGGCAGATGGCCGATGGCCTCACAAAAGACGACAGCAGTGTTTTTTTTTTAATTTTGTGGGCAGCGCGATTGATGATGGATTATATTGAGGGACACTTTTTTTTCATCTTTAATAAATGATTTGTCAAAAACTGTTTCCGGTGTTTCTTACTTTTTGACACTTTTTTGATGAATGGGTAGGGATACCCATTCACAAAGGGGGGTTAAAGGGGACATCCAGATTCAGATAAGCCCCCCTGCAGACCCCAACAACAACATCTAAAGGTTGTTGGGAAGAGGCCCTTGTCACCATCAATATGCCAAAGCACCCCCCCATGTTGAGGGCATGTGGCCTGGTATGGTTCAGGGGGGGGGCACTTGCCCCCCCCTTTTCTTCACCTGCCAGGCTGCATGCTCAAATAAGGGTCTGGTGTGGATTTTGGGGGGGCCCTAAGCCATTTTATTTTTAAATTTTGGCGCAGGGTTCCCCTTAAACTCCATACCTGACCCGAAGTGCCTGGTATGGTCTGGGGGGGACTCCACGCCATTTTTCTCAATGTGTTTTGCCAGGAGTCAGCAATACATTACAGCACATACTTTAAATGACATTTTTTCCTTTAGAAATGTCATTATTGCTGCAGCATGTTCTATACATTGTACAGAGGCACACAGAATAAGAGGCACCCCCCCCCCCCCAGCATGATAACTTTGTTATTTTTAATTTATAAGGAAATTTATAGTACGACCCCCCCCCCCCCACGGAGAATAAGACACACGGAGACATGTTACATATCTTGTACGACGTCGTTATTACTGTAAAGATTTCCTTTTTTACAGTAAATTTCATACACGACATTACATAACGACTGAGGACCGTTTTGTGTAACTCTTTTTACCGCACCTCAGGGGGGGTCTGGTATGGTCCGTGAAGCCCAGTCCATACCTCAAATTCCCCTTGGGACGCGGTTTTAAATTTTTATTTTACCGAATCCCGGGGGGGTTTTAGGTGTGGTCTGGGAATAAACTCGTACGTCGGACCGTCCACTTCTTTTCCCCCCCCGTTCACGGGGGGGGGACTTGGTATGGTCCGGTGTACGGGAGTTGT
>BLSH010360344.1:0-17659 GCA_018402905.1 Glandirana rugosa | reverse complement strand
GCTAATCTGTCCCTCACACAAGCAGCAGGATCCTCTCCCTACACTAGTATGAGATGATTTTGTAACGCTAATCTGTCCCTCACACCAGCAGCAGGAACCTCTCCCTATACCAGTATGAGATGATTTTATAACGCTAATCTGTCCCTCACACCAGCAACAGGAACCTCTCTCTACACCAGTATGAGATGATTTTATAACGCTAATCTGTCCCTCACACCAGCAGCAGGATCCTCTCCCTACACTAGTATGAGATGATTTTGTAATGCTAATCTGTCCCTCACACCAGCAGCAGGAACCTCTCCCTACACTAGTATGAGATGATTTTATAACGCTAATCTGTCCCTCACACCAGCAGCAGCATCCTGTCCCTACACTAGTATGATATGATTTTATAACGCTAATCTGTCCCTCACACCTGCAGCAGGAGCCTATCCCTACACCAGTATGAGATGATTTTATAAAGTTAATCTGTCCTTTACACCAGCAGCAGGAACCTCTCCCTACACCAGTATGAGATGATTTTATAATGATAATCTGTCCCTCACACCAGCAGCAGTATCCTCTCCTTACACTAGTATGAGATGAGGTGACATGCAGCACTACGTGACTCCAGCTTATACAGAGGCTGGGTCACATGATGCACTGGCCAATCCCAGCCATGCCATTAGTAGGCATGGCTGTGATGGCTTCTAAGTGAGTGAAATGCTTGTTGATTGGTTGCCCTGAAGCTATTCAAAAGGCGTGAAAAAATACCCGAACCCAGACTTTTTCTAAAATGTCCGGGTTCAGGTTCGGGACACGGACACCCTACAGTCTGGTACGAACCCAAACTTTACAGTTCGGGTTAGCTCAACTCTACATACACACTATTCAATTTTCTGCGGATTTTTGTCTTCATATTTTAGTAAAACCATATAATATGAGGTCAAACCTTAGGAGTTTCAATTTGTATGCAATCAGACAGGTCCTTACACTACATGGTTTTGGTAAATCTGAAGTAAAGAATCTGAAGGAAAACTAATAGTGTGTATGGGGTCTTAGATTGGAACCTCATTGCAGCCAGGGACTCATGATAATGTTTGTTAGCACTATTCATGCCCAGGGACTTGGACATTTGAAATTGTAGGGTTTACACTGCACAGGTACATATGCTTAGAAAACTTGCTTTGTTTATGTGCATGCAAATGGACTTAGAATTTTGGCCTGTAGTTGGAGATTTGATGCACATAGCCAAGGGCTAACACAGTAAATAGTATTATGTGTTCCTGCTCATCAGGTGCAATCAAATTAGACATACATGAAGAGACAGATTGAAAGATACTGGTGGGCATGTACTTCTATTGGGCGTGTGTCAGTATGCTAACATTACAACCTATCATATAAAAAGTACTGCAGTAGGGGGGTTGGTTTGGCCTGAAAAAAGGCAGTGGTATTTGCTGTGATATTTGGGGGAGAAGGACTGATATTGTGCATAATGGCAAATGCCCCACTAGGGCTGTTTGGATGTTTGCTGAAATTACTGTGCATTTTGTCCATCAAAAGTGGGTTTATGTGGCCATGCTGTCAATGTTGTGTGTGTATTGTTCCTGTTTAACCATGCATTCACATCAGGAGAACATACTCATCAATGTATGTGTGTAGAATGTGGGGGGTGTTAAGTGTTATCGTTTGAATATGTACCTTTTTTAATAATATGTTGTAATGCTTTGTAAGAATAATAAGAAGCCATTAGACTGTTAAGTATGTTTCTATAATCTTGCAGCTAAAAATGTGATGTGGGTTGGTGGGTGTTGAGTAGTTGTACTATGAAATGTTTTGCCTGTTCCACACTGTGAAAGTAAAATGGTGTCCACTCTAAGGTTTAGACAAATGTTAGATTGTAAGCTCCTATGAGTAGGGCCCTTAGAACCCAATTGCTAACTATTTTGCTAAATAAAGAACCATATATACTGTAGAATATTGTAATGCCAGTAAATATGTACATAATTGTGTTTCTGCTGGCAAAAGAAAAGTACATTGAGCTCTTCTTTGTTGTTTTTCTCTTTCCTTTCTTCTTACTTTTTAATGAGTTTTTTGGGGGGTGAGGGTTTTGTGGAAGTGGAATATCTTCCTTAGGGCCGTTTCACACTGCTGCAGTGTCCGAGAGTGGATGGGATTTTCACCCCAGTGCAAATCACATGTGATCTCTGTGCAATGTGAATTCAGCCATACAGATAGTATGGCTGAATTCACATCACATTTGGACAAAAGTTGCATATGACCCTTGTTTTGTTCCACAGCAGAATCGGATCACATGGTAATCACACACATGCAATCCGATTCCTGTCCGAATTTGCAGTTCGCACTGCGATATGCAAACTGACAGTGGATTTGCAGGGTTCCCGCATCACACCCGACTCGCAGACAGTTCACACTGCCATATGCGAACTGCTGGGAGTGACAATAGAAAGCTAATGACACCCCCAAATCAGTTCGCATATCGCAGTGCAAACTGCAATCTCGGATAGAAATTGGACTGCTTGGGTGTGAACACCCATGTGATCTGATTCTGCTGCAGACCAAAAAAATGTTCCTGTGCGAGTTTAGTCTGAATGTGATGTGATTTCAGCCATACTATCTGTATGCCTGAAATTGCATCGCACATAGATCACATGTGATTTTTCACTGCAGTGCGGTGCGAATCACATGCGATCTCGGACAACTCCGCAGTGTGAACCGGTCCTCAGTCATACTCTCACTTATATTTGCATAGTCCTTACTGATTTACATCAGCAGAACAAATGCACGAAGTGCAATGTGGCTGTAAACGGGAAGTGATGTGCGCACATGGGCTGGAAGCAAATGTGTGGTGATGCCAAATAAACAAATCAATGAACCCCACCCACAACAAATATAGCTACCACATCCTCCCCCACATTAATAAAAAATGGCATTTCAACTTGCTTGCAGCTGTAATGTATTGCTGGCTCCCGGCAATACAGAATAAGAAAAAAAATATCGCATGGGGTCCACCCAATCCATGCCAAGCCCTTCAGGTCAGGTATAGATTTCAAGGGGAAGCCCACTGCAACATTTTTTACAAAATGGCATGGGATCCGCCCAAGATCCATACTAGACCCTTATCCGAGCATGCAGCCTGGAGGTCAGTATGGTGGGGAACAAGAGGACGCCCCCCCTCCTGGGTCATACCAGGCCACATGCCCTCAACATGAGGGGTGTGGGTGCTTTGGGGCTGGGGGGCTCCACGCCCCCCACCCCAAAGTACCTTGTCCCCATGTTGATCCTGGCCCCCCCTTGTGAATGGGTATCGGGTATATCGTACCCCTGCCCATTCACCAAAAAAGTGTCAAAATGTTTTAAAAAATAGAGACTTTTTTGTTCAATATTTTATATCAAAAATGTTAAAAAAGTGTCCCGCGATGAACATCCGTGGTCAATCATGGCACCTGACGGACCAGAAAAATTGACACAAATCTAAACGTTCTGCCTCGATGGGAGGGCTCCCGCTGACTGCTGTCTCTTTGCTTTGACAGGTGTTATATTGTCAAGGGCGGGGCTACCCAAGGACATAACCAGGTTACTTCGCCCCCTTATGACGTCACATTCCATCACATGATGTCATAGGGGGTGGGGCCCTGGATTAAGTACCCAGGTGGCCCCGCCCTTGCCTAGAAAAGATCTGACAAAGCGCACAGAGCACATAGAGCAGGAGCCCTCCCATCGTGGTGGAGCGCTTACATTATGTACTATTTTTGGGTCAGTAATTGACCATGACTCTACATTATGGAACACTTTTTTTTACATTTTTGACATAAAAGATTGGACAAAAGATGTTGCTTGGGGTTT
Source organism: Glandirana rugosa (assembly GCA_018402905.1). NCBI lineage: Eukaryota > Metazoa > Chordata > Amphibia > Anura > Ranidae > Glandirana > Glandirana rugosa. The sequence goes on along the minus strand of BLSH010360344.1, from coordinate 13,813 downwards.
TTACATTTTGACAATTTTTGTGTGAATGGGTAGGGGAACTATGTACCTCTTACTCATTCACATAGGGAGGGCAGGATCTGGGGGCCCCCTTGTTAAAAGGGGCTTCCAGATTCTGATAAGCCCCCTGCCCGTAGGCCCCGACAACCACAGCCCAGTGTTTGACGGGAAGAGGCCTTTGTCCCCATCAACATGGGACAAGGTGCTTTGGGGTGGGGGTTCAGAGCCCCCCTGTCCCAAAGCACGCACTCCCAATGTTGAGGGCATGTGGCCTGGAATGGTTCAGGAGGGGGGGGCGCTCGCTTGTCCCCTCCCTTTCCTGACCTCCAGGCTGCATGCTCAGATAAGAGTCTGGTATGGATTTTGGGGAAGGACCACAAGCCCTTTTTTAAAAAAATTTTGTGTGGGGGGTCGTAGCCAAACCCATACTAGACCCGAAGGGCCTGGTATGGACCTGTGGGGACCCCATGTATTTCTTTTTGTGTTTTTTTCTTTTCGGGCAAATTATTATTTTTTTACATTCAGCTGTCAGCTGCCACAGAAGCATGGTTGTTACCATAATATTAATCCCTCAAATGCAATACATTATTGTATAGAATGAAAATAATCCAACATTAGTAATTGTATTTTCTATGCCTGAGTGTGCTCAGGTTTGTGGCATATTGGTGTGTTCTACTACATTCAAAACTTGATGGCCTGGGTTCAAATCCCACCAATAGTATCACCTCCTGAAAACTAGCATTATAGTCAGCAGGCATAATTATCAAATGCACATCATTTTGGTTCATTCCAGAATTTTAACTCTTCAAATTGGTATGTAATTATTCAATAATATTACGGTGTGGAATTCCAAAATGCAGTTAATCAAAAATCCAGACAGAAAACGGCGTGGGTTTCCCCCTCCGTCCATATCAGTCCCTTCAGGTTTGGTCTGGATTTTAGGGGGAACCTGGTGCCAAAATTTAAAAAAAAAATGACGTGCCCCCCTCAAAATCCATACCAGACCCTTGGGTCTAGTATGGATTTGGAGGGGACTCCACACACCAAATTTTTTTTTAAAAATGGTGTGGGGTCCCCCCCAAAATCCATACCAGACCCTAATCAAGCATGTAGCCTGGAGGTCAGGAAAAGGGAGGATGAGCGAGTGCCCCCCTCCTGAACCGTACCAGGGCACATGCCCTCAACATGGGGGGTGGTTGCTTTGGGGCAGGCAGGAAGACCATGCTTCCCCCACCCCAAAGCACCTTGTCCCCATGATGATAAGGACAAGGGCCTCTTCCCAACAACCCTGGCTGGTGGTTCTTGGGGTCTGTGGGCAGGGCACTTTTTGGAATCTGGAAGCCCCCTTTAACAAGGGGCCCCAGATTCCGCCCCCATGTGAATGAGTATAGGGTACGTTGTACCCCTACCCATTCACCTAAAAAAAGTGCCAAAAAAACACAGTACACAGGTTTTTAAAGTATTTTATTAAGACAGCTTCGGCGTCTCTTCTGATTTCTTCTCCCCTCTCTGGCTCTTCTCCCTCCTCAGGTGCTGTCTTCTCCCTCTGCCAGTTCTTCTCTCTCTCCGCAACATCTTCTGCTCTTTTGTCCCCCTTGTGACATCACCATCTGGTGCATGATGGGGCGGTGACGTCACAAGATGGCCGGCCTCCAGATGACATCACTGAGTGGCCCTGCCCCATGCCAATATAAGTAAGGGCACAGTGTGGATCCAGCACTACACCAGGAGATTGCGTTGAGTCAACATTGGAAGAACAGAGGGAGAAGGCAACAGAGAAGATCCGGCAAAAGAGCAAAAGACGGGGCAGAGAGTAGACCCTGCAAAAGAGCAGAAGACAGCGTGGAGAGGGAGAAGAACCGGCAAAAGAGCAGAGGACGCCACGGAGAGGGAGAAGTACCGGGAAAAGCGCAGAAGACGGCACAGAGAGGGAGAAGAACCGGCAAAAGAGCAGAAGAAAGAAGACCCCACAGAAGAAAGAAAACCCAGCAAAAGAGCAGACAAAAGAAGGCACCTCAGAGGAAAGAAGACCCCGCAAAAGAGCAGAAGAAATAAGACGCTGGAGCTGCCTTAACCACTTTAAGACAAGCCTCTTTTTGGAGTTCGGTGTTTACAAGTTAAAACCATTTTTTTTTTGCTATAAAATTTGTTAGAACCCCCAAACATTATATATTTTTTTCTAACAACCTATAGAATAAAATGGCGGTCGTTGCAAAACTTTATGTCACACCGTATTTGCGCAACGGTTTTTCAAGCGCAATTTTAAAAAAAAAAAAAATTTTTGAGTTAAAAAATTAGACAACAGTAAAGTTAGGCCAATTTTTTTCCATATTCTGAAAGATAATGTTATGCCGAGTAAAATGATATCCAATATGTCAAGCTTCAAAATCGCGTTCGCTCGCGGAATGGCGACAAACTTTGCAACTTAAAAATCTCCATTGGCCACGTTTAAAAAATTTTACAGGTTACCAGTTTTGAGTTACAGAGGAGATCTAATACTAAAATGATTGCTCTCGCTCTATCGATCGCGACGATACCTCACATCTGTGGTTTGAACACCGTTTTCATATGTGGGCGGGATTTATGTATGCGTTCACTTCTGCGCGCAAGCTCGCTCGCGGGGTGCTTTAAATTACTTTTTATTTTTACACTGTTCTTTTTTTAAAAACAAATTTTGATCATTTTTATTCCTATTACAAGAAATGTAAACATTCCTTGTAATAGAAAAAAAGCATGCCAGGAACACTTAAATATGAGATCTGGGGTCAAAAAGACCTCAGATCTCATATTTACAGTAAAATGCAAAAAAAAATAATAATAATTTGAAAAAAATGACAGTGCAAAAAAAATAAAATAATGGGCCTTTTAAGAGCATTGGGCAGAAGTGGCTTGTGAGGTTGCTTCCGCCCTGCCATGTTATGAAGCCGAGTGAGCAGCTTCAGCCGCTCACTTGGCTCGCGGACACTGGGGGGAGAGGAACCGTTTATCTCCACTGCTGCCAGCGGGTTACGGTAGCTATCTGCTACCATAGCAATGGTATTCCACTTCAAACGGCCACCGTTTAATGACGGCGGGCGGTCTTGAAGTGGTTAATAAAATACTTTGAAAACATATGCAGTGTGTTTTTTTGCCCTCTTTTTTAGGTGAATGTGTAGGGGTACAATGTACCTCATACTCATTCACATGGGGGGCGGAATCTGGGGGCCCCCTTGTTAAAGGGACTTCCAGATTCCGATAATCCCCCACCTGCAGACCCCGACAACCACAGCCCAGGGTTGTCGGGAAGAGGCCCTTGTCCCTATCAGCATGGGGTCAAGGTGCTTTGGGTGGGATTTTGGGGGGACCCCACATCAATTTTTTTTTATTTTTGTCGTGGAGTTCCCCTTAAGTTCCTCTAAATTCCATACCAGAGCTGAAGGGCCTGGTATGGACTGGGGAGGACCCTACGCTGTTTTTTTCCTTGATTTTTTTATGTATATTGCCGGGAGTCGGCAAAACATTACACACGCAAGCAAGTTTAAATGACTTTTTTTCCTTGAGAAATGTCATTTTGCTGCAACACTGTTCTAAACATCACACAGATGTGCCACTTTATAGGCAGACTAAGGGGACCCCCCAGGCACAATATTTAAAGGAATATTTCATTTTTATTGTTTTAATTTAATCATCATTAAAATCACTGCTCCTTTAAAAACAATTGTTTTAAAAAATTTTTTTTGCTTTTGATACATATCACCTAGGGCAGTACCTGGGTCCCCATACACTCTTTATGGTCAATAAGGACTTGGGATTTTGCAGGTTCGAATCCCATTGACTTCCACTATTACCGCATATGTGAGCTGACAGGCATTTCGCCAGCAATATCGCTCTGTTCTCTTCGCATATGCACCCAGTTTTAGAGAGTTGAAGTCTTAATTGCCTTTAATTGTGCACTATTTTCAGGCACTGCTGGAGCACATTTTGGAGATATAGTAAATTAGCCCCATAGTCTTTGTTGTGATATTTAAGTATGAATTAGTTCACAGTACAAACTGCTAAAGTGGTCAGGGGTGGCTTGTTTTAAAACTTTTCTGCTGCTTGCTAAGAAGAATATAAAATGTTAACAATTTTATGAAGTGAGAGGTACTGTTTTTTTGGGGTTTTTTTTAGATTTTTATGATTTTTTTTTTTTTTAATTTTGGCATTTGCACATGCCAATTGTGGCCTTTTTTTATAATAGTTTGCTTATCAGCCCTATGAGTAGCCCAAACAAAATAACAATATTTGCCGCCAAAGTACTTCAGTGGGGTTTGCTGCAAAGTTCTTAATCTTTGAGCAAGGTTTGTAAAACTGTTTGCAAACTGAATCTAGGCAGATTTGTTCATCCTTAGTGACAACATTTTTACTCTATATTGGGTGAAAGTTGTCAGCCTAGAACGAGAAGTGTGTGTATGGTAGGATCATGAGATGAAAATAAAATGAAAAAACCCTAAAAAAATACACAGCCACCACATCTAAACTGGTAATCTGCAATATGTTACATTTTTTTTTAGTTTAGATACGCTTTAAAGTGATAGTAAACCTTTGGACATCTTTCTCTTTAAAATAACAAACATGTTATACTTACCTGCACTGTGCAATGGTTTTGCACAGAGCAGCCGCGATTCTCCTCTTCTGGGGTCCCCTGCCGGCGCTCCTGGATCCTCCCTCCTGCTAAGTGCCCCCATAGGAAACTGCTACCTATTAGGGCACTCATGCGGGCTCGCTCCTGAGCCCAGCTGTCTGCGTCCATAGACACAGCCAAGGGGGCTCAGCTCCGCCCACCCCTCCCCACTCCTTTGTCATTGTTTTTTTTGACAGCAGCAAGAGCCAATGGCTGCCACAGCTATCAATCTGCCTAGTGAGGAGGGAGAAAGCGGAGACAGACGATGCTCTCATGCACACTGCTGGATCGAGATTGGGCTCAGGAAAGTACTAAGGGCGGCGGGGGGGGGGATGCTAAACTCAAAAAATTTTCTACCTCATTGCATAAAATGTATTAAGTTAAAAAAAAAACTAAAGCCTTTAGAACCACTTTAAGATTTATTCATTTTCCTGTGCAAAATAAATACATTGCTTCTGCTTCCTGCACAAAAATGCAGTTCATAAATGAACCAAATGTTTGACTGCACAGATCTCACAAATCTTCTGAGTCATGCTAGTAGGTGTGAAGAAATGACTATGCTGCTTTTCCTCCTACACAGTTGTAATGTGTAACCTAGCATAAGGCATCTCAAACATAACACATTGACATAGCCCTGGAGGATGTGAGTAATTAGGTTTTTGTTTCCTTGAAGTTAATCAGTCAGCTGCAGATTACATTATGTGAATGTTTCAATTCTAGTTGCCCAGTCTCAGTAACGTTTCTATTCTAAGTAATCCTGGCAACTTAATTCTATATTTTACACTCAAAGAGAAGGATGTGTGCAATGTGTATCTGTCCGATTCACCGTTTGGATTAACCGGGTTAAAGAAAGCATTTGTTGTTTATAATTGGTTTTTGTTTTCTCTAATATGAGCAGTAAAGCATATAGACAGGCTATTATGGAAGCAAAAGTCATACCTTAAAAAAGCCACTTAAGAATAAATATCAGGAAAAAAGGTTCCCATTATAGAGCTGAAATTGTCTGCAATGAGCCATTACCAAATAATAGCAGTAAATCTGCCCAGTATCATCGCAAATGTAACTTTCCTCTATGTATGTTTATTTTTTTGAAGCATAGTTCAAAAGCATAGTTCAAACATAAAAAAAAAGGTTAAAGGAGTTGTTAAGGCAGTGCACACAGGCACTGTCAGCCCCACTGCTAGTATAACCTGTAGTATATACTGAATGCCATTTTTTAAAATTCATCTTCCAAATACCTTATTTCTTCTACCTGATCAGCGGTCACGTGACTGCCCATCGCTCTCTTCCTCTGATGTATACACTAGGCAGGGAGGGGCCGAGCTCTCCCTCTGATGTCATGTGACCTCCCTCCCTAGTGTACACATTGGAGGAAAAGAGCGACGGTCGGTCACAGGACCACTAATTGGGGAGGTATAATAAGGTATTTAGAGGATGAATTTTAGAAAATGGCATACAGTATATACTACATGTTATGCTAGCAGTGGGGCTGGCAGTGCTTGTGAGCAGTAATGTTTCCACTGCTCGGAACAGTACTACAAGGGGAGGGGCGGCTCAAACACAGACTAGCCAGGGAGGAGGACAGAGGAGACACAGGAGAGCAGAGAGCAGGGCTGTGGATAGCGGAAGCGCGGAAGCTAACCACAGTGTCAGGGCTCAGCAGCCATGATTAACCATGGTCAGTTTACAAGGGTGAGGGATGAAACTGGCAGGATCAACCAGGTATTTCAGCTGATACGGGGGGCCAAATTACACAGCACAAGCACTGGGCTGCATAACATGCTTTAAGGGAACAGGATCCATTTTTCTTTTTTTAGGGTAACAACTGCTTTAAATTAATGTTCAGTGTGGGCCATGAAAATGCAAAGTTAAATTCTAGTCTTACAGTCGGTGTTAAACAACTGTACAGGCTCCTCTTCTGTTCTAAAATTCATCACTGATTTTACTGCACATTGTGAGATTCTCACTGTATAGTTTAAAAGTAAAAGGCAAGCCAACAAAGCATGTCCCAATTCAGAGAGAGCACATAGCTTCATCCAGACCCTTCATTCCAAGCTGTGCTGCCTCTGGTCCACCTTTTTCATACATTGGTTTTCAGCTCTGTTAATTATTATTGATAAAAAGGGGGAGGGTTATGTCTAGGAAAGCAAAATATAAGCAGATTAATATATCCAATTTAAGGGAAGCCAAGAATAAAGTAATCTCTTCCAAAGGGTTCCAAAAACAACACAAAAAAATGTATCTAGGATTCCAGTTTCTGTCCACCTTCTGAGCAATAGAGTAATAACTATCATCGCATAGCTACTAGGAGGCCTGTGACTCACAGTCTCTGCTTAAATTCATCCCAATACAATGAGGGGGGACTGGGACTTTAGATGAAGCACATACATATATTTGCCTCCGTCCCTGGTTCAGTTTTATAGAGAGGAAGTTGGGACTTTAGATGAGGCAGTTAACCAGTTGAGGTTTGATTATTAATAACCATATTTTAATTCATAACAAGATGTAGACTGCATAGCAATATTACATAGCACGAATAAATGTAATGTCATAAATAACATATCAACAATTCATGTATTTATCTACACATATTGGCTTGGCAGGGCCAGACATGTTGTCTGTCCCGGGAGCTGAGGTGGATATGAGCCTTGTACCGCCCGGGAGCAAGTGCGCAGACCCAAAGCACGGTTCTCCAAGCTTCATAATTTGTCCTGCCGGCACATTATGTATTACATTAGTAATTATTAGTTTTTGTAGTGGTTGTGGTTTGCCAAGGGTTTGTTTGCCATCTGATGCCTGGGAGCTGCAACATACTCTGTGCACCCTCCCCCTCTCCCCCCTCCTTCCGCCTTGTCTGGAGGCGGGGGGCATGTGTGGGGAATTCCACAGCGCATCGGCGCCACACACCGTGCTCCACGTGTAATGTCATTGTTGGGCGTCATATGTGTGATAACCAAAGACACTCCAAAAAACCCCAAAAATATGCATGCAGCAATGTGAGTTCCCACTATGCAGAGATGTGAACAGGGCCTGAAAGCTGAGCGTCCCCATCCACTCCCTCCTATGCACTTGTATAAAGCTGACCATACACAATGCTATCTTATTGCACAATCTCTGTACAATTAGATTTTCCAGAACTATGGAATAGAAAGACCCACATGAATAATCTTTTCAATTTTTATCAAATCCGATAGGCCCTAGCAATACATGGCTGATGTAGTTCTAAAGCAGATTGTGCAATCAGATTGTACAGAAAGTGGGTGGGAAGTGGTATATTAATGAGGGGGGTGTGGTCCAGAGTAGTGAACATGCCCTATCATACCCTTTTCTGTGATGCAGCAAGGCAGTACATTCTCGGATTCAAAGCTTCCTGGATGTCACATGATCTACATTAAGTGATAGAAGCAAAACAATTTTATTCCAAACACATATGAATTTCAAAGCTTCCGTGAGTGAGGTAAGCGAGAGCTAAGTACACTGGGATGGCTGGGCCAGAAATAACAAAAGAAACGCTTCTATTTATTATGAAAAGTGAAATTTTGGCCAAAAAGGTGAACTTAGCCTTTAAATCCTACCACTGAAGTGAGGGATGAACAGGACGAGGAATTTGTGCAATGCCTTTAAATGAAAGTACAAACTATTAGCAGGAAAATATTAAAAAACAACATAGAAATACAGAAAACAGCACCAGACCAAAACCAGATGATAGATATTTTTATTTTTAGTAAAAATTCAAAAAAAAACAGCCAGTGTGTTTTGGGGGTAACACCATTCCCCCTTGATCAGGGCTACAAGAAAAAAGATAAAAGATCATGATGAAAATATACACTGTATTACCAAAAGTATTGGGACACCTGCCTTTACTTTACACGCACAGGAATGTTAATGGAATCCTAGTCTTAGTACATAAGGTTCAATATTGAGTTGGCCCACCCTTTGCAGCTTTAACAGCTTCAACTCGTCTGGAAAGGCTGTCCATGAGGTTTAAGAGTGTGTCTATGGGAATGCTTGACCATTCTTCCAGAAGGGCATTTGTGAGGTCAGGCACAGATGTGAACCAAAAGGGTCGGCTCGCAGCCTCCACTCTAATTCATCCCAAAGGAGTTCTATCTGGTTGAGGTCAAGACTCTGTGCAGGCCAGTTAAGTACTTCCAACCCAAACTCACTCATCCATGTCTTTATGGACCTTGTTTGTGCACTGGTGCACAGTCATGTTGGAAAAGGAAGGAGCTATCCCCAAACTGTTCCCACATAGTTGAGAGCATGAATTTGTCCAAAATGTCTCAGTATGCTTACGCCTAAGAGTTCCTTTCACTGGAACTAAGGGGTCAAGCCCAACCCCTGAAAAACAACCGCGTACCATAATCCCCCCACCCCCCACCAAATGATTTGGACCAGTGCACAAAACAAGGTCCATAAAGACATGGATTAGCAAGTTTGGGGTGGAGGAACTTGACTGGCCTGCACAGATTCCTGACCTCAACCCAATAGAACACCTTTGCGATGAATTAGTTTTATAGAGAAGAAGTTGGGATTTTAGATGAGGCAGTTAACCAGCTGAGGTTTGATTATTAATAACCATATTTTATTTCATAACAAGATGTAGACTGCATAGCAATATTACATAACACGTAGAAATATAATGTCATAAATATCATATCAACAATTCATTTATTTACATTTGTCAATTGGACAACACATATGATATTGAGTAAACATTAATATCAGCAATTCATATATATACACATGTGTCAGGGAAGCAGCACATCCTGGTATTCAACAAATAATGGGTAAAATTGTATTCATTCATATATCTACACACATTGGCTTGGCAGCACAAAGCAATGTAGTTGGCGTATAAATTAGTGAAAAATGTAATTCCTGTTAGGACATGTATCTGCATACTGATTGAGCGACGCGTTTTGTGTGTGAACACTTCCTCAGGGGCGGATGCTAAAGGATATCTATGAAGAACAAAAGTATTATGGTCAATTGTTAGACTAAGTATAACAGGAAAGGACAGACTTGGCAGTCCAACAGGTAGATTGACATCTGATGAGTAGCAGTGGCCACACATGGATATAAATTCAGTTGGCCCCTGCTGAACCTGACAAATTTCGACCCATTTATGGCCACCTTACAATCTATAGGGATGAAAATATACTGCAAGCAGCTATTGTATTTTTATGCCTCTGTTTTCCCTTGTTATATTTTTTTTCACAATGGGCTGGCTCACTTTCTTGGCCGTTTGCTTGGATTGCTTTTGGATGTCCCTTGGTTGCTTATTATCATAAAGCTGTGCCCCTAAGTAGATGATAGATAAAAAAAGTTTTTTTTACCTACAATGAAATCCTTTAAATGGAGTCCATTGAAGGACACAGTTTCCTTCCCTCTTTGGGCTGCTTGCTACAATGAGCAAGTGTGAGGTGGGAGGGGGTTATTGCATCTAGGAGACTGGCCTTCAGTTTCTATGTGCTAGTGTCAATATTTCCTGTAGGCTGTAGCCCCTCAATGGATCTTGATAAAATGATTTTATTGTGAGTGCAAAAACCCTTTTATTTAGTAATGAATTTTAAATGTCTAAAACCTTGACTATGAACACCACCAAGAATTTCTATGTCTGTAATGTATATAGAAATGCAACATCCATTGTCTGAATGCATAGATTGTAAGATATAACCAGTTGGCCCCATAATTAGATGAAATTCCTGGAGGAAGGGACTTCAGAACCAAAAATCAGTCCAGGCCCTTGGAACCCAGGCAATAAATGCTGTATTTTTTTTCAATGTAGGCAAGTGTCAATAGACCCAATTACGTGTTCCTTCTCTGTTTAGCGCTTCATACGAATTAAACATACAGTATCTGCTTTAGGGCATGGATATAGTAGAGACAAAATAAGATCTCACTAAATATGAACTACATGTCTTTGTCTTATATTGCAGTTGTAATGCAATAAGGCTGCCAATATTGTATTGAGTTTTGGCTAGTTTGTTACGTATACCAAACTTCTAGTTAGAAAAAACTTTAGGTATGCTGTACTGCTTCTTAAAGGATCTTTCATTCCACTTCCTTCCAAGCTTTCTTGCAGAGTTCAATTGTTAATAACAAAGCACCATCTACAGCAGCTTCAAACTGGCATTGCAAGTGTTGTCTGACCAGCACGATCATTCCCAATCAGCCATAGAAATGAGAGCTAGACAGGCAATGTATCAAAATTAGGTCTCCCACTTGGCAGCATGCTGTGTAAATGACTAAGCCTTCAGGCTTTTCTAATTTTGCTGATAAGCACACCTCAGAGTAAATTATTTTGTATACTACCAAATGTACTAATGCTACAGATCTTACAATGAAACATTCTGTGAATGTTTTTTTGTCAGTACGCATTATTTACAAATGGAAATAAAATTAAACAATATTTAAGAAATTTAATTGGGGGAGCCTAAAATGAGGCTAGTGCATTGCTGTTGTAAATTTACATTTTGGTTTTGGTTTAGGTTTTAGTGTGTACACTACAATACTGTTATTTTAATCCATACAAGGTAAGCTCAGGAGTAATAATAATAATAACACAATACAAATGTTACATAATAGTATTGCAACACAATGGCAAAATACATATACAATATCTTACAAAAGTGAGTACATCCCTCACATTTTTGTAACTATTTTATTATATCTTTTCATGTGACAACACTGAAGAAATGACACTTTGCTGCAATGTAAAGTAGTGAGTGTACAGCTTGTATAACAATGTAAATTTACTGTCCCCTCAAAATAACTCAACACAGCCATTAATGTCTACACTGCTGGCAACAAAAGTGAGTACACCCCTAAGTAAAAATGTTCAAATTGGACCCAAAGTGTCAATATTTTGTGTGGCCACCATTATTTTCCAGCACTGCCTTAATCCTCTTGGGCATGGAGTTCACCAGAGCTTCACAGGTTGCCACTGGAGTCCTCTTCCACTCCTCCATGACGACATCACAGAGCTGGTGGATGTTAGAGATCTTGCGCTCCTCCCCCTTCTATTTGAGGATGCCCCACAGATGCTTTAATAGGGTTTAGGTCTGGAGACATGCTTGGCCAGTCCATCACGTTTACCTTCAGCTTCTTTAGCAAGGCAGTGGTTGTCTTAGAGGTGTGTTTGGGGTTGTTATCATGTTGGAGTACTGCCCTGCGGCCCAGTCTCCGAAGGGAGGGGATCATGCTCTGCTTCAGTATGTCACAGTATATGTTGGCATTCATGGTTTCCTCAATGAACTGTAGCTCCCCAGTGCTGGCAGCACTCATGCAACCCCAGACCATGACACTCCCACCACCATGCTTGACTGCAGGCAAGACACACTTGTCTTTGTACTCCTCACCTCATTGCACAGCAGTTGAAACGTTTTTTGGGCATTATTTCAGTGCCAGATGGCTTTCCTGCTCATAGAATACTTGCACATTCAAAGGTACATAGGTCTGCTCACATAATTTGCTCTTTTTGCTTACAGGATGGGCAACTCCCAAGGTAAGTGGAGGATCCAGCACCTACCTAAGCCATCGCTTAAAGTGTTAAGATTTACTAAAGCATATTGTAAAACATTAAGAAACATAGATTGTTCCAGACATTACAGAAGGTAAGGTTTTCCACAATGAAAACTTGACTTACAGCAAAAGCTAGGATGCAGAAAAGCAGAAAGAAAATGGCCTAAAGAGGATAGCCAGGAGAATTCCTACACAGAGCACAAAGAAACATAAGCCTCAGCTATCAGCACTCTCTTCTGGGCTAAAAATAATTAACTATCTCCTTACTGATTTGGAAGAGTCACAGGGAGATACAAACAAAGTGCTGTTCCTAGAGAAGTTAAGGAGAGTTTCAAGGCTAGTTCAGCAAGTGTTGAAGGAAAACATGTGTTTAACGGCAAGACTAAAAGGTATAATAATGAATGCAATAAGGGAATCCCTTGTCTGGTGTGCAGAATACTTTGACATATTTGACACGCCCACACCTAACCCTTTTGTAAATGTACCTTAGGCTCATACACCCATTACCCCAGGAATAGGGAGGCTTTTTTCCCACTCACTAAATTTGGATGGCTTTGAATTTAGGAATACTGTGTATGTCCCTCTTCAGTTAACCATACTGGGTCCTGTGCAGCATAATAATTTATCAGAGCTCCAAAGTATCATGGAACAATCAGTACTGCACCTCAAAAATCTATGTTCCTTGACAGAGTGACCCATCTTAACAAAAGGGGACTTCTACAAGTACCCCAAACCCTAGTGGATTGGAACTACTTCCATGTACAGGCTGATGTTGATATCTGTCCAGTACTAGAACCTTTAATAAGCAACACAGGGATGGTAATGCAACTTTGTTCCTGGACTCCCTTAAAGATTAAGGAATTTTTGAGTACTGTTGCCCATCCGAGAGTGGAGCTAGTAAAAATCGCTAAACAGTTTATGGAATATGATAGTGAGAAATGATGGGGTCCCTACGTAGAAGCGGATTGAGTGAAAGATTTTTTCACCGAGCATGCTGATCTCTTTTGGTAGATAAGTCATGCTATTGCCTTTAGGAGAGACACCCAGTTTAGGATATGCTATTGTTATTAAAGATAAACTTTGTTTCAAGGCCAGTTGCCTGGAGTTTGATCAGCATAGCTAGCAGAGCTGATGCTTCTAATGCAGATCTAATGCAGGTTTGTATAATAGGGAAATTAATGATAATCAATGTGTACAAAGATTACAGAATGCTTTTACTGCATGTTATGGTTTGCCTAATTTTGTTTTCAAGTAGTAGCCATTATCAAATGTTGAGCCCATACCAAGGGCACTGTTTAATTTGAAGGGGAAATGGAAAAATGTGACAATTGCAAATTGATAAAAGTACAACTAAGGTGAAAATTAAAGGTGTAAGGCTTATATTTTCAATGTTACTGTTGAGTTATGCCCTAATTTTATATGTTGGCATGTCTCTTTATCTCTTTGAAATGCTTATTGTTGAACTTGTGGATACTGGCATAGCTGTTCTGAAACCTCTGAGAGCTTTGGGTTTTTTCAATGGTATATTGTCAAGTGTATGAGTAGTGTTGAGCGAACCCGGACTGTAACGTTCGGGTCCGTACCGAACTTTCGGGTGTCCGGGGCACGGACCCGGACCCGGACATTTCAAAAATCGTTCGGGTTCGG
>BLSH010360312.1:0-12388 GCA_018402905.1 Glandirana rugosa | reverse complement strand
GACATACTGATAGACAGATTTAGAGAAAAGGGCTACCGATTGAATGAATTGAGATGACTGAAGGAAAAGGTCAGGAATAAGGACAGAAAATCCCTCATCAAAGATCAGGAAAAGAAACAGAACAACATGGAGTTTGCTTTTGTAACTGGGTTCAACAAACAACATAAGAAGTTTGAAAATATTGTAAAGAAACATTGGCCCATACTGCAGTCTGATAGAATAGTAAGGACCCTGTTGCCAAATAAACCGAGTTTTGTTTATCAGAGAGCACCCTCGTTGAGAAACAAATTAGTCCATAATGTGGTAGACCCTCCTAAAGAAGTGAGATTATTTCCTAACATGAGAGGCTTCTTTAGATGTCAACAGTGCCTCCCCTGTCGCCTGAGTATGAAATTACCCAAAAAAAAAAAAGAGACATTTCAGTCCACATCCACGGGCAGAATCTATAAAATTCAGCAATTAATTACTTGCAATACAACACATGTGACTTATGTTATAGAATGCCCATGCCGGTACCAATATGTGGGCAGAACTACGAGACCCCTCCATGTCAGAATTCGGGAACACATGAACAATATAAAAAAGGGCTATCCCAAACATAGCCTTTCAAGACATTTTAACAAGGTTCACAATAGAGATATTTACCTCATGAGTTTTTATGGAATAGATCATGTCAAGGGACATTGGAGAGGTGAGAATAAAAAGAGAGCTATATCAAAAAATGAAACAAAGTGGATTTACATCCTCAATACTCTCCAACCTGATGGCATGAAAATCGATATCGATTTGAATTGCTATATCTCGGATTACTGAAACCCCTCCTGATCATATGCCTCTTTTATGCGTTTTTAAAGTATCCCCCCCTTTCTTTGCACACATCACTTTTTTATGTATTGCCTCCATACATGCATTTTATACCCTTCCTATATAATTACTTTTTATATTTGACTAAAGTTCCTCCCCTTGACTATACACTCCACATATCATTTTAAGGGATATATTGCATATATACAGTGCCTTGCGAAAGTATTCGGCCCCCTTTGAACTTTGCGACCTTTTGCCACATTTCAGGCTTCAAACATAAAGATATAAAACTGTAATTTTTTGTGAAGAATCAACAACAAGTGGGACACAATCATGAAGTGGAACGAAATTAATTGGATATTTCAAACTTTTTCAACAAATAAAAAACTGAAAAATTTGGCGTGCAAAATTATTCAGCCCCCTTAAGTTAATACTTTGTAGCGCCACCTTTTGCTGCGATTACAGCTGTAAGTCGCTTGGGGTATGTCTCTATCAGTTTTGCACATCGAGAGACTGAAATTTTTGCCCATTCCTCCTTGCAAAACAGCTCGAGCTCAGTGAGGTTGGATGGAGAGCGTTTGTGAACAGCAGTTTTCAGTTCTTTCCACAGATTCTCGATTGGATTCAGGTCTGGACTTTGACTTGGCCATTCTAACACCTGGATATGTTTATTTGTGAACCATTCCATTGTAGATTTTGCTTTATGTTTTGGATCATTGTCTTGTTGGAAGACAAATCTCCGTCCCAGTCTCAGGTCTTTTACAGACTCCACCAGGTTTCCTTCCAGAATGGTCCTGTATTTGGCTCCATCCATCTTCCCATCAATTTTAACCATCTTCCCTGTCCCTGCTGAAGAAAAGCAGGCCCAAACCACGATGCTGCCACCACCATGTTTGACAGTGGGGATGGTGTGTTCAGGGTGATGAGCTGTGTTGCTTTTACGCCAAACATAATGTTTTGCATTGTTGCCAAAAAGTTCGATTTTGGTTTCATCTGACCAGAGCACCTTCTTCCACATGTTTGGTGTGTCTCCCAGGTGGCTTGTGGCAAGCTTTAAACGACACTTTTTATGGATATCTTTAAGAAATGTCTTTCTTCTTGCCACTCTTCCATAAAGGCCAGATTTGTGCAGTATACGACTGATTGTTGTCCTATGGACAGAGTCTCCCACCTCAGCTGTAGATCTCTGCAATTCATCCAGAGTGATCATCCGATGATGAAATGCGTAAGGCGGAGCCATTGTGTCATCCCGCACCCATGATCCCCGGGCTGAGAGAGCGATAGTACGGCAACCGTGGGCTTTCCTTGAGTCTGACTTCCCCAGCTATCAGTGTGAGTAGGAATACACCATTACTGTGGCACTCTGCATGGTTTACTCAATCGGATCTCTTTATTTTTTCATGTACCGGACCCCCCTGAGAGGGATACAGCGGACCCCTGAATACAAGCTGGGAAATAAAAAGGAGTCTTAGGAGACGCTGTCCCTTTAGTTCCATCTGGTGGACGGTTTTGAATATACAAGTTTAGACTTTTTTCATCCCCAGTTTATGGCTTACTGATCAGTACATTTAACCACATGTAGTGTGAGCTTTTGTATAATTACTTCGGATTATGTATGGTATGCTTCATATGGAATTATGGTTAGTGATTTAAATATTGCACTTGCACTGTTATATGCAATACTACACGCAACTTAATGTTTCTAATTCATTTTACATTTTATACAATTTTCATGCATTTCATTGTATTTTTATTTAATTTTTTATTTATTAATTTTTTTATATATTTTTAATTTTGTGGCATTTTGGATTCATTCACTGATCACTCAGCACATTGCTCTTTCATCATATCAATTTATGGGTGACACGTATTGTTTGTCATTGCACATTTCACTTTATACACTTCACCTCCAGAAGAATTTCACACTTTAGGACCAGAGCACTTTTTGCGATTCGGCACTGCGTCGCTTTAACTGACAATTGCGCGGTCATGCAACGTTGTACCCAAACAAAATTTGTGTATTTTTTCCCCACAAATAGAGCTTTATTTTGGTGGTATTTGATCGTCTCTGCGTCATTTCTGATCACCGCTATAAACAAAAGAAGAGCGACCATTTTGCAAAAAAAAAAAACAAATTTCTTACTTTTTGCTAAAATTCAAATCCAAAAAAAATTTATATTCTTCCTCATATTTGTGATAAAAAAAATCGCAATCAGCGTTTATTGATCGGTTTGCCCAAAAATGGCCGCGTTTACAGATGGTGAGAATTCATTTCTAGGGTTTTTTTTTTATTTTTTACTAGTAATGGCGGCGATCTGCGATTGTTAGTGGTACTGCGATATTGCAGCGGACACGTCGGACATTTTTGACACTATTTTGGGTCCAATGACATTTATTCAGCGATCAGAAATTTAAATGTCCACTGATTACTGTATAAATGTCATTGGCAGTGAAGGGGTTAACCTGCAGGGGGAGATCTAGGGGTTAACTGTGTTCCCTGGGTGTGTTCTTACTGTTGGGGGGGTTGGGCTACCATGGGCATGAGAGATCTAACTGATCCCAGTGACAGGGATCAGTAGATCTCCCATGCCCGCACTGTCAGAATGGGGAACCACCGTTCCCCGTTCTTTGCCTGTGGCCGCTTATCGCGGCTCGCCGGCGGACATCGGGAGTGAGGCGGGCGCGCGCCAGTGGCGGCGTGTGCGCCCCCTAGCGGCCATTCGCAGATCGCCGCCTTTTTACGGCGATTCACGGCCAGCGTCCACACTGCCGCCGTAAATATGCGGTAGACAGTGTGCAACTAGTTAAACACAATCATTCACTCACTAGATTTTTACACAGCTTTTAACCTCAAACACCCATTTTTGGGCAGCGCCAGACCCACCGTTATATTTCATTTTTTTCTTACACACATACTTTTATCTCAGAGAACTTTATTGAACACTTCCTATAGTACAAAATCCAGAGCGTGTACACCACACAAATACACAATAAACTTAAATCTTACATAAAGTATAATAACCTCAAGAAAATAAAAAGGTTTGTCCATCACAATGCACAGATAAACAAAAAGATATAACAGGTAAGTGTGTTCCACCACTCAGGAACAAAGTCATGGTAAAACACTAATTTACCCCTAACCCAGTAGTAGGCCATCCATAATAAGTTCTACTGGGGCCAAGCCGGAGTGTCCAGCCACGGTGTCCAAAGCTTGTCGAATTAGCTACCAAAACAGGAAACAAAGATCTTGTAATCTGTATCTCCACAGAGTGGTGCTGTGGATACAGAGATTATAGAACGTGCCACATTCTAGTTATAACATATACGGAGAAGAGAGAGGACTGCAATATGGACTTTTTAGGCACGCTAATACACTTGATAAAATGTAAAAAGTTTTCTTACAAAAAATATTTTTTAGTTTAAAACAGTATGCAATAAACTTGTTAATAACACTAACACATTGCTTATGTATTATATTGGAGGCCTATTAGTAATAAGCAATGTATTGGTGTCCTCTCTCTTCTCTGTACCTAGCTACCAAAACAGCCCCCGTGCTGATAGATATATTTTTAAAGTCGAAGGATTTCTTTCAATGTAAGGAGATCGGTGGATGTCCAATGCCGTAAAATTAACTTACATGCCTGAAAAAAGTGCCCTAGCTATTGGCTGCTTAGGGATGTCCTTAAATTAATAGCTGTGGACTTCTGGGGCACCCACATACTTTACCACTTTAGCCCCGGAAGGATTTACCCCCTTTCTGACCAGAGAGCTTTTTGCGATATGGCACTGCGTCAATTTAACTGACGGATGCGCGGTTGTGCGACGCTGTACCCAAACAAAATTGATGTCCTTTTTTCCCACATATAGAGGCTGTCTTTTGGTGGTATTTGATCAAATCTGTGGTTTTTATTATTTGCGCTATAAACAAAAAAAAGCGACAATTTTGAAAACAAAAACAATATTTTTTACTTTTTGCTATAATAAATATCCAAAAGAAAAAAAAAATTCTTCATCACTTTAGGCTGATATGTATTCTTCTACATATTTTTGGTAAAAAAAAAATCACAATAGGCATATATTGATTGGTTTGCGCAAAAGTTATCACATCTACAAACTATGGGAATAGATTTATGGCATTTTTATTATATATTTTTTTACCAGTAATGACGGTGATCAGCGATTTTTAGCGGGACTGCAACATTGTGGCGGACAGATCGGACACCTTTGACACTTTTTTGGGACCATTGACATTTATACAGCGATCAGTGCTAAAAAAATACACTGATTACTGTATAAATGTCCCTAGCAGGGAAGGGGGTAACACTAGGGGGCGATCAAATGGTTAAATGTGTTCCCTCTGTGGTGTTTCTAACTGCGATGGGAGTGTACTGACAGGGAATAGAGAGAGAACGCTGTTCTTGATTACTGAGAACAGCAGATCTCGCTCTACTTCTGTGATGGCAGCTGGTCGGCAAGTGGTTAATAAATAATATCATTGGGGGATACCTTAAAGTGGGGTGATACAGAACAGTACGGTTTCCATGGACAATCTCGGTTGCTGTTTACACTAGCTGGGAATTTTTTATTTTACAATGAGCTTTGCTTACTGATAAGTAATCTTCAGCAGCAACAACATGCATTTCAAATGGCAATATACTCTCTTTGACTTGTAGATAGAAATTGACTGGTAGTTTGCCGAGGCTTTCTTTATTCTTACGGATGCAAAATGTTCTGCAACTGGCAAATTTATATTAAGTTATTATTACAAATTAAGAGAGCTCAAAGTGTTTTTGTATGTTATTTTAAAGCAGTCCGGACCTTCAGCTGCCATGTGAAGCAGTGTTGCCAACCGTCCATAAATTTACGGACAGGCAGTAAAAACAGGGCAGTGTTTTTGGGTGTCCGTAAAAAGTCCGTAGCAGCCGAAAAGTGCCAGTAAAAACGGCGGCCATCGGCTCCAGTCAGAGCTATGTATGTGCAATTACGGAAATCCCCAAGCGGCGAGTGAGAAGATCCGATCCTGACCCTGAGACGAGTTGGACGACTACTCCTCCTGCTGCCAGCTAGTGCCTCTGCCCAGCCCATCCACCCTCAAATGAGGTTACTGCATTTTCCTGCCACACCACCGCCAGCCAGCACCTGACCGGAGCAGACGCTCCGGGTGGATGGATGGATCCTCCTGATTCCTGCCTGCCTCCCTGCTCTGGCTGACCCTGCAGCCCTCCTGGTGACAGTGGTGAGTGCAGTACGCTTCCTCTTCAAGCCAGCCAAAAAAAGAGTCGGGACAGTGAGTGTGGGACTGCTTGACACCCACACTGTCTCTGCTCACTTTAACAGACAGCCGCCAGCCAGGCTGCAGGAGTCTCTCTTAGTGTGAGTGTGCACTGTATGAGTGCAGTGTGCACTGGATAAGTGGCAGGAGGTAATGGAAGGATGGTGTAATGGAAACAGGAGGTGATGGGGATGGTGTGATGGAGATGGAGGGATGGTGACAGGAAGTGATGGGGGGATTGTGTGATGGAGACAAGAGGTGATGGAGGGATGGAAACGGGGGGATGGTGTGATGGAGATGAGGGGTGATGGAGGGATGGAGACTGGAGGGATAAAACAAGAGGTGATGGAGACAGGAAGTCTTTAGCGGTGGGGACATAAATTCTGGTGATGATAGTGGCTACCAGGGATTTCACCTCACTTTCTGTGGTGGTTATGGAACAGAAATTAAGGGGACATCTCTACAATTTGACATAGGTGACAAAACTGATGGACTAAATAATCTTCCCTTATTATATTGAAAATAACAGAAATATGTTTTTTTACCTTGCTATCTACCTTTAATCGCATTGCTATTGGCACAGTGTACTTGCTTGTAGCCTAAATACTGAAATTTGCACTGAAAACTAATTTTGTAAATTTTGTAAAATGCCAGTAAAAACTTGGCTGTGCCAGTAAATTTTGGGTGTTGTGCCAGTAAATTTCAATCTGGTAGGTTGGCAACACTGATGTGAAGTGAACATTTAGCAGTGGTACACCTACATTCTGTAGTGTGTACTTTCCTCATTCTAAAGTGCCATTTGTCATTTCTCTCTGTTGTCTCTTCCCTCTGCTATCTGAGCCATAAATACTAGTCCTAACCGACTGCACAGCATCCAGAGTGACACCCCGCTCCTCCAGTGAACAGCAGATGACTGTATTGGATTGTGTAGAGGAAGGTGTGTCTATTCCCTCCACTCTGATTTCAGATTTCACTGAGCTCTGTGTTCTTGCTTTGCCTTGTGTGTGGCATCAGATCTCATCCCCCTACCTTCTACTGCTGAGAAAAATTATTTAAAGGGTAACTCCACTTTCATGGGAAAAAAAAGTAGCAAAT
Source organism: Glandirana rugosa (assembly GCA_018402905.1). Classification (NCBI taxonomy): domain Eukaryota; kingdom Metazoa; phylum Chordata; class Amphibia; order Anura; family Ranidae; genus Glandirana; species Glandirana rugosa. The sequence continues at coordinate 5,217 of BLSH010360312.1, read as the reverse complement.
AAAGAAAAAATAGTATAGCGTATATAATTGCGACACAAGTCATATTGTGATTGAATGTTATTAAAAATTACCTTTCCTTTTCAATCTGCAGCTGCTGTAATTTTCTGAGAACGCATTGCAATATGGCTACCTGCAGTTGTTCTGTACACAGAGTGTGTACTGACCACTCCCCAGAAACATCATTTCCTGCTTGTGTGATTGGCTTACCAATTTTTACCAGAAGTCTGCCTAAGATACAAGCCAAATTTCAGGCATCCTCTGCAACAAAAATGTAATTTTTGGAGAGATACTTCCAATAGAAACATGTATAAAAGGATGCAAGCCAGGCATCTTTCCTCATTAGGGCCCTGCAGCTGCTACAGCTGACAGATAATTATGAAACCACTCCTATTAGACCCACTCAGTACAGAGGCACAGAGAAACACAGAGGAATTTCTTCAGAATAACAAAATGTAGGAATCTGCAACAAAGGTTTTTGTAATCCTTGCAATGCACAATGATCACCCAGAGGGGAATGTTTTTTTCTCAACAAAAGTGGAGTTACACTTTAATCTGTGTAATTTGAATGGATGTGGACAAGAGATGCCGGCAGATAAACAAATGTAACATATGTAGGAGGATTTGTTTCATCTCTGTGTATCACCTGATGTTAGTTACATCAGTGGGTATATGTAAGGGTTTACAACCACTTTAAAGTTCTCACAATCTCATGTCTACAAGAGCTGTATTTTTTGTTCCTTGTTGGTGTTAGCTGTTAACTGTGCCCTTGAAGTAGATCTGAAGAAGGTCAATTTGTGCCATTTCTGCCCGTTCACTTGGATAAGGGCCATTCTAAAGAAACTCTTAGCCTGCTACTTTGTCTTGTCCACTCCTCCATTGGTCCCACTTAAAAGTTCTGTATCAATTTTCTGTAATAGTGAAGATAGATAGAATTAGCTAGGATTGGGTCATGAAATCTATGTCTATTTGGACTACAGGAAATAGTGCAGGGCTTTAGTGTGGTGAATATTTAAAGTATAACTAAAGACAAACCTTTTTTTTAGTTTTGGACAGAGTGGTAAGAGATTAGAACAACTGATGGGTTTTAATTGCTGTCTGTGCCCTGTAAGGCAGATTCACCCTTTAACATTTTTATGTTTACCTTTATCATGAAAAGTGAAAGAAAACCCCAAATTTTTGGTGATCTTAAGAAAAGAAATAGGGGCATTAGTTCGGGTGAGCCTGGTGACATCCAGGGATTCTCTCACTTTCCTGTTTTGTCTATGGGACAAGAAGAGAAGGAAAATCTCCCCAACGGGACACAGATAGCAAAGAAAAAAAAAAAAAAAACGACAGTTGTTATAACCTGCCCCTACTCAGGTCTACGTTATGCAGGACCAGCAACAATGGAAAAGATCAATACTGAACAGGGGAAAGTGATGTATGCATTTGTTTTCATGAAAAGTGTAGTTGGTAATAGAGAGATGGGATTGAAACCAGGTACCAAAGTGCTGACAGAGATTACACTCAGTGCTCTGGATTGAGGCAAATACACACTATAGAAGGATTCGCTTTGTTCATTATTAATGCCAGAGGTTTAAAACAACTTTAAAGTTTTCTTTTAAGGTAGACATATGCAAAGAATTAACTGGGTGCAGAAACACACATGTAATGGAAGAGTTTCACATGTTTTAAAAATTATCTTTTGCCTTGAATAAGTCTGGGATATTCTTACAGGAGATACAGGATTATAAGAGCCTGAGGATATAGTTAAGTGGGTATTGTGGGTGCCATCATCCTAATAAAGTGAATAAAATGAATATAGGTATGGGATGTCCCACTAGCAACCCAACACTAATTGAAGAACATGGACTTTCTTGGCACCCAGGGAACACACATAGTATATAAAAAATATATAACAATTTATTGAGAATAACAAATATACAATCAACAAATAAATGACAACATATTGAGATTAAAATGAATGAATTTACAGCCCCTGCTGGGGATTGCAGGGTGCCGTCTAATGTCCTCTGATGAAGCCAGAGGCCTGTGTGGTACCAATTTCAGATTGTTTCTGATGTTCTCGACCGGTTTCGTGGAAATTCCGCTTCTCCAGGAGAATAGACATTTAGAATATCTGTAGAATTTGGAAACTATATATATAATACAAAGGTACAATCAGAAAATAGACAAATAGTATGAACAAAAGATATATCAACAATAATTGTGAAGCTGGGATAGATAAAGAAGTTACTTACCCCAAGGAGGCCGTATTCAAATCCAATGGCCAACCGCATGCCCCAAAAGGGCCTATCCCCCCACTGCGGACATGGGGGACAAACGGAGCAAAATAGCTAAATGTATAAAAATAATAAAACATGTGTCATATACCCACCAGAATCTAGTATGAGATAAAGAGATCCAGGTGGTGAGAAAGATATGTGCAGGGGATAAAAAAAAAAAGGAGAGAAAGGGAAGGGGGAGAGGGAGGGATGGAAAGGAGGAGAAATAGCGGACAATGTTGGGGGCAAAAAAAGGAAAATGAGTGAAGAGTGGGAGGAAGGGGGGGGGGGGGTCCCAAACCACCATCTAGATCCAAGAAGAAAAGGATGGATGGTAAATACATGTTCAAAAAGAGCTTAACGATAATTCATTTATTCTCCGTTGTACATACGCCTTTGATCCCACAAGCATTGCTTTCCTGGATCTCAGGATAATTATCAATGACCAACACCAAATTGACACTGACCTCTATAGGAAGCCTACTGCGGGAAATACCCTGCTGCATGCTTCCAGTGCACACCTCCGTCCCCTCGTTCGCAGTAATCCATAAGCCCAGTACCTACGACTGCGAAGTAACTGCATTCAAGATGAAGATTTCTTCTCACAGGCCTCTGCCCTTCGACAGAGACTTTTGGCTAGAGGGTATACATCCACTAACCTTAGAAAAGCGTTCAACAAGGCAGCCTCACGATCTCGTACTTCTCTTCTCTTTAGACCTCCCCGAGTACAATCTCGGGAAACGGTGGGGGTGGTCACCAGATACTCTGCCCATCACGATCATTTATGGTCTGTCTTGTCCCAACACTGGCACCTCCTTGTGGACCATCACACGGGAATTCAGGAGGCGTATCGGTGACCACCTCTACTGCTCTTTCGGAGGTAAATTAACCACTGTGGGCAGGCATATTGGCCTTTGCCATCGGTACCACTTAGAGGTGGTCAAATTTATGGTGCTGGAGGTAATTCCTGAGGACCCCAGGGGCGGGGATTGGGACCGTCGCATCCTACAACGGGAAACCATTTGGATTGAATGCAAACATTCCATCTGTATTAATGAAGTACATACCTATAAACCCTTTCTCTAGAATGATCCTTAGGTGTGGGTGACTTGTGGGGGTGTTTCTTGTTGTTTTGGGGGGGGGGCTGGTTCAAGCATTGAGCTCCCCTGCACATTGCTCCCTTTCCGTTCTAATATCTGAACAGGAACAATGCATTTTTTGCATTTTCTATGATGGTGGACCATGTCTATTACTGTTTATAGATGTTTTTCTAGAACAATACAAATGTTGCCGCGCCTGTCCCATGGTTGCTGCACCCAACGTGGCCTCTTGCCAGTCGGTGCGGCACCCATGAGCAGGCAAAGTTTAAGATTTAGCCGGCAGCATAAGACAAAACACTTGTCAATGCTGTTTGTGCTTCTTTATTCCTAATATTTTCTTCTTATCCAGGTCGCCGTTCACTGTATCCTTCATGGCCATGGGCACCAATCCCCGGGCGGCGGGCATGTGACCCCTATGTTTGCGTAAGCGTTGCCTCGGCAACGCTCCCGCTCTCGCCACTGTGCTGGTCAATTGACCGTGCACTTTCAATGGCCTCAAGCGCACACTCATTGTGCGCGCGTTGTGGGAGGGGCCAGGCACGGCCGCGCCGGACCCAGCTGCGGCTGGTGATTTTGGCGCGGACCGTGCAGGGGATAAAGAGGAGTGGGCGGCAACGGCTCATTACATGGCTGCTTCTCCGGAGACATCTTGTGTACAGGCACATTACCAGGTGAGCTATGATCTATCTTTAGCCTCCTATGGAGGGACCCACATGTCCACTTTCTGGCCTGTCTTATGGCTGGATCCTTACCTACCTGCTTTGCTTTTTACACCATTACTTTTTTCTATTTCTCTATCTTCCCATATAGGAACCTGTACATTGCTGGGACTGTGCCTCAGCCAGGATGTTTATTTAAACCCTGATATCTTTTGGGAAGTATCCTCTTCCCTTCGTACACTTCCATACTCCTATCCAGGCATTGCCTAAAACTAACCAAGCACCCGGCTTTGTCTCTGGGGTAGCTCCCCCGCCCTTTGAGGTGGGTATTTTTGATTATTCCCCCTCTTTTTGAACATGTATTTACCATCCGTCCTTTTCTTCTTGGATCTAGATGGTGGTTTGGGACCCGCCCCCCTCTTACTCTTCACCCATTTTCCTTTTTTTGCCCCCAAAATTGTCCGCTATTTCTCCTCCTTTCCTTCCCCCCTCTCCCCCTTCTCTTTCTCTCCTTTTTTTTATCCCCTGCACATATCTTTCTTACCACCTGGATCTCTTTATCTCATACTAGATTCTGGTGGGTGTATGACACGTTTTATTATTTTTATACATTTAGCTATTTTGCGCCGTTTGTCCTCCCATGTCCGCCGTGGGGGGATAGGCCCTTGTGGGGCATGCCCTTGGCCATTGGATTTGAATACGGCCTCCTTGGGGTAAGTAACTTCTTTATCAATCCCAGCTTCACAATTATTGTTGATTAGAGTTGAGCGGACACCTGGATGTTCGGGTTCGGCGGGTTCGGCGGAACTTCACGAAAAATTTTGAGTTCAGACCCCAGACCCCGAACCCCATTGAAGTCAATGGGGACCCAAACTTTTCGGCACAAAAATGGCTGTAAAAAAGTCCTTCCATAATGGATCCATAGTGGAGAAGGATCTAGGGGTTTTGGTGGATCATAAGCTTAATAATGGCATGCAATGCCAAGCTGCGGTTTTCAAAGGAAGCAAAATCCTTTCTTGTATTAAGAGAGGTATGCACTCCAGAGATAGAGACATTATTTTGCGCCTGTACAAATCATTAGTGAGTCCTCATCTGGAATATGCAGTTCAGTTTTGGGCACCAGTTCTCAAAAAGGATATCGGGGAACTGGAGAAAGTGCAGAGAAGGGCAACCAAACTAATAAGAGGCATGGAG
>BLSH010360304.1:135264-154726 GCA_018402905.1 Glandirana rugosa | reverse complement strand
GTCTCTTATACACATCTCCCTCTAGATCCTCCCTGGGGCCACACCCCCCCTCTAGATCCTCCCTGGGGCCACACACCTCCCTCTAGATCCTCCCTGGGGCCACACACCTGCCACTGGATCCTCCTTGGGGCCACACACCCCCCTGGATCCTCCCTGGGGCCACACACCTCCCTCGATCCTCCCTGGGGCCACACACCTCCCTCTAGATCCTCCCTGGGGCCACACACCTCCCTCTAGATCCTCCCTGGGGCCACACATCTGCCACTGGATCCTCCCTGGGGCCACACACCTCCCTCTAGATCCTCCCTGGGGCCACACACACACCTGCCACTGGATCCTCCCTGGGGCCACACACCTCCCTCTGGATCCTCCCTGGGGCCACACACCTGCCACTGGATCCTCCCTGGGGCCACACATCCCCCTGGATCCTCCCTGGGGCCACACACCTCCCTCTGGATCCTCCCTGGGGCCACCCCCCGATGGGGGGAGGGGTTGTATCCCTTATTTATTATGGTGTCCCGGTTTACACAAAGTGACAATATCAAGAGACAAAGAAACCCAGAGAAGATCTGCAAATATTATCATCCAGTGTTTTATGTGAATCATATACACATGGACCAATAGAAGACTAGTATGTGTCATAGAAGGGGGGAGGGGATAAAAACAAAAACTATGAAAATCAATCAAAAATAAAATTCAGAGCCCGTTCACAGTGGCCGCTCCTTAAAATGCTCCGTTTTACCACGCAGCCTGGTGTCCTTTTTGCTGGGCAGTAAGGTGCGGTGCTTCAGTACTTTGCACTGCTTACATTTTTTTTATATAACTTTATTGAGAATGTGCAGCACCATCCAACACACTGCAAAAATGTGGCCCCTTTCATCCATTCAGTACCATGTTTGCTAAGAAAGCCAGATTCAGTTTACATCAGTTAACATCTTCCGTCTTCTGTTTAGTTCTGTTTCTTTTACATCCTCTTCCAGAACAAAAATAGACTTATATTCCTGTCTGACCCCTTCCTGCTGGCCCTTTAAATGCTTCTAGGTGCTGGGAGGCAGGTATTCAAGACATGCAACTGCTGTGATTGGCTGTCACATGATCAGAGAGCTCCCGATCACAAGTATGCATCAGGAGTAGTGATGGGTTCGGATCGAACCGCCAGGAAGCTGGCACTGCACACCGCCAATCATAGGCAGTGAGGCATTTCCTGACCGGCAGCTGCACATACACTCACTGCCTATGATTGGCGGTGTGCAGTGCCAGCTTCCTGGTGGTTCGGTCCAAACACGCCCGAGCCTATCTCTATCCGATCCCCGCTGGTGACTGTGCTGGGCACACGCTCTCGGCACAGATAAATGTTTACATGGGGCTGCATATATGCCTATGAGGTTTAAAAAAAGGACCTGAATGGATGCAGATGACCATCAGTTTATCTCCATTTGCCCATAAGAATGCAATGCTGTCCGTCCCTAATCCATCAACGGAGGCGTGAAAAACGCACAGGCGGAAAACAGCTGTGAAAGAGTCCTTAAAGTGTTTAAATACTAAATCTAGCAATATAAAAACAATTCATCCACCTCCCCACACTGCACACAGCTTCTAAATCTTATTTTTATATCAAAATACTGCTGCTATATACCTTTTTTTTCATCTGTATATTGCAGTCAGGTGATAAACTGCAAGTAGACAGGGCTTCCACCGTGTTCATATAGGAGGAGATTTCACTCTCTGATAATGAAACTTCCTTTGCATCAGTGACCCTTCACCCACAATCCAGCCAGAGCTGATTGGTACTTTGCCAATGACATGCTCAGTTCACAAATAAACAATCACTGCCTCTAGAAATGCACTGCAGTCTGTGTCCATGTGAAACAGGAAGATTGAACAGAGCATATGCAACCTTTCCACACTGCCTGCATGTAGTATAGTATAGTATAGTCTCATATAGTAGACAGGGCAAGAAGGAAGTATCTGGCCAAACAAGATCAAACAGCCTTTTAACACAATACAGAGAGTTAACCCATTAAGTTGCACAGTGAGCATACCAAGCACGTATTCTGCATATACAGACAGATTTTATTGTTGTGGGTTAGTAAGACTTTAAAGTGTTACTAAACCCATAACAGTAAAATCAGGGTGTATATGCAGTAAAGTATGCTTGTTATACTGTCTGTGGAACCTGAAGGGGTTAATCCTGCTGTTTGATCCTATCTCCTCTGATCCTCCCCTTCTTCCACAAGCCACAATCCATCCCCTGATGGTACAGAGCCTTGGGGGCACTCTGCACATGCTCAGTTTGGTGTTTATTGCTAAAGAGGTTTTTTTCTATTTTCTTGGGAGAGTGCATATGATCAGCACAGGGCCAATCAGCACTGTCCAGACAGAGGGTCCTGGGTCCTGCAGCCTCATAGGACAGTCAGAGTAGAATGAAAACTTCTCCTACAAGCTTCAACGAGATGCTGGTAGAAGTCACAAAACTGCTATATACTGCTGATGAGAAAAGGTATTTATATAAATAATTGCCTTTCCATGTTCTGTGTACTGAGGGAGACCAGATATAGTGAATGCAGGGTCCTGGGTTTAGTAACACTTTAAGCAGTTCCCTGTGAGGGCTGGTTCCCATACATTTCCATGTGGTCTGTTTTGCCAAGCCATTCACGTGGATGGGCTGCAAAATGCTATGCAAGTAGCAAGCGCTACTTTTTCAGCATCTGCGTGGTATTGCAGTACCGTAGGAGTTGGTGGCTGCAAACATGAGATGTGTTTGAGGTGCCATTAACAATTCATTGGTACCTGCATGGGACTTGCAAGGGCAGCGTGTTCAACAGCGCAAAATGTGCATGGAACGCGCATTTCCTGCACCGAATCTTGGTGTAAAGCAGCCCTTATTGAAAGCACATTAAGTTGAGAATCTTCCCTCTGGTTCACACCAGAATCACACAGGAACATGGTCTGTATTCCTGTGCATTCCCCTGCAGTACAATTTGGCAGCCTATTCATTTGAATGGGCCACAGAAGGCACAAAAGGTAGTGCCTGCACTTTTTTAGAAAAACACACACCACCAAATCACATACTGCGGCACCATGCGATCTGGTGCCCGCAAACACTGCGTTGCTAATCTGCATTTGGAGTGCCATTAACAACGTATAGGCACTCAAAACAGATTGCAAAGGCAGTGCGCTTTGAATGCGGTGTGGGAAATACGCACAAACGCTCTTTTCCCGTGTGAACCAGCCCACAGTAAATATAGCGGAGTTCATTCTGAAGATCTAATAAGCAGGGATTTGCTTTTCACCTGATTGAATTCTTGAACTCTATTAAAGTTGAAGTTTAGGTATGACAGTGCTTACATTTGACCCATCTAAGTACAGTGGAACCTTGGATTACGAGCATAATCCCTTCCAGGAGAATGCTTGTAATCCAATCACAATGGAAACTCGGATAATTCGTTCCACAGTGACTGCTTGTCAATGCAGTACTGTATGTGGCCAGAGGTCCGGGGGTGCTGGTGTATGCAATACAATATGTGGCCAGAGGGGTGGTGGCGCTGGTGAGGCTGGGAAACACTCAGGAACTGTTTACACTTTCCGTATTTCCGAATGCTTCTGAGCCTCACCAGCGCCCCCCGCAACTCTGGCCACATGCGGTATTGCATGCACAGAGGCTTAATCCTGCTCATTTTGCGAGACAGCGCTCACAAACCAAGTCAGGATTTTTTTAAAAAAATGCTTGTATTGCGAAACGCTCGTTAACCGCGTTACTCGCAATCTGCGGTGCCACTGTATGTATGGGTCATACCTGTGGGATCTCCGTGGAAGCTGTAAATCACTGTAGTAGAGACCACTTATACAGTGGTCGCTGATAGCTTCTGGGTCCGGTGCCAAGCAGCTGCCCTTTGGCACAGTGAATACAGGAGGATGCTCAGTCAGCACAGGGGCAGTTAAAGCTCAGTTCACACAAATGAGAATTGGATGCATTTTGAACCACATCGTGAACTGAACTGGTGGATTTGATTTAAATCACTAGTAAAAAGGTTTGATTTAAATAAACTCGCTTTAAATCATAATTTTTAAAGAGCAACTGTCATCTCTGTCTACAGCGGCTCCTCCTCTGACCCGCTATTGCCACACCAACAGCCCCATTCACTTTAATCGGACAGCTGGTGATGCGGCAGTGGCACAACAAGGTGAGGGTGGCAGCAGGTGATTGGATGCCCACTAACAGGCTCTGCCATGATGTATCTGAAATGACAGGTGCTCTTTAAATGTAAGGACTTATTCTTGCTGGTAGTTTAAAATCTTTATTATTTGTAAACAAAATTAAGGCTTCCTGTTTAGAATAATAAGCTGTCAGGTTAGTAAAACAGCAATATCAGAACCAAATTTATCATACAGTTTTTAGTGTACATAGTTTTGCAAAACAATGGGATTAAAGGAATATTCCTGAACTTTGTTTTATCTCATGGTTACTGTGAAATTGTGTGAATACACCAATGCAGTGCATGTTATCTCAGTTTGCAGAGCTTGGATTCACTGAACGAGTTTACCGAAATGTAAATATTGCAGAATATACAGCCTCATGCTACATAACTAAGCTCCATTCATGCTGAATAATCTAAATTATTTATGCACCTTCAATAGAAAACTATCTCTAGATTTTCACCTCTATTTTTTTTTTGATCGTTTTAAAAAAATCATTGATTTTTATCCACCCTGCTTTCTATGGAGCCAGTTCATATATGTGTGGGCCGGCCGCAGTGTGTTTTTAAAGAGTCAGGTATGATTTTCAGTCCGGTTCAGGTGCAATTTCAAGTGTCATACAGTTAAAAAATTGCACCTGAACCAGTGAATGGAACTGCATCTGACTCTGTTTGAAAATTGCAAAGAAACCATACCTGGACATATGTAAACTGACACTTAAGAATTTTTTCAATGAATACAAAGTGTGCTCTGATCGGACAAGGGGAGAGGTAGGACGGTGATGTCATGATCCCTACCCCATCTAATCAGAAAAAGCTTTGCATTCATTAAAGTGGTTGTAAAGGCAGAAGGTTCTTTTATCTTAATACATTCTATGCATTAAAGTGATTGTAAAGTCTTTTTTTCCCTATAAAAACATGTTATACTTGCCTGCTCTGTTGCAGTGGATTTGCACAGAGCAGCCCAGATCCTCCTCTTCTCAGGTCCCTCTTTTGTGCTTTTGGCCCCTCCCTCCTGATCAGTTCCCCCACAGCAAGCAGCTTGCTATGGGGGCACCCGAGTCGGTATGCAGCTCCCTGTGTTCATTCAGACACGGAGCTCTGACCCGGCCCCGCCCCCTCTCCCCTGATTGACTAGCTGACTTTGACAGCTGTAGGAGCCAATGGCGCTGCTGCTGTGTCTCAGCCAATCAGGAGAGAGAATCTCGGACGGCTGAGACACTCGTGGACAGAGAGGGACCTCAGGTAAGTGTTAGGAGGGCTGAAGGGGGCTGCTGCTCACAGAAGGCTTTTTATCTTAATGCATAGAATGCATTACGATAAACCTTCTGCCACTACAACCCCTTTAAGATAAAAACACTTCTGTGTGCAGCAACCCCCCTAATACTTACCCGAGACCTCGACCCATTAAGCAATGTTGTAGGAATTTCTCAGCTGCCTAGGACTCCCCTCATTGCCTGAGACAACCGCACGGCGCCATTGGCTCCCACTGCTGTCAATCAAAGTTAGTCAGCCAATGAGAAGAGAAAGGAGGCGGAGTCAGGCCACAGATCCGTGTCTTAATGGATACACGGAGCTGCAGCTCGGTTTGGGTGCCCCCATAGCAAGCTACAGGCGGTGGGGGCACTCATCAGGTGGGAGGGGCTAGGAGAGCCAAAGAGGGACCTGAGAAGTGGAGGATCCGAGTTGCTTTGTGCAAAACCAACTGCATAGAGGAGGTAAGTATAATATGTTTATTTTTTACAAAAAAAAAACTTTACAATCACTTTAAGAATTATACAAGGTATTCTGTGAATGACCCCCTATGGTCATCAGGTAGCATGGGACGCTGAAGATTATTATTATTATAATACAGGATTTGTATAGCGCCAACAGTTTGCACAGCGCTTTACAACATGAAGGCAGACAGTACAGTTACAATACAAATCAATACAGGAGGAACAGAGGTAGCAGAGATCGCTGTAGTAACAGTGCCACTCAGTGTGGATGGGGAATTCTCCCCTCTGCGTCTTTATATCCTGACAACGGGGGGATACTTACCTGCTGTCAGAACACACTGATCAGCGCTGCCGGCTAGAGCCTACAGTGCTGTTTGAGTGGACATTTTCCAACAGGCTGGTTGAACAGATGTCAATTGGTAGATCGACTTCTGTTCAACCACAGTGCCAATGCATGCATCGAAATTGGCCAGTCCCTGCTGAACCAGCCGAATTTCCATACATGTATGACCAGCTTAATTCCTTTCTTTGACCTCTAAGTCATTGATGGGAACACAGAGTTCTGAGGCCAGTATAATATTTCTTCTGCAGTGTCCCACCTACTATATCTGTCACCATCATGAAATGTCATGCTTGCCGGGGGAGGGGGCAGAGTTGGCCCATAGAGGACGGACAGCAATAGCTAGAAGTATGATTGCAAATGTATGCAGAGAGACTGAAGTTTGCATATCAATCCAACCAACGTACAGGGGTTCAGACAAGATCTCCTGCATAGTTACAAACTATGGAATGTAAAACAACCCCCAGCGTCGGTGTTCAGTATTTCTGTTTATGCATACGCTGCTCCCCTCCGTTGTCCTCGGGGTGCTTGCCTGCTCTGTAGGACATCCCTGAGGACTTCATTTAGGCTCCGTTCACATCTAGGCGTTTTTGGGGCATTTTTCTGCTCTAAGTCTCAGCTCTAAAAATGCCCAACAAGACAAATCCCATTCGTTTCAATGGCCCCTGTTCACATCTGAGCGTTCTGTCACCTAAAGCAAAACACCAGTCACACAAAAAACTAGATGAGCTTCTTTTTTGGCAGAATACAGGCATTTTAAATATTTTACATTGGTGACCTTTTGGACTTTAAAACGCCTGTACAAAAACGCCTGAAAAACATCCAAAAAATGCCTTTTAAAATAGCAACGTCTAGATGTGAACGGAGCCTTAGCCTGGGTTCACACTGGTTCTATCTCAGAAATCGCTTGTGATTTCCACCTGCACCACAGGTGCTGATCACATGCGATCTCTGAACAGTGCGAGTTCAGCCATACTGTTGTATGGCTGAACTCGCATTCGATTCGCACTAAAAAAGGTGCAGGAGCCTTTTTTTGGCCGAACTGGAATTGGATCGCTTGGGTGTTCTCACCTATGCGATCAGATTCCTGTGTGAGTTCGCACCTGTTAGGTCTGCCAGGAACTCCAACTGTCACTCCGTTTGCCTGACCAGTAGTCTTATTATCCCGGTATCAGGTGGAGGACGGTTGCAGCCCTGCAGCCAGAATTCTGGGACCTCTATGGTAAGTGCAAACAGACCTAATCAAGGAACATCAAATAGATAAATGACTCACGGTTAGTAGAGGGTGTAGTTGGGAGCCAAGGTAACCCACTGTCGGTCCTGTAGCAAATGCAGGCAGAGATCCAAGGGGTTTACCAGAGATGGCATCAGAAACAGGCAACAATCGGTCAAAGTAGTACAAGAGGGTAATCCAAAGGCGTAGTTGGGAACAAGCAAAGTTAGTAACAGGCAAACAATCAGATATAATGACTAGCAGTAACTGAAACCTATACTCAGGCAAAGACAGGAAGGGAAAGTGAGGATTTATAGGGTACTAATTGAGGTGACTGCCTACAGCTGGCCACAGGGTGGAGCCAGAGTCACCATCCAAAAGCAGTAGATGCCCAGGACTCCACAAAGATAGTAGTTACTCCGTGGCTAAGGCCGTAAGGAACTGACCACAAGAGCAGAGGTCCCAGGATCCCCGGTCAAGGGATCGGATCACCGTGCAAACCCAACATTAAGAAATTCAAGTTCAACATGCACAGTGCATTAAAATAAGTCCAAACACAACAGACTTGTCACTCTCCGTTACCCTGGGAAGAGGAGAAACTAGCAGTGGGTTCCTGTATGATTGAATTCGACGTTTGGATTCGTTTTATTCGGTATTCGCATTCAAATATATACTTTTAATTAAGAGGTCATGTTCCTATCTGGAGTTATGAAATGTGGGTAAATTTTACCTTTAAAATTGCTTGAGGGTCTCTGGAATGTCACAGCTACCTGAGGGAAGGGGTTTATGGCCCTTATTATCTCAGACATCTTGTGCTGTCTCTTAATGGATCTGATTTATTGATTTATGATCAGGCTTGCCAAAACACCTCAAGACTTTTTGGAGCCTGTTACGGGGACCTAGGAATTCGTAAGTTGATGGGAGGGGGGACAATGAGTGAGGTGTTTCCTAAGTTAGAACCAACATGGCTGACCCTTCACAAAATGGCTGCCAGTTTTTGTTTGTCCTGCACGTGATATCATTACAGAAGGGTTTTAGAAACTATGGGTATCTGGAGTCTCTTAACCAGAGCTGCATCTAACAACACACCACCAGTGCGAGATTCAATAAAGGCTACTGTGGAGAAGCACTGGTCATTCCATGTCAAAAAGATAGGGACTAGAAGTCTCTCCTGAGGAGGATTCAAAACAACAGGGCTTAATGGGACTCCTCGCTTATCCATTAAGCCCGGAAGTTTTCCAGCCGAACCTTACAAGAACGCAGCACATGACCCAGCTTCCCACAATATAGACAGAGGCCTAAGGTCCTGCGTTTGGTGCGTTCACTGTCCGACAACCGCACTGCCCCTATGTCCATGGGTTCTTCCTCAGACCCGGCAGGAGAGGGGACAGAAGGAACTAGCGATTGTCGAGGAGGAGACTTAGTACCAATCTGGGAGGATTATATTGTCCTTGGCGCCCTCTCTCTAACTGACGCTCATAGAAGCAAGTGTACACCAGGATACACATGTTGATAAACTCCTCCAGACCCGCTGGGATGTCACGGTATGTTAATTTGTCCTTAATACGTTCCGCTAACCCTCTGCGGAACGCAGCCTTAAGGGCACTACTGTCCCAGTTGGTCTCTGCCGCTAGTGTATGGAATTCTATGGCATAGGACGCTACGCTGCGTCAGGGACAGGCAAAATTCGGCAACAATCGGCCAGTGTAGCACAAGAGGGCAATCCAAAGGCGTAGTCGGGAACAAGCAAAGTTAGTAACAGGCAAACAATCAGGTATAATGACTAGCAGTAACTGAAACCTATACTCAAGCAAAGACAAGAAGGGGAAGTAAGGATTTATAGGGTACTAACTGATGTGGCTGACCACAGGGTGGAGCCAGAGTCACCATCCGAAAGCAGTAGATACCCAGGACTCCACAAAGATAGTAGTTCCTCCGTGGCACAAGAGCACAGGCCCCAGGATCGATCCCCGGTCAAGGCGTGACAGCACTGTGATCTGTGAAGCGATCTGGGGGTGTCATTAACATTATATTGACACCCGCAGCGGTTCGCAGATGGCAGTGTGAACTGCCTGCGGGAGAGGTGCGATGCTGGAACCAGCTCTGGAATCGCGCTAGTTCCCGCATCATACCAGTGTGAACCAGGGCTTAGTCTTCATACCTTCCCTGTACAAGCTGGCCATTAACCAGCAGCATTTACTCTTATAGGCAAATAACGCTGTTGACTCACCGACAGTCCCATTCACTTTAATGGGACAGCTGGTGATGTGGCAGTGACACAACAAGGGGAGGGACGTGGCGGCAGCAGGTGAGTGGATGCCCGCTAACAGGCACTGCCATGATGGATCTGAAATGACAGGTGCTCTTTAAATGTAAGGACTTATTCTTGCTGGTAGTTCGAATATTTAATATTTGCAAACAAAATGAAGGTTTCCTATTTAGAATAATAAGCTGCAGGTTAATAAAACAGCGATATCAGAACCGATTCAATCATACAGTTTGTAGTGTACATAGATATGTAACACAATGGGTTAAAGGAATATTACTGAACTTTTTTTTTATCTCATGGTTACTGTGAAATTGTGTGAATGCATCAATGCAATGAATGTTATCTCAGCTTGCAGAGCTTGGATTCATTGAATGAGTTTACCAAAAATGTAAATTTTGCAGAATATACAGCCTCATGCTACATAACTAAGCTCTATTTCATGCTAAATAAACTAAATTATTAATGCATCTTAAATAGAAAACTATATTTAGATAGATTTTTACTCCAAAAGTATTTTATTAAACTAAATTTGATAAAAATAAAAAATTTAAATAATAAAAATCAGTTTGTATATGCAGTAAAGCATGCTAGTTATACTCTCTGTGGAACCTAAGGGGTTAATCCTTTGCATCGTGTAAAAAGGCTGTTTGATCCTGTCTTCTCTGATCCTTTCCCTTCTTCCACTGACTACAGAACAGGTCCGGATTAGACTGGAGTTCATGGAGTCAGGCTGCTCAATTTGGTGTGTATTGCTAGCGCGTTTTTTTTCTTGGGAGAGCACATGTGATCAGCACTGTCCAGACAGAGAGTCAGGGGTTCTGGATCCTGAGGCTGGGTTCACACTTATGCGAATTGGATGCAGGTTTCACTGCATCCAATTTGCATGTCAGGGGATTGTGACTGGCTTTCTATGGAGCCAGTTCACACATCTCCGGTGCAAATTGCACAGAAGTCCTGTGCGTCTTCAGGTCCGAATTCAGCCAAAAATTTGGACTGAAATCTGACCTTAAACGGCGAACAGGGATGCACCAGAGCCCTGCTGTGAGCCGCGCCGTGCTGCGGTGTGAACCCAGCCTGATAGGACAGCTTAGTGCAGTATGAAAACTCCTATAAGCTTTAACCAGGAACTGATGGAAGTCACAAGACTGCTATATACTGCCAATGAAAAAAGGTATTTAGCAGTTTAAATTTACTAAAATAATTGCATTTCCATGTTCTGTGTACTGTGGGAGCCCAGATATAGTGAATGCAGGGTCCTGGTAAGTAACACTTTAAGAAGAGGATTTGTGTTCTCCAGAGTAGACTGCAAAATATGTATTTTGTACTATTTTTGTTGTGTCCACTGCTTCATGTGTGTATCTGTGGAATGTTCAGCTATTCATATATAAATAATAAACTCTCTCTCATCCATGCAGTGGGGAAACACGCTACAACAAAGAAAAACTACTGCAAGGTAGGATTTTTTTTTTTTAATGAAGGGTAAACAAAGAGTACCTGTCACCAGTGCCCATATAGCAAAGTAGCTTTTCCAACAGATACTAAGTACCACCCAGTGCAAATCCAAAGGTCTCATCTTTCAAAAGGCTGTTGAAAGACACCCCTTGAGATCCGTGACCTGCAGTATGTGAAGGTCTGCACTGAGGTACACCCAATGCCACATCCTCCATTGTGAGGCAACTCACAATAGTTTGCTGAGGCTCCACATGGCATTGCGGGGTGTGATGGAGGTGGAACTCCGTTGTCACTTTTGTAAAAGTCAGAATCTGAGTACACAAGGCACCTGGGTTTCAGGTCTTCCAGGTTGTTCTGTGGCAGCTCTTATGGCTGTCTGGGAAGGTTATATGGGGTTTAGAGTGTGGAGACAATGGACTTTATCAGCACAAATAAAGGTAATGTAAAAAATAGAGTCTTATTAATCTACGTTTAAAACAGAGATCGTGGCACAGTGGTCTACTCTGTCTGGGGTCCTACTGGCCATCATAGGACACCTACAATCTTATTGTCTGTGAAGGTTTTCATTGATCTAGGTTGTCGAGTTCAGGAGAGCTGGGCCCAGTGTGCATGAGGCCTGACTTGTAATTGGTGGTGTGAGAGTTGATGTACATAAGAACTTGGTGGTTTCACACCACCTGTAACATTCTCAGACAGTCAATATCTGTTTTGACATATTCCATGGTGATTGGCTCAAGGTGAGTTAACCATGTGAATATAAATGCTGGGGTATGTTCCCTTCATTCAGTAGAACTGAGAAAGCCAATTTGATCAGTGGTAAAACATCTTCAGCAATACAAAACAGGTCCATGTAAAAGGGTTGCAAGCTATGAATTATTCTGTAATAATTCTTTGAAGATCCAGTCTGTAGATCAAAGAGAAGTAACTGTAAAGCTGTGATTATCACAGTTTCATCTATACCAGGGGTCTCCAAACTTTCTAAGCAAAGGGCCAATTTACTGTCCTTCAGGCTTTAGGGGGGCCGGACTTTGGCTAGTGGGAGTAGAAAATGCCCCACCATCAGTGCCCCATCATTGGTTTTAAAAGGAGCAATCGTGCCCCATTGAGAATGTCAGTAGGGAGACTGGTGCCCTATCATTTGTAAGTATAGCTGTCCAACCAATGATGTCAGAAAATACAGATAATATTGAAAGAAAGTCTATGGCACCTTTAAAAAAAATGATAGCAGTGGTGATTATGCAGAGTCAAATGTGCGGCCCATCACCGGAGACACCGACACACACAGCCTCTTACCGGAACTCACCGACCCCCGATTATGGGGGGGTCAGTTTTCGCCTCTACTGGGTATAATGAACCCACCAATCCAGTTACGGATAGCCAAAAATGGTTCCAAACATGCCAGTGAACACCCACAGTTCATTAATGTTCCCAGGAGCGTCCGGTATGAAATGGTAGTCAAAATAGGAAAGAGAAGAGGAATCCAATAGTGTAGATTGCACCAAACAGATTTAATAAGAAAGTGATAATATACACTCACATTTGGATCAATAAAACCGGCTCTAGATGATGGCAACTAAGGCACCCAGCTACAAAGATGGCGGCCGCTAACCGAGTTCCTGGTTCCCTGTAGCGTTCTCAAGCTCCGCCCTATCATTGGTTTCAAACACAAGTAACAGGCGCACAACCCAAGTACCCTAAACACTACACAAAGGTATATATGCAAATGGTAAAAAATATTAATTAGTACCAAAGAGCTAGAACTATAATCGGAATATATAAATCAATATATATCAGCAGAAGTTGATATACAAAGAACTGAACACATAGCTTATATGTGTTTGGTTTTAAAGGGATGAGGTGGCAACTCTACTTAGCAATGTCCTGGGAGTAGTCCAGTCAGGCTTCATAAGTGGCGACCCTGCCTAGCTGTAGCAGGTCCATGACAGACTTTCTTCAGGGTGGGAAAAACATTCTAATGTTGGTCATGGATAGTAAAACTACCAAAATACAGCAAGGAGAAATTATGCAAACATGCTAATTACCGGCCCCTGCTGCATATGCTGGATCAGCCATAACTGTGTCAGAGATACACAAACTGCCTGTCTGCCTGTGCATGAGAATGCCTGGCATGGATTTCTGGTAAGAACATAACCATTGGGGAAGGTGTCCACAATCTTTCTATGCATGCGGTGTGGTGTTGGAGACTCCTATGAGTGATGGACATTTTGTGATCAATTTTGGATCTATTTGAAATCTTTAAATGGACTATTTCACACCTATCACTGGGTGATATATCTTCTATTTGATGTGTCTACGGATATCGTTTTAGCGCTGCTTTGTATATCTACTTCTGCTGATATATATTGATATAAACATTGACTTTGATATTAGCAGCTACTAATCATAAATATTTCCATTGGACCAGGTTTGAGGTCCCCTGTTGATAGGTCCCCTATTTTTGGATCTCGCAGTGTATCATATAATCGGAATATGCAAACAAATTGCAACGGGATAGTCCATCAATAGTCCATTACAATCCCAACACAAGGGCAGCCTTGATAGGAAACTGAAGCCAGGTCCACAGAAGCTGAAACAACAAGGAGAGAGGCGCCTTTAAGTGTAGAATTGACAACTTTTATTGTTAAAACATCCAGATGGCAACTCACAATTAGGTGGATAAAAAAGGCACATCAATAGATTGTCGCCAATTAATTGTCATGCCTGAGGAAGGGGCGCGGCTGCCACACCATGCTAGCACGAAGCCCAGTAAACGCGTCACATTTCCAGTGACGTCATCCATCCACGCCGTCCGGGACCTGCTGTCCTAGCCTCACTCTGACTCCCATCTTCCATGGCCGTGCACTCCATCAAGGAGGAAGCTGAGAGACGAGCTGATGTCCGTTCCTGGCAGAGGATGGAATGCCTGTGCTCACCGCTGACATACCGATCTATTGATGTGCCTTTTTTATCCACCTAATTGTAAGTTGCCATCTGGATGTTTTAACAATAAAAGTTGTCAATTATACACTTGGAGGCACCTTTCCCCTTGTTGTTTCATCATTGGTTTCAGGTGATGGAATACTGCCCGAGGGCCAGATAAAGGCAAGCAAAGGGCAACAGTTTGGAGACCACTGATCTATACAATTGATCTGCTGGGGCTCCTGGTCCCAGCACAACTATGGGAGTTTTTCCGATACCCAGTGCACTGTGTGGTGACACTCAAGAGAGAGAGTGGGCCAAGATTGGGGAATAAGCTGGCTCATCTAATGACCCATAGCAACCAAAACAATTGCAATTTTTTTTAGAGATCACTGAAACATGATGACTGATTTAGTATACAGGCTACTGTAGTTTTTATATTGCTTTTTGCTGTATTAAATTAGCCCATATGTCATGTCTACAGGACAGGGTGTGGATGCGCCTCTCTCTGAAATTGGCTTCAAGCAGGCAGAAGCTGCTGGCAGATTCCTCAGCGGTGTGAAATTCACTCATGTCTTCTCCAGTGACTTGATCCGGGCAAAGCAGGCGAGTTAATTTCTTGAATTTTATTTAATGTCTCCTGTGGTCTTGCTAATATTTTCAGCCTTTTCTGTGTTATGATTTAATATAAAAGACCTATGGATTTAGCTTAAAGGAGTTGTAAAGGCAGAATGCATTAAGATAAAAAAAACCTTCTGTGTGTAGCAGCACCCCTAATCACCTACCTGAGCCCCACCTCTCTGCAACGATGTCCACGAGTGTCTTAGCTGTCCCAGGCACTCCTCCTGATTGGCTGAGACACAGCAGCGGTGCCATTGGCTGCCGCGGCTGTCAATCAAATTCAGTCAGCCAATCGGGGGGGGGGGGGTGGTTCGGGGCTCTGTGTCTGAATGGATACATGGAGCTCTGACACGGCTCAGGTGCCCGCTGTAGCAAGCTGCCAGAGGAAGGGGCCAGGAGTAGCAAAGAGGGACCCGAGAAGAGGAGGATTCGGGCTGCCCTGTGCAAATCCAACTTCACAGATGAGGTAAGTATAACATGTTTGTTGTTTTAAAAAAAAAGAGCCTTTACAATCACATTAAAATGTTGTTTTACATTTGCATGATTGGTCTGTAATTATGTAGAAATGTATTGAACTACGTTTTTGGTCCCTGCTTAACTCAGACTTTATAGATGGGTTTAAAGAGGAAAGGGTTAGCCCCTGGAAGTCGCACATCCAAGATGTCCTAGAGAGGTGAGTAGAGTGGCAACCTCAGCCTGGACTCCAACCAGGCCACGCCCCTAACGACCCCCCCCCCCCCCCCCGGAGCTTAGTCATGGGGTTTGCTGGCAGGAGCTCTGGGAGAGAGAGCTGAGCTGCTGAGTCATTGCTGGGAACATTGAGAATGATTTGCTCCACAGTGCCTGCACCTACAGAAAGCAGCAAGAGCAAGTAGAAATATGCTCTGTCAAATGGCAAGTGTCCACCAATACAGACAAGTGAAAACAATACTCCCACTAAGTCCATGTATGTATAGATTTATGCACTTCTCCTTCTTTTACAGCTTTCTGTATGAAAGTCCACAGTCAGGTACTCATTGTGGTCACAAAGCATTAGGCGGGCACATGATATCATAGTCTCTGGTTCTAATGAAACATCTATCACTAATAACAGGCATGGATGGCTCATTTGCCGACTGGGAAACTGCGTTAAAAGTGCTTCGTCGTCAATTACGGGACATAGTGAGTGTGAGCGGGCTGAGTGACATCGCAAGTTGCATGGTGATGCTGATAATAGCCAGCATTTTTAAATGTGGATGCTTGAAAATCGGTACACAAACCGAATCCCAACATGGCCCTATACATTTAACAAGGTACATGTGGTTTATGGCCATTTAGTGTTCACGGAGTACAACTAGAGTGAATATCCACTTTAGAGGCTAAAAAAAGTAACAAATGCACCCATTGTGTGCATTTCAATAAAAATGAATTATTTATTTTCATTGGAGCATGCATAGCATTGCAGCGGCGATCACGGGACCGCGGATGCAGTGCAAAGGCTTCTGTAGACTATTCCTTCAGCCCAGGTCCGGTACGGACCTTCAGTTATGAGGCTGGAGAAAATGCAGTGACATTGAGACCTGCAGGGGAAGATGAGGCTTGTAGTCTTTTCATTCACAGATCTCTGTGGAAGGATGAAGTGGGTGTGCGGGCAGAGCTGTGCATAGTGGCGTCAAATTAAAAAACTCACAGGAAGCTGTGGGAAGAAGGACCATTCAGATTCGGGGGGGGGCATGTTGTACCCAATTTAGGGCGTAACATGAAGCATGGTCAGAAAGGTGGACCTTGCTTTTATGTGACCTGGCCACAGATTCGCTTTAGGCTGTTCATAGGTATTGGAGAATGGTTAGTTGGTGCATACATTCCCTGATGTCTGCTGTGCCGTTTTAATACTGAAGTGCTGTAGATGTGAAAACTCTTCTGTTTTGGGGCAGCGGAGAAGGAGTTGTGCACAGGGCACCCAATAGCGACTGATGTGAATCCCAAGGACGGTCATATAGATTGTCATGTGTTGCCACATAGACCAATCTGATAAAAAAAAACATATTAGGGGGCTGCTGTCCAATGTCTAGACTGCAGGGCCCTGGTTTGGAAATCCATTTTCTTTGCAGGCTGCGCATGCCGCAAGGCATAAAATACCCTTGGTATTGACAAGGTTAACTTTCACTGCTTAGTGGGCATTCAAGTAAAGAAAAAAAATTATAAACAAGCAAAAACAGTCTCCCAGAAATAGAAGCATTTCTCTCGACCTGTCTCCAAGGCAACCAATGTCTATCTCCCTCCTTCCGCCAGTTTGTCAGCACCCCTCCTTCTTGAACTTGCCAGCTGAGAATATTGTAAACTCACCGAGGGCAAATCTCTGCTTGTCAGACAGCATTTAGTGTTATTGGATCCCTTGTCAAATTCCACCTAAAACTGAATAATTAATCCTCAGTGCAAAGTAAATCATTTCTTTTCCTTCAGTGGACATTTAAAGGGACCCTATCGGGACAAAATTGTTAGGAGCGCTGAGCCCTCATGTCCATGTGACTTCACTGGCTGCATACTTCGTCCAGATTCTTGAGCAAAAATGACAGACTAGGAGCTAAGTCAACAATGGCCGCTCCCATTCTGGCAGATTCTCTTTAAATATAGTGTCTTTTTTTTTTCACCATGCCCCTTGTTATTGCCGCAATAACAGAGTACATGAACAGGGCAACACAGTGGCTTAGTGGTTAACTCCTTGCAGCACTAATGCATCCCAGTCGGGCTACTATCTGCATGGAGTTTGCATGTTCTGGTAATGCTTGTATGGGTTTCCTCCAGGCACTCTGTTTATTTCCCCCACACTCCAAAGACATGCTGGTTGGTAATTGGCTCCTGTCTTGGTTGTCCCTAGTAGGTGTGTGAGATAGGAGCATTAGACTGTAAGCTCCTTGACGACAAATACTGATGCGGATGTACAGTATGTAAAGCACTGCGTAAATCGCCATATACACCAATAATCACCTGAAATAAATCAAACTGGGTTTTCATTAGCTGAACTAATTTTGCCTCTTGCACATTACTTATATGAAAGTTTGCAGGGCCGTCTTAATGAGCGAGCACCCCTGGGCAAAGCCCAGGGGCCCCAGCTGCATGGGGGGCCCCTGCATTTTCCCTGTCCCCTGACAAGTCCAGCAGATCAGTGGTGCGGGGGAGGCTGTGTGTAACACTCCCCTCCTCCGCTCTATCAGCTTGCAAGGACCGACAGACATTCCCTCTGGCTGCAGAGTTCTGCGATCCGCCTCCTAGGGCTGCCAGCCTCTGAGGACACCCCTCTGCCTGTAGAAAAATAGATTCTCCCGGGATGATGGAGCTGGTGGGCGGGGCGGGGGTGTGGCTGACTCACACATCAGTGCTCTCCCTGCTTGAAGATGCAGTGGACTGGACTGTAGGAGGAGCCGAGATGGCAGCCTGGGGTGTCTTTGCTATGAGGTCGGTGAGTGCTGAAAAGTTTTCCCTACAGGAATTCCCTCCCTCTTTATTGCCTCACCACCTCCTTAACCACTTCCCGACCCAGCGCCGTAAATAGGCGGCGGTCGGGTTTGAGCGGCTCTCCCAGGACATAGCCTGCACCTGCAGGCTATATCCCGGTATCATTTTTTAGAGCTGGCGGTCGGCTATCCAGGGGTAATGACCGATCCGACTCGGGAGCCGCTCGGTCGTTACCCCAGGGGGCGGGAGGGGACACCCCGCCTTCCGCCGCTCTTCTCCGGCCTCCCGTCCCACCGGGAGACCAGTGCGTCGATCCGGCGCGTCCGCCGGCTGGAAGGAGACCTGACAGAAGCCGTAATCGGCTCCGATCGGGTCTCCTTCGGCAAATTCCAGAAGCAACGTCACAACGTCACTTCCGGTTTACACGGCGGCTAACGGCGCCAATTTTAAAAAAGTGACAGTATTCAGAATCGTTTTTGGCAATCTGAATACTGTGAAGTGCAAAGGAGGGATGGGGGGTCTTTTAGACCCCCCCGGCCCTCCAAAAAGAGTACCTGTCACCATATATTACTATCACAAGGGATGTTTACATTCCTTGTGATAGCAATAAAAGTGATCAGATTTTTTTTTTTTAAAGGAACAGTGCTAAAAATAAATAAATAACATTAAAAAAAAAAAAAAAAAAAAAAAGATTTAAATCGCCACTGTCCCCGCGAGCTCGCGCAGCAAAGAAAACGCATACGTAAGTCGCGCCCGCATATGAAAACGGTGTTCAAACCACACATGTGAGGTATCGCCGCGATCGCCAGAGTGTGAGCAGTAATTCTAGCAAAAGACCTCCTCTGTAACTCTTACCTGGTAACCGTTAAAAATTTTTAAAGGGTCGCCTATGGAACTTTTTAAATACCGGACTTTGTCGCCATTCCGCGAGTGCGCGCAATTTTCAACCGTGTCATGTATGGTATCTATTTACTCGGCGTAACATCCTCTTTCACAATATGCAAAAAAATTGGGCTAACTTTACTGTTGTCTTATTTTTTAACTCAAAAAAGTAAAATTGTTCCAAAAAAATCGCGCTTGAAAGACCACTGCGCAAATACCGTGTGACAAAAAGTATTGCAACGGTCGCCATTTTATTCTCTAGGGTGTTTGAAAAAAAAAATATAATGTTTGGGGGTTCTAAGTAATTCTCTAGCAAAAAAAAAATGTTTTTAGCTTGTGACCACCAAATGTAAATTTTATTCTGTTGTCATTTCAATCGGGTTAAAAAAACGTATAACACTTTCTCCTACAATGCGG
>BLSH010360304.1:104145-131251 GCA_018402905.1 Glandirana rugosa | reverse complement strand
TCTCTGCACACTGACTGCCCCTACCCCCTCTGCACACTGACTGTCCCCCCACTACTAGGGTTGCCACGTCATCTTTTTAATCCAGGACGCATATGAATTGCACAGGTTCTGTGGCTGATTAAGGTGGTAATTAAACTCACTTGGTGCCTTATCTGCATTGAATTAGCCTCAGAATAACCTGTGCAATTCATATGTGTCCTGGATTAAAGGGATGATGTGGCAACTCTACCCACTACACACTGACTGTCCCCCCTCTACACACTGACTGCCCTCACTACACAGTGACTGCTCCTCACTGCACACTGACTGCTCCTCACTGCACACTGACTGCCCCTCACTGCACACGGACTGCTCCTCACTGCACACGGACTGCCCCTCACTGCACACGGACTGCCCCTCACTGCATACTGACTGCTCCTCACTGCATACTGACTGCTCCTCACTGCACACTGACTGCCCCTCACTGCATACTGACTGCTCCTCACTGCATACTGACTGCCCCCACTACATACTGAATGTCCTCACTACACCCAAACCTGCCACTATGCCACCTATACTTCCCAAACCTGACATTATACATTCCTACACCCTATACTGTACCCTACTGACCTCCCCTCTACTGTGCCCTCCTGCCCCCTTTGTACTGTGTACAGTCTTACATAAATACAGACCACTGATAGAGTGGGAGAGGCATTTATGACATGCCGGCAGTGTGTGCAAGGAGGGGGATATTTTCAAAAAGGAGTGGGAGCAGTGTGTACAGGGGGTCAGTATATATGGAGGATGGGGGTAGTGTGTAGAGAGGGAGGGACAGTGTGTATAGGGGGTGAATTAAATTTGGGATTATTACCTAGTTGTGTGTTTTTGTTGTTTCTAATCAGACTCAAAAGCCATGCCCAATATGTAGCATACTTTAGCCAGACTTACTCCTTGCTATTGCGCGTATAGCGCGCCGCAGGTCACCATCTCCCGGTAGGGGCCCTAGTGCATTACTTTGCCCAGGGGTCCATGATGTTATTAAGATGGCCCTGCATACGATCCCTGTATATAGTGTGTGTATGTGTATATACAGTTTTGCTCATAGGTTTACATACCCTTGCAGAATTTATGATTTCTTGGCCATTTTTTCAGAGAATATGAATTCTAACACAAAAAACATTTATTTCACACATGGTTAGTGTTTGGCTGAAGCCATTTATTATGAATCAACTGTGTTTACTCTTTTAAAATCCTAATCACAACAGAAATTACCCAAATGACCCTGATCAAAAGTTTACATACCCTGGTGATTTTGGCCTGATAATATGCACACAAGTTGACACAAAGGGGTTTGAATGGATACTAAAGGTAACCATCCTCACCTGTGGTCTGTTTACTTGTAATTAGTGTGTGTGTATAAAAGGTCAATGAGTTTCTGGATTGCTGACAGACCCTTGCATCTTTCATCC
This sequence comes from Glandirana rugosa, assembly GCA_018402905.1. NCBI lineage: Eukaryota > Metazoa > Chordata > Amphibia > Anura > Ranidae > Glandirana > Glandirana rugosa. Next base: position 129,803 of record BLSH010360304.1, on the reverse strand, counting down.
AGTGCTGCACTGACATTACTGGATTCTGAGTCATGGGGAAAGCAAAAGAATTGTCAAAGGATCTGCGGGAAAAGGTAGTTGAACTGTGTAAAACAGGAAAGGGATATAAAAAGATATCCACGGAATTGAGAATTCCAATCAGCAGTGTTCAAACTCTAATCAAGACGTGGAAAATGAGGGGTTCTGTTGTCAGGTAGACTAACTAGAATTACAGCCACAACTGCCAGGAAAATTATTCAGGATGCAAAGAAAAACCCACAAATAATCTCAGGTGAAATACAGGACTCTCTGAAACATGTGGTGTCTGTTTCAAGATGCACAATAAGGAGGCACTTGAAGAAAGATGGCTGCAAGGTCGAGTTGCCATAAGAAAGCCACTACTACGCAAATGCCGCAACGTATCCCGCTTACAATACGCCAAACAGCACAGAGACAAGCCTCAAACCTTCTGGCACAAAGTCATTTGGAGTGATGAGACCGAAATTTAAATTAATACTGTGTATTGCCTCCTTTAACATCAATGACAGCTTGAATTCTTTTGTGGTATTTATGGATGAGGCTTTTTATCTTCTCAGATGGTAAAGCGACCCATTCCTCTTGGCAAAAAGCCTAGTTGTTGCTGAAATGTTAGTTGGTCTACCTGACCATTTTCCACATCTTGATTAGAGTTTGAACACTGCTGATTGGCATTCTTAATTCCTTGGATTCCTTGGATATCTTTTTATATCCCTTTCCTGTTTTAAACAGTTCAACTACCTTTTCCCGCAGATCCTTTAACAATTCTTTTGTTTTCCCCATGACTCAGAATCCAGAAACGTCAGTGCAGCACTGGATGAAAGACGCAAGGGTCTGTCAGGAGTCCAGAAACTCATTGACCTTTTATACACACACACTAATTACAAGCAAACAGATCACAGGTGAGGGTGGTTACCTTTTAATAGCCATTCAAACCCCATTGTGTCAGCTTGTGTGCATGTTATCAGGCCAACATCACCAGGGTATGTAAACTTTTGATCAGGGTCATTTGGGTAGTTTCTGTTGTCATTATGATTTAAAAAGAGTAAACACAGTTGATTGATAATAAATGGCTTCAGCCAAACACTAACCACAAAATGTTTTTGTGTTATTCATATTCTCTGAAAAATGGTCAAGAAATCATCAATTCTGCCAGGGTATGTAAACTTATGAGCACAACTGTATACACTTACCGGCCACTTTATTAGGTACTCCTTGCTAGTACCGGGTTGGACTCCCTTTTGCCTTCAGAACTGCCTTAATTCTTCATGGCATAGATTCATCAAGGTGTTGGAAACATTCCTCAGAGATTTTGGTCCATATTGACATGATAGCATCACACAGTTGCTGCAGATTTTGTCGGCTGCACATCCATGATGCGAATCTCCCATTCCACCACATCCCAAAGCTGCTCTATTGGATTGAGATCTGGTGAGGTGTGGATGCTATTTGTTGAAGACAAACAGACTAAGGACATGGATTACTGGAACCATGCCCTGTGGTCTGATGAGACCAAGATAAACTTATTTGGTTCAGATGGTGACAAGCATGTGTGACGGCAACCAGGTGAGGAGTGCAAAGACAAGTGTGTCTTGCCTACAGTCAAGCATGGTGGTGGGAGTGTGATGGTCTAGGGCTGCATGAGTGCTTCCGGCACTGGGGAGCTACAATTCATTGAGGGAACCATGAATGCCAACATGTACTGTGACATACTGAAGCAGAACATAATCCCCTTCCTTTGGAGACTGGGCCGCAGGGCAGTATTCCAACATGATAACGACCCCAAACACACCTCCAAGATGACCACTTCCTTGCTAAAGAAGCTGAGGGTAAAGTTGATGGACTGACCAAGCATGTCTCCAGACCTAAATTCTATTGAGCATCTGTGGGGCATCCTCAAATGGAAGATGGAGGAGCCCAAGGTCTCTAACATCCACCAGCTCTTTGATGTCCTCATGGAGAAGTGGAAGAGGACTCCAGTGGCAACCTGTGAAGCTCTGGTGAACTCCATGCCCAAGAGGTTTAAGGCAGTGCTGGAAAATAATGGCGTCCACACAAAATATTGACACTTTGGGCCCAATTTGGACATTTTCACAGCGGTTTAGACATCAATGGCTGTGTGTTGAGTTATTTTGAGGGGACAGCAAATTTACACTGTTATACAAACTGTACACTCACTACTTTACATTGTAGCAAAGTGTCATTTCTTCAGTGTTGTCACATAAAAAGATATAATAAAATATAAAAAAATAAAATATTTACAAAAATGTGTGGAATGTACTAATTTTTGTGAGATACTGTATGTGTGTGTGTCCTAATAGCAGGAGTTATTTTTTCTTTAAAATTAAAAAATAAGTGCACATCTTTTTGCAGGTAAAAAAATATGTGCATTAATTATTTTTTTTGTTGGGAGCCTGGAAAGCATTGCACCCACGATCAGCACATATGCAGGGCTCTTGCAGACTCTGTGTGTAAGCTGCTTGGCCATAAATCATTACGGCCAAGCAGTTACACACTAGCAGGAAGCATCAATGAACTACCACAGTGCTCAACAGCACCATGGTAGTTCATTGAGAACTACAAGCCGACATCCGCAAAGGCTGCCAGACCTTGTCGTTTTCTATTCACAGAACTCTGTGAATGAGTGACGTGGCTGGGCGGGTGGAGCCCCACACTGCCATATTCTTTACAGAGTGTGATAGAGAGCCTGGGAAGAAGATCATCGGGAGCCGGGGAGGTTCGGGGGCCGGTGGATTTGTAACACGCAGGACAAACCAACAGGTTCACGTGAGCTCAGCCCTCCCCAGAAGAATATGCTTATCTTCTTTTCCATCCCCTGTCCTGACACTTTCACTTTATTGTGTAAAACTGTTTTATGATTGTCATGGAGTAATGTACTAATACATTAATTTTAATTGCAAAGATTTATAATATTAGAAGAATATTCATTTTTACTTTGTCTCACAGACAGCTTGCACCATCATGAAGAATAACCTGCACAGCGAGGGCATTGAAATTAACTATGACCCCAGACTACGGGAGAGGGTGAGCTCTTTCAACTTGTACTGAGGGGTATATGGAGGAGGACTAAAACTAAATTGTGTGAAACCACTTAGGAGTCTGCATTGAAGGGTCTCAAACCAGACTACTTCAATATTTGATTTATATCATAGATTTTCTTTAACCACTTGAATAAAAGGCACTTTCACCCCCTTCCTGCACAGGCCAATTTTCAGATTTCAGCGCTGTCGAACTTTGAATGACAATTGCGCAGTCATGCAACACTGTACACATATGACATTTCTTTTGGTGGCATTCAATCACCACTGGGTTTTTTATTTTTTTGCTAAACAAACAAAAAACATACAGAAAATGTTGACAATTTTTTTTATAAAATAAGGACATTTTTCTTCTTCACTAATGAGGCTGCGCTGATGGGCCCTGATTATCAGTAAACATTGTACTGACAGCCTTGCTGGTTATCGGCTCTCTTTTCCTTGCACAGACACAGCACACCAGGAAAGAACTGCTGATAACCGGCAAGTCTGTTTACATATGATCAGCTGTGATTGGCCCTTTACCGTGATCTGTGATTAGCTATGTCCAAAGGGTACAGCGGTCAGAGAGCGTGCCCAATGCGTGCGCAGAGGGCGGGATTCTGGGAGGGCATCCATGGACGCTCTCCTAGAACTGGACGACCTTTCAGCTATAGCTTGGTCAGCAAGTGGTTAAAGGAAAACAGCTGTGGTGTTGGGTCAATTTTACTTCTTTTTACTTTTTACACTCTTTTTATCTTCTCTCTCTATTGCCATGTATATGTTCTTTGATGCAATACATGACAAAGGGTTTCTAGAGCACTATGGGTTACCTAAAGAGACCACACAGCTGCAATTCTCTCTTTTCTGTTTCTCAGTGGAACAGCTATCTGAAGGGAAAGGAAGGATCACTGCTCTGCTAGTTTCACTTTTGTATGTAAATTTCAGGATGTGCTATTGGGACTGTAAACTATGAGTTCTTTACATACAAAGGTGGGGAGAAACTGGAAACCGTTAAAAGGAGTCTAGCACTACCTGCTGGCTAATAGTAGACTACATAATATTCATGCATTGTATTTCATGTTTTCCTGACTGAAAGAAAGATATTTTCCAAAATGTGATATTATAATCCTGATCATAATTAGAAAAAAATGTACAGCCAGTTTTTTTTAAAGAAGTATAACATTTGCTGTTGTTTACTTTTATTTGTTTTAGAAATATGGTATAGCAGAGGGAAGACCTCTAGGTGAGCTGAAAACTATGGCAAAGAAGTCAGGGGAGCAGTGTCCTTCATACACCCCTCCAGGGGGAGAGACCTTGGACCAGGTAACATTTCATACATTTCTAAAAATGGAAGTGCCACAACAAGAAGATCGAGTCCAAATAACAAAATTTATTCAAAGAATACTTTGGTGTCTAAAAGCCAATGGGTTTTGGGGGTCAAACAACTTTCACACTGGGGAGTTTTTCAGGCGCTTTCACACAAGAGCGGTACGGTTTCAGGACATTACGGTGATACACCGCTCCTCCAACACCCCTGCCATTGAAATCAATGGCAAGCGCTTCCGAAGTGGCTATGCACCACCTCGGAAGAGCAGCGCACCGGTACCTTTAACCCCTTGTGAGGGGTTAAAAGCGCCGCGCTCCAGCCTGCATAACAGCGGAAAATCACCGCTGAAAGCGGCGTTTTACCGCTCCCTCCCCCACCCACTCCAGTGTGAAAGTAGCTTAAGAAATGTTGAAATTATTCAAATAGTTGTATCAACATAGTGTATATGAGAAGCACATTAACTTAATGATCATAATAATAAAAATCTGAATAATAAGTTGGGTAGTATTAAAACCTAACTCCACATTTAGTGTGCCTTTAAATAGTTTGTTTGGGCCAAGCTGGCCCTAACAAACTATTTACTGCACTAGCAAGTGCACGTGCTGGTTGCGCTGTAATAACTGTATGTAGCCTCAGCTACACACAGTATACAGCGCTGTGTTCCAGGAGCAGGACATGGAACTTCCCGTCCCACTCTAGGACCAACATAGAGTTGGGGTGGAGAGCTACTCGGGCGGAGATCGTGACACCTGCCTCTCCACCTCAGCCAATCAGAGGAAGGTTTGTATTTATTCATAGAATACAAAGCTTCCCTTGAATGACTAAGCAGAGTTTGGCCCAACTCCATTTTGTTCCTTGAGTGGGACGGGAAGTTTATGTCTTGCTCCTGGAACACAGAGCTGTATACTATATGTAGCTAAGGGTATTTGCAATTAATAGCGCGTGCCCAGCAAGTTCTGTAAATTAAGTAAATGATTTGTTTGGGCCCGGCTTGGGACATTAAACATGGTGTTTGGCTGTAAATGAGAGTCAAGTGCTATCAAACTGCTCATAAGTATAAAAACAAATATGCATGTGTATAACCTAGAGATAGGGGTACTGCGCATAAGATCACTGGACATGATCTCAAACAAATGGTGGGAATCTGGTGCAGATATTGATGGAAAGAAAAATGATACCATAGAGTGGCAAAGGAGTGGTAAAAAATTTGTCATATTGAAACAATGTTAGAAAATGAGGGTATGTTTACCTTGGAGGAATCGGAGTATATACTATAAGGATTCAAGACATGCTGGGATTTTCTGAAAGAGGAAAGAATGAGATTCCACTGAGCATTAAAAACTGTGATCTACATACCAAGGGTAGTGAAACAGCATAGCAATGTTCAGCAGCTGGGTGGAGAAGCAACTAGTTTGTTACTGACATTCTGTGTTTAAAAATACCAAGGCCCCTTTCACACAATCAGACCACTCAGATCCGTCGGTCCGTTTTTCAGGCGGATCCGAGCGGACCACCCATAGACCTCTATGGGCAGGCGGATGTCAGCAGAGATGTGTCCGCTGACATCCGTCTGCCATCCGATCCGTCAAGATCCACTAAAATAGACGTATGGGCGATACGTTCACCATCCATCCAGCGGATCGGATGAAAACGGACAGGCAGTCTGTTTTTAATCCGATCTTCCCATAGGAAACAGCAGGGCTCTGACAGATCCGCCCCTGCACAGTGAGCAGAGACGGACCTGTCATCTGCCAGCTCAGCGGAGATCAACGGAGCGATCCCCCGCTGAGCTGGCGGACCCCAGGGGGGCCTTTAAGGGGAGAGTGAAATAATCACTTTACAAAGTGAACCTACTCTTTTAGTGAATCAACAGCAGTAATTTAAAACAGTAGTGAAGCCAGTTAATTAGCTTGGCAGCCAGCTTTTTCAGAAGGAGGTTTAAAAACTAAGCTGTTACAGAAAATACCTTCTGATATCAAGGGGCCTCAGTAGATAATAATAATCTGTGCAGCTTAGTAAAATGATTATTCATTTTATTGTTTTACCTGTAGGCCATTTGGGTCCCCTCGGAAACCTGGCTAAAAACTCCTAATTAGCAACCCCTACGTCCTGACTTATTGTTAGGATGTGAAAAATGTTGGATGCTCCATCCCAGCAATGCAGGAGTGAAAACAAACGATTTCTGCGTCCCAGGACATGGGAGTGTTTTTAAACCAGGCTTCTGAGGGGACTTAAATGGCCTATAGATAAAACAATAAATTTAAGGATCATTTTACAAAACGCACAAATTTAATGTCTACTGAAGCCCCTTGACTGCACAGGTTCATTTCTGGCAAAGGTGAACTTAGCCTTTAAGTAAAAAGTTGTTTGTTCAAATCCTCTCCTTTCCTGTTGCTTTTGATATGTGGTATAAAGGTAAGAAAAAAAAAAAAAGCTGTGGGCAACCCAAACATTTTCTCTGAAACATGTTCACTCATGAGGCCCTATGCAGCATCGTCCTATCAAGATGGGCTAGGGGGCATTGCTTACCTATTGATTCGATCCTCTTCATCTGTGGTTGTGCCATAATGCAGAACCAGCTGAGTTGCATTCATTTTGAGGTATTTTGTGTTTTTGGAGGAGGTTCTAGGGTCCTGCAGGGGAAAGCTGGGCCGAGCTAACAACGCTTCTTGGAAATTTATTGCAGCGCGAAAATGCAACAGCTACAATGCTATACTTTGCAGGCATGGAAGAAATAATACCCCTGTTGAAGACCCATTCAAGTGGCACAGGGGCAATATCTGCACCCCCACAGTGAGTGATTGGTGCTGATCGCTGACTGTGTTCATGCAGGATGGTGAGCCCCCTGCTCACTATCCTGAAATAGTCCCCCCCCCCCCCCCGTGTGCCCTCAGCAGCAGCTGGTAGGAGAGGAGTGACACCAGCAGCACTGCAGGGAAAGAGGCACACAGGGGTCCCGGACAGTGGATACTGGAACCAATCCCTCTACAGAGCAGCTGGAGGGAGAAATGAAAAGTAGATCCCAGCAAGACTGCACAAGAGTCACAAGTGTCAGCAATTGGGCAGTACTGCTCAACAGGTGCCTGGGCCCCCCTTTTGAACTGATGAGGCCCTGGCCCAGTACAGGAGGCTGGCTGTACTGCCTTATCAGCGGCCCTGAGTGCAGCAAAGGCACATTTGTTAGCTGAAGAAAGGAGTTTGGAGCTTACTGGACTTCTGGCAGATTGACTGGTATTTTTCTGTACTTGCAGCACTTTTCAAAGGATAAATATGTACATGTATGGCCAATACGTATTTCAACAATGGTGTTTCTACCATAATGTTACTGTAGTACCTTCTTTCAGTCTTTAGGCATCACTGTTGCCCTTGCGGTCATCAGGTTTATGGTGGCCATACACAAGATAAGGAGATAAAGTTACTTTTGGAGGAAATAGGGATTTGTTAGGAATACATTCTTGCAAAAGTTAAATAAATATTTCATAAAAAATGTGTGTGTGTGTATATATATATATATGTAGGTTACAATGTTGTTTTATGTAAACTGGACATTCTGATGAATTGACTGGTGTGTCTAATGGTGGCCATACATGGTGCAATAAAATTGAGCGATCAATATCTATTTCAACAAAACAATTGAATCGGATATCAATTGCGCAAGATGAAAAGGTCATGGGCGAGCGATGAGCAGCAGATAGTGATGGCAGTCAGTCAGTGTTTTTTTGTTTTTGTGCCCACTTTCACATGTAGACTGATTGTAAGTGATTCACAGGGTCATTAAAACCACCACTGATGGACCCTGTTTAATTGATTGTTTTTTTTTTTTTCCCCTCTGCACCCTATTAACTTGGGTCATTGGAAACCATCACTGTCTGTCACTCATTGCTTAGCCATGGCGTTTTGTCTTACTTGATCAAGACAAACATGGTTTTCTTACTCTCACCATTAAAGTAAAATTCTGGGCTAACACTAAATAATCTTAAAACTTCTCACACCCCCTTCTAACACCTATAGTATCTACCCTGTGGGGGAAAAAGATTTTGTATACTTACCTATTCTCAGTTTGGTCCTGTCACTTGATCAGCTCCCTTGTGTCAGCTATTACCAGCTACTGAAGAGAGAGGAGAGCGCTTGACAATGGCTAGAATGCCTGAGTGGTCATGTCACCCATAGGCTTACTATGGGCCATCTGTTGGTGATCCCTCCTCACAATATAACTAAAAGCAAATTCAGATAAAGCGGTGAGGGGTTAGAACCTCTTTTAATTTTTTATTGGTGTCTGTGTCCCCATTAGGTAGATTCACTCTCTCTCTAACTGTCCTGACCACCAATATCACCAGGAATAGAAGTGAAGATAAGTCCAAAATTATGAGTTGTCACCAGAACAGGAATGGAGGTGCGATCTTCCAAAAGGGACAGTTATTCCCAATTATAGCTAAGAGGAGATTTCCTTCACATTAGAGATATCCTCTCACTTCCTGTTGAGTATACGGGAAATGCAGGGAAATCTCCCTAATGATACACATGGCAAAAATATGAAGGCAATTTAAAATCCCCCAAAGGCAAAAAGTTTGAACTTTAAATCTTAACTCAGGGATAAGAAAATATGTCTAAATAAGAGACGTGTATTTGAATGAGTTATTGTGGCTGGAGTTCAGCTTTAACTTTAGACAGAAGCTAGCTATATTCTAGCAAGAACCCATGACATAAGTAAATTAACTTTTACATACAAAATAAAGCAAAATCTATTGACATAGTGTGTAGTTTGTAAATGTAAATGATCAATGAAATTAAGTCATGTAAAAAAAAAAAAGAAACTAGTAGGTATAAATTAAAGGCAACCTGGGGTGCTTGCAACTTTCATTGCCTCATGAGCCTGCCTTTCTTCTCCCACCTCCATGGCATTCTCATTGGCCTGTGAGGCAGCCCATCATAGTGATAGGCCAATGGGGGGGCGAACTCCACCACTGCCTATAAATGTCAGAGCTTTGCTCTTCACAAATAGCCCACCTTAAAAAAAGGCTGGGGGGGGGGGCAATAAAAAGATTCTGCAAGTATGTGCTTTAGTTGCCTACACTTTATACCTGTCAACAGTTTTTTTTTTTCATTTCAGTGATTTGAAGTAAAACAAAAAAATTTTGTTATGTAGAAAACGGACCCTAATGACTATACTGTTTTATTGTGCCCTGACTGTTATGGTAAAAGTATCATGAATTTCTTCACCAGGTTAGAGCCCGTGCCAAAGAATTCTTTGAGTTTCTCTGTCACCTGGTATTGGACGAAGCAAGTGCCACAGACCAGTCGGGACTCGGTGCTTCGGGCAGAGAAAGGATGGTAAATTTTGACCTTTCCCCCTTCGCTAACCAAGATAATGAGCGTACGCCTGATTCCCCCGATAGCAGTGATGTCACGCTGGACGCTAACATCCTATTGGTGAGCCACGGTGCGTACATGAGAAACTGGATCAAGTACTTTGTTGAGGATCTCCATTTTACGTTTCCTCCTGACCTAAAGAAATCGCGAGAACTCTCCGTCAGTCCCAATACGGGAATCAGCCACTTTATTATCAGCCTGAAGCCGGGAGAGCTCAGTATACCTGACATCCGCTGCATTTGTATCAATCGTCACGATCACCTTGTGGATATTATTGCAGATACCAGCCACTACGTTGTATGATCTGTACCAACTCCGCTTTCCTTCACATCCATGTGCCCTGGGGCATGCTGGGAGCAGTAGACTCGCAGCATGGCCAGGTATGCGCTCTACTATTGCCTGATGCTACTATTTAAAAAAATTATCAAATAACGGTTTTTAATATTTATTATGTCAGTGTGTGCAACCTCTTTTGTGGGCTTCCTTTATTTTTTAATATAAAAAAAGAGTTTGCTGGGCCTTAAAAAAACAGAGCATCACATAAAAAGTTCCGAAGGACAAACTCAACAGACTCTTTTTGCTGTCATTTTGGGGACTGTAATATATAGTTTACCTGTCATCTGTACACTATCTATAGTTTTTTGAGACAGATAAGCAGTATTCAAGAATATCCATAAGAAACATAAGCTGGCAGGTCAATAGCTTGTTAATGAAAAAGTTTATTTTTGCACTACAGCAATGGCAGAATCCAACAGATGCTAACACGTTTCTTCCGAAGCCTTCCTCCGCACATGCTAAAAGAGAGGCTTCGGTCAAAACGCGTCAGCATCTGTTGGATTTTGCAATTGCTGTAGTGCAAAAATATGTTTTTTCATTAAGAAGCTATTGAGTTGCCGGCTTATGTCTCTTATGGATCTGCATTGGATGCCCCAGCTAGAGCACTGACATTCTGCTCATATACTTTTCAACATAGCAGTAAAGCTTGGGTGAGTCTTTGTGTGCTTCTATAGTATTCAAGAATATATACTCTGTAGAGCAGTGGTTCTCAACTCCTGTCCTCAGGACCCACTAACAGGCCAGATTTTAAGTATTACCTTGGGGAGATACAGACTAGAATACGGCAATCACTGAGCAGAAAATGATATCACCTGTGATGCATTTCAGTTATCTTGCAAACCTGGCCTGTTAGTGGGTCCCGATGACAGGAGTTGAGAACCACTGCTGTAGTGTCTCTCTTTTCCCACCTTACAAAACTAGGGCTAAGGGTACCTGGCTGGTGGTGCACAAGCCATAATGCATTTTCAGTGCTGGAAACTGGATGGCCACAGATCACTGCCCTGTCACAGTCTCTGTCAGTGAGTGGGGCAGGGTGGGTAGCACCTCATGGGCGGGTACAGGAACAAGAGAGCCCTACAGGTGACATATTGAAAGATAAATATGGTTTCTCCCCCCTCCCTACCTGTGGATGTTACTCTTTGTCCAGAGTAACCAGTAATGACTCGTATATAAGAAACGCTATGTGTAGATTGATTAGCTTTACCTTTATAAGTAAATATGCCTGAGCAATATTCACATTCATATATTAAAGGTATTGCAGACACAGCACTTTACATACTATACATTCATATCCGTCCCTTCCCTCAAGGAGCTTATAATCTAAGGTTCCTATCTCACATGCTTACATATACGTATGTGCACACACATACTAAGGCCAATTTAGACTGGAGCCAATTAATTTACCAGTTATTTTTATTTATTTTTTTATTTCAGGTACTTGTATAGCGCTGTCAATTTATGCAGCGCTTTACAATCTAAGGTCCCTAACTCACATTCATACATATACTAGGGACAATATAGACAGGATCCAATTAACCTACCAGCGTGTCTTTGGAATGTGGGAGGAAACCCACGTAGGCACAGGGAGAACATGAAGACTCCAGGCAGGTAGTGTCGTGGTTGGGATTCGAACCAGCGACCCTTTTGCTGCCAGGTGAAAGTGCTAACCACTACACCACTGTGTAGTGGGCCGTATAAGGTATTTACTGGCAGAAAAAAATAAAACGTTTTACTATCCAAAGTTAAAACAACAAGGGCAGAAGATTTAATAGAGGGAAAGATGAAAAAATGACTGAAGTTCTGCTTTAAAGAGCACCTGTTACATAAGCCCAATGGGAAATATGTGCCTTGCCCTGCACTGATGCTCTAATTAACCTCATTAAATGACAAATTGACGCCAATTTGCACGGCCTTCATGGCTACCTTTTGCGTTGCACATGAGACCAGTATTTTTTTGGCCATGAAACATAATGCTAAACATTTAAAGAAAGAAGAGCTCACCAGGGCTAGATATCTTTAACCTCCTGCCATCCGTGCTATAGCCGAATGACGGCTACAGCGCGGCTCTAAAATGCCAATAGACGTCCTCCCGCGGGCGCGAGGCTGCACGCTGCGGGAGCATGCCCGCGGGTCGGGCGGACCCGATGTCCGCTGGAGACCTGCGATCTGCTTACAGAGAGGAGGAACGGGGAACCGCCGAAGTAAACACGGCGGTTCCCCGTTCTGTGAGGGGGGGCATGCCAGATCTACTGATTCCTGTCACTGGGATCAGTTAGATCTGTCATGCCCCTGTCAACCCCGCCCCCCCACAGTTAGAACGCACCCAGGGAACATTTTTAACCCCTTCACTGCCCCCTGCTGGTTAACCCCTTCACTGCCAATGACATTTATACAGTAATCAGTGGACATTTAAATTTCTGATCGCTGTATAAATGTCATTGGTCCCAAAAATGTGTCAAAAATGTCCGACATGTCCGCCCCGATATCGCAGCACCGATAAAAATTGCAGATCGCCGCCATTACTAGTAAAAAAAAAAAATTAATAAAAACGGCATAAATCAATTTCCATAGTTTGTGGGCGCTATAACTTTTGCGCAACCCAATCAATAAACGCCGATTGCGATTTTTTTAACCAAAAATATGTAGAAGAATATATATCGGCCAAAACTGATGAATAATTTTTGTTTTTTTATTTTTGGATATTTATTATAGCAAAAAGTAAAAAATATTGTTCTTTTTTCAAAATTGTCGCAATTTTTTTATTTATAGGGGCGATCAGAAATGACGCAGAGGGGATCAAATACCACCAAAAGAAAGCTCTATTTGTGGGGGAAAAAGGGCGCCAATTTTGTTTGGGTACAACGTCGCACGACCGCGCAATTGTCATTCAAAGGGCGACAGCGCTGAAAACTGAAAATTGGTCCGGGCAGGAGGGGGGTTTAAGTGCCCAGTAAGGAAGTGGTTAAAATATAGGCCGTAGAAAGGGGAATGTTTTTTTACAATGCACAGGTGACTTCTGGTCTAGCAGTCCCATTGTAATGTCAAGTTCAAACCTTCTATAGCCTAAAATGACAGCCAACAAGAACAGTAGGCTGTACAGAAAAGGTACATAAATGTTTAAAGGACAGCTTTTTATCCGTCCCCAGTATTGGGTATTTGTTGATGGTATCCATATCTCTTTCCATTTGATGACTTTTAGTTTTAGATTTTGTGGGCTTTTTAAGCTCCAGGTTCTGCAGTGGTCTAGATTTTAATTTATTTTTCATGACGTTCTGTTTTTCACCCTGTGCATATAGTGCGTGAATTTGATTATTTATACAGTGGATGTAAATATCTTCAAAAGGGCTAATATAACTTTATTATCAATGTGCAGGTGATGACTGTGAAACAAAGCATTAACCATATGTGTCTTGTGTTTTAGCTTGGAAAGGTTATTCTTTACATGTAAACCCAGGGATCCAGAAAGCCAGGGAATTTCTACACTTAAAGTAGAACTCTGTCATTACTAACATTTTGGATAGAGTAAAGGAGGGTTTTTTTTTTCTTGCCATCTGTCTCTCATTGAGGAGCCTTGCCTCTGCTTCCTGTCCTATAACCAAAATAGGAAGTGGAAGGAAATTCCTCTACAGTGAGAGAATCCCTGGTTGCCATCAGCGTCATCAGAACTATTGGAAGATTTCCCCTCTATTCTTGTTCTGGTGACAACCCAAAATTTGGGATTTTCCTTCATTTGCACTCTTGGCGATAATGGTAAACAGGACACATAGAGAGGGTGAATCTCCCTATAGGGGCACAGACAGCAATAAAAACCTGACAGGTGTTCTAATCTCTACACTTGATTCAAAGCAAAAAAAAAATCATGCACATTTCCCAGTGTTTTATCCCCTTAGAGACCCTGCAGGCAGAAAAAATACCTGTTGATCTTAAAGAAATGCACTCCGCTTCTAAAGCCTAGTACACACTTCTAGTTTTCTTTGAACAAAAAAACCAGACAGCTCAGGTTGGAGACGCTGTACTAACAATCGGATGTTAGTACAGCAATCTCTATTGTGTTCTGTTCTGACATGGGGGTGCCCCCCACCCACCAAAACACTCCAGTCAGCGCTCTCAGTCATTGGGGAGCAGGTCATCAGACCTTTTTCGATCATGACAGCACAACAGAAGCTGGCTGAACTGGCTGCAATACACATGGGCTGAATGTGTACTAGGCTTTAGTCCTGTTGTGGGCTGACAACACCAACAACAGCATGTTTGTGGACTGAGTGGTGCCAGCCCTGGCCAGTGTCTTTTGCTTAAGTACTCAATCACTCCTATTCTCAAATATCTATCACAAAAAGACTAATATTTCTGTAGTTTAAGATGGGAACTAGGAGATTTCTTTGAGATGACTCAGGAAAGGAAGGAGGACAGTGTTGATTTTATTTGACAAGGTTGACAGGTTTTTTTTTTTTTGTTTGCTTTATGTCAACCTTTCCAGCCTGAAGGAGAGATGTGAGGTCTTATAGACCTCACATCTCTCCATAAAGAGGACCTGTCACATGCTATTACTATTACAAGGGATTTTTGCATTCCTTGTAATAGGAATAAAAGTGATAAAAAAAAAAAAGATTAATAAAAAAAAAAAGTAAAGGCCCCTGTGCTCGTGCACAGAAGCTAATACATACGCAAGTCGCATCCACATATGTAAACTGTGTTCAAATCACACATGAGGTATCGCCACGTGCGTTAGAGCAAGAGCAACAGTTCTAGTCCAAGACCTCCTCTCTAACTCTAAACTAGTAACCTGTAAACCTTTTTAAAGCATCGCCTATGGAGATTTTTAAGTACCAAAGTTTGGCGCCATTCCACAAGTGTGCGCAATTTTAAAGTGTGACATGTTGGGTATCTCTTTACTCGGCGTAACATCATCTTTCACATTATACAAAAAAATTGGGCTGACTGTACTGTTTTTTTTTTAATTCATGAAACTTTTTTTCCAAAAAAAAGCATTTGAAAAATTGGCTGCGCAAATGCTGTGTGACTTAGAAAATTGCAACAACCGCCATTTTATTCTCTAGGATGTCTGCTAACTAAACATACATAATGTTTGCGGATTCTGAGTAATTTTCTAGAAAAAAATGATGATTTGTACATGTAGGAGCGAAGTGCCAGAATTGGCCCGGATGGGAAGTGGTTAAACAGATATAAGAAATTCTTCCAATGGTGTATTAAACAGGCCGAAGGTGCACAAATAAGAGAAGTTCATTGTCAGGGTTTACATTACACTTTAAAGCAAACCTAACCTCAAAATCAAGGTTCACCTTGGTTAAAGCAATTAACTATTAGGTAGATGGGTGGCCTTTATTTCCACCTGGTGATATTGCCAGTAATACACTTACTGTCCGGGGTGACAACACTCACTCACGATTGTCACCTTAGGACACTACTGGTTTAAACTACAAATGCCTTCCCATTTCCATTTTATGAGGTTGTTCTGTATTTTATAGCTGGAAAAGCTGATGGCATAGTTTGAGCTTTCAGTTCAATGTGCAGGAAGTTACAAGAACACTGGATTTCTACCAGGATCAACTGATATTTTCTGTACTTTTGCAGAAAATGTACACAGCTTAAAGAAAGAAAACAAATGCAGCCACTACATTTAACCACCTCCCACCCAGCCACTGCATATATACAGCCGGGTGGGAGCTTCCCCGTTCTGACAGGACGTGTATTTACGTCCTGCAGAACGGGAGCTCGCAGCGCGGCCACGCGCCGCGCTGCTGCTGGATCCTGTGATCATTATGATCACAGGATCCAGCTGAGCGGAGATCTGGATACGGGCGCAGTGACTGGCCCTCCCGATCATGTGACGGCTGTGCCCAATCACAGCCGTCACATTGAAACAGAGACGAACGTCTCTGTGACAGCTCTCCCCCACCGAGCTCAGTGAGAGCTCAGTGCAGGGGGGGGAAGGGGGGGGGGGGAGCTGCAGCTCTGTGACAGCTTTCTGCATGGTGAGGATTTCATGCAGAAAACTGTCACAGATCGCCGCCCACACAGTGCACCAAGCACACTGATACCCCTGTCCCCATACACATAAGTGTCCCCATAAAACAGCCCCCAAAACATCTGTATGTCCCCCATCACATCTGTCACCATGCACAAAACATCTGTCACAGTCCCCAAACATCTGTCTGTCCCCGTCACATCTGTCACCATACACAAAACATCTGTATGTCACCGTTACATCTGTCACATGTCCGCCAACACCAAATAAACTCCGATTTGGGTTATTTTTACCAAAGTAATGTAGAAGTATAATTTTTGGTCAAAATTTATGAAGAGAAATTACTTATTTGCAAAATTTTATAACAGAAACGCAGAAAAATTCATTATTATTTTTTTTTCAGTCTTTTTTTAATTTATAGCGCAAAAAATAAAAAACCCAGGGGTGATTAAATACCACCAAAAGAAAGCTCTATTTGTGTGAAAGAAATGATAAAAATTTCATATGGGTACAGTGTCTCATGACCGCGCAATTGTCATTCAAACTGCAACAGCGCTGAAAGCTGAAAATTGGTCCGGGAAGGAAGGGGGTTTAAGTGCCCAGTATTGAAGTGGTTAAGGACTGATAAGCTGCAATAGATTACATTTTTGTTCTTCGGTTTAGATCTACTTTATTCCTGTATGTGTATACAGAGCAATAAGAAGCAAAGCTGGCATACATGCACACATCAATTAAACGTGTATGTATGGCCAGATCTGCACAATGCAGCACCCCTATCAAACAGCAGGGTATTTGAGGAGACAAAAGAATGCTTGAATAATAAATACACATACCATTCAGTGCGGCTCCCAAGGGATTTTCCATGCTGACTGACTGGTATCCAATTAGACATCGGCTGAGAGGAGATGTTAGTGGCAGTGGGCCTTTGCCAAGACTGTTGGCAAATTAGTTGGCTTAAAGCAAACCTGTGCTTTGCCCGATCCAGGCCTGAGGTTCTACTGCAGTGCTGGGTTTATATGGTCACTGTACATAGCTAATTATGTAGATATTTCTGAACAGCCCTTGGAAAAAATGACTAACTAAAATGTATTTAACCACTTCAGCCCCGGAAGGATTTCCCACATTAGGACCAGATCACTTTTTGCGATTCGGCACTGCGTCGCTTTATCTGACAATTGCGTGGTCGTGCAACATTGTACCCAAACAAAATTTGTGTCCTTTTTTTCCAACAAATAGAGCTTTCTTTTGGTGGTATTTGATCACCTCTGTGTCATTTCTGATCACCGCTATAAACAGAAAAAAGCAACAATTTTGCAAAAAAATATTTCTTAATTTTTAGCTATAATACATATCCAAAAAAAAATAAACAAATGTATTGATCAGTTTTGGCCGATTTATATTCTTCCTCATATATTTTTGGTAAAAAAAAAAAATCCCAATCGGTGTTTATTGATTGGTTTGTGCAAAAGTTGCCGCGTTTACAAACCATGAGAATTAATTTCTAGCGTTTCTACTTTTTTTCTACTATTTTTATCGGGACCGTGATATTGCAGCGGACATGTCAGACATTTTGACACTTTTTTGGGACCAATAACATTTATACAGCGATCAGAAATTTAAATATCCACTGATTGCAGTATAAATGTCATTGGCAGGGAAGGGGCTAACACTAAGGAGGCAGTGAACGGGTTAACTGTGTTCCCTGGGTGTGTTCTAACTGTGAGGGGGCTGGGCTGGCAGGGGCACCAGAGATCTAACTGATCCCAAGTACAGGGATCAGTAGATCTCTGACATGCCGCCTGTCAGAACGGGGAACCACCGTGTTTACATCGGTGGTTCCCGGTTAAGGCTCTGTACAAGGTGATCGCGGGATGTCGGCGGACATCGAGTTCACCCGACCCACGGCCCCGCTCAGGGAGCGGGCATGAGCGTGTACCGCTGACGGCGTGCCCGCAACTCCGCTTATAGTCTGCGATTTGCGGGACAGAGCCACACTGCCGCCGACAATAGTCGTTACGTGGTCGGCAAGTGGTTAAGCCAAAAATGTTTTATCCGGTTTTCTTGGTATCCAAATATGGGGAATCAAGTGCTACTTTTTAATACAAAAATCCATGGTGCATGCACATCCCTAAATTAATTTGTAGAATCCAATGTTTTTGTTTAACTTACATTTTTTCCACTTCCTACTTTTCAGCAGGTTCTGGTGATGTAACCAGTGCCTCACATTTGTCCCCTAGGAAGTCTACATGACCAGGGCCTTCAAGGGGGGCTGTTGCCTAATATGGCGTATGCACAATATGGTACCTGTTATTGATCAATAAGCCGAGGTAGATCTCCTATTGTGCATGCACCAGATGATAATGGAGCCCTGGCCTGTAGGAACTGTGGGAAAGGGGCAGCCTAATAAAGAAAGAAGCATGTTCCTATTTGTAAGTTTATTGGTTTCCCTAAATACAATTTAATTTAGCGTGGGGAGTTTATCAAGGATGAGGAGCCAAGGGGTGCTTTGTCAAGCCAAAACCATTTCTCAGTTTTGGATACAGTGGGGAAGAAAAAGAACCTCTGTCTGCTTTTCACTGCTATCTGAGGCTTTGTTGGAGAGATTTGCCTTCACTTCCTGTCCTGCTGAGAATATTTGCCACCAGACAGGAAGTAATGAAAAATCTGCAACAGGAACACATACAGAAATAAAAATCTTAACTGGTTATAGTCTTCCCCCTTTTCCTAAGAAAAACATTTTTATTTCTGTCTGTGCTGCCATTGGAGAGTTCCCTTCATTTCCTGGCTGATAAACTGTTTTTGGCAGAACAGGATGTAATGGCAAATCTCTCTAATGGGGCCCCGGATAGCAGTAAAATTGATTGAGTTTCTAACCCTTCCACATTTTATCTACAAAAAAATAAAAAATGATGGCTTGACACACACTTTAATTCAATTTGGCTCATTTGTTTTCCAAATCGGCTCTCATGGAGCCAGGTGACAATTGCTTAATTTTTTGGCTGATTGTGTCCTTTATTGTAAACTATGGAGTCTGGACTGTTAGTCACATGACTGTGCCACCAGAGGAATGCTACTGGCTGAAAGCTCTGCATTTTTTCCCATAATCCTCTGTGACCATAGCATAGGGCCATTCACTCTGATTGCTACCTCGGCCAAAAGAAAGACTTCCACTTCATATAGTATCCAAGCATAGGCATCCCTAATGTAATCCACCCTGATAATAATACAATATACTCAGACAATTTATTGTAGATTAGACTTATTTTGGCTTGAATCAGTCACCTACTGGTCTTTAATTAGCTCCATCTCCAAGATGTATTCCTAAATATGATCTGTAACTTCTCATATGCATTTGTTTGACTGTACTATATTGCATGTTGTTGTTTTGTATGATATTTAATTTATTACAATTAAAGGACATACTGTATATGATTAATTGGCTCCTGTGTATTTTGTCAACTCTAAAGCTTAAGTTTTTTTTTTTTTTTAACTTAAAAAAAAAAAAAAAAAAAAAAAAAACTTTTTGCATATAGAGGTGAAATGAAAATCATCTAATGGAGACACCTGTTTAAATGACAACTGTCTCGGAGTGAATTTTCCTTCTGGAGAGATTTCCCTTTACTTCCAGTTGTTTTCCTGGAACAGGAAGTGTATTAACCACTAACAGTAAATATGCTGCAAGCGAGCGGCAGGTGCAGGCTCTGCAACATTCATGTACATTGCCCACCTACTTCGGGGTTTGGGGCACGAATGCGCAAGCCCCCTGCTGACCTGTGCTGTGATTGGACACAGCACAAGTTTGGCAGCATATTTCAGCCAATGATTTCAGCTGAATCCTGCTGATTGACTGTGTCCAGCCACACATAGAGTTCTGTGTTTACAAACACACAGAACTCTGTGTACAAAGAGCAGAGACCTGGATCTTTCTTCTCAGCCAAACAGCCAGATTAGTAAGAAAAAGCAGCTCATGGGGTTGTCCGTTTATGGACTCCGCTTCGCTCAGCAGGGATCGATCCGCTGAGTAGGCAGATGACAGGTCCGTCTCTGCTCACTGTGCTGAGACAGACCTGTCCAGAGCTCTCCTCTATGGAGATCGGGTGAAAACGAACCGCTTGTCCGTTTTCATCCGATCCAATTCTCCAGACAGATGGAAAATGGGTTTTCCATCCGTTTGGATTTCACAGACAGGATCGGATATCGGTGGATGTCAGTGGACATGGCACTGCTGACATCCGCCGCTCCATAGGGCTGAATGGAGCGTCCGATCTGGTCCGCCTGAAAAATTGACAGGCGGACCTTGATCGGAACGCCCTTGTGAAAGAAACCTTAGGCACACAGTTAACCCCTTGATTTCTCCTAGATGTTAACCCCTTCCCAGCCAGTGTCATTAGCACAGCATTATCAATGATCACTGTATTAGTGCCACTAACAACATCATTGGTGACCCTCCCAGCCAGTGTCGTGTAGCACCAGATTGCCCACCACTCTATCACAGTAATGCTATAAGATGCTGGTCAGCGCCAAAAAAACAATGAATCTAAAGTTGTGTAAATTCCAGTATATATGCCATAGTTTGTAGATGCTATAACTTATATCACACAAACCAGTTAATATGCACTTATTATTTTTTACCAAAGACATGTAGCAGAATACATTTTGGCCTAAGTTTATGAAAAAAAATGTACTTTTTGATTTTTTTTTTTTTATGTTATATAACAGAAAGCTCTATTTGTGTGAAAAAATATAAATGTATCATTTGTATACAATGTTGCATGACCTCGCAATTGCCAGCTAAGCAGCACAGTGCTGAATATTTAGAAATGTTCTGGTCATGAAGTAAGGCAGGGGTTTTAACCATATCCAAAATGGAGCAAAAAAGCTTTGGCTGATAAAGATATACTTACTACAGTTTCCTGAAATTAAGTTTGTGATGCTACCAAGAGTATGTATTTTTTTAATTTTTTTTGAACAAAGTAAAAAGGAATTATAGTCAATACTTGATTCTTTCTAGATGTCAGCTCTGCACTATGAGTGTTATACTAGTAAACTCGTACCAGCTGTCAGCACCAAGATTACCAACATTCATGAGAAATACAAATACAGAGTTTTGCCCATTAGGACTTTAGATGAGGTGTCACACAACCAGTAATAAACATAGTATAGGTTGATTGAGTATGCCAGCAATAGGACTGGGGAAAATGTCAAAATGCCAAACAGTTGGCCCAAATGTACAAATCCATTACATAGTTGCATACAGTCATCAAATAGTCCATAGTAAGTGTGGCATAGCATCTATGGCAGGGGTAGGCAACCAGTACCCCTCCAGCTGTTGTGGAACTACATTTCCCATGAGGCATTGCAAGGCTGGCAGTTACAATTACTCCCAGAGGCATGATGGGACTTGTAGTTCTGCAACAGCTGGAGGGTCCCAGGTTGCCTACCCCTGATCTATGGTGACCCAACATGTTTCGTGAGTTCGGTCCCACTCTTCAGGGGTTGATGCATAGACATGATCTATAAAGTGAAATGGTTAAAGGTAATAACATAGTAATTAACATGTAAATATGTAGTCAATTGCATTGTGGGAATCAAACTAAGGCATCCATACTCACAAAAGATGCAGGGTGCTGCGTGCCGAAGTTACACCAGCAGGCGCCGGAGATGTCTGACCCAGGAGCTGTGGGTAAAGGATCCAATGATGGGTCAGCAGAGCAAAAACAGGCAGATGGAAAAAGGGCAAGCAAAACTGCCAGGATGGTGGCTAGAAAACAGTGTATAAAGGTGATGATGTGCACTAATGAGTAGAAAATAATGAATAGAAAATAGTAAAAAATAACTTCATGAGGAATCGCAATCTATATATATATTTTGTGTGGCGCTTAGGGTTGCAAAAATTACCAATAACTGTACCCTACGCAAAAAGTACTACTGTACTTAAATAGTAAGTATACCTAGTGTTTCAGAATACCAATGTGTTTAAACATTATATCAATATATGCATAATTGATTATAAATACATTTAGTGTTCAAGCTCAATTAAATATAAAGTGCTAGTGAAAACAACAAAACATAAATATACAGTATCTCACAAAAGTTAGTACACCCCTCCCATTTTTGTAAATATTTTATTATATCTTTTCATGTGACAACACTGAAGAAATGACACTTTGCTGCAATGTAAAGTAGTGAGTGTACAGCATGTATAACAGTGCAAATTTGCTGTCCCCTCAAAATAACTCAACACACAGCCATTAATGTCTAAACTGCTGGCAACTAAATTGAGTACACTCCTAAGTGAAAATGTCCAAATTGGGCCCAATTAGTAATTTTCCCTCTCCGGTGTCATGTGACTAGTGTTATAAGGTCTCAGGTGTGACTGGGGAGCAGGTGTGATAAATTTGGTGTTATTGCTCTCACTCTCTCATACTGGTCACTGGAAGTTCAAAATGGCACCTCATGGCAAAGAACTTTCTGAGGATCTGAAAAAAAGAATTGTTGCTCTACATAAAGATGGCCTAGGCTATAAGAAGTATACCTCTCTCCATCTCTATAATATAGAGGGAGCAGTTGGGGTCCACAGAGATAGCTGAGAACTATGTAACGTATAATAGCACAGGCAAAAGAAGTTATCAGTGTGCAAGATTTCTATCATAATCAAAGTGATTTTTTTTTGCACTTATTGAACAGATATAACAAAACAAAATGCTCTTTTTGCCTATGAAAATCCTCTTACATTCCACTGATGGCGTCTCAAAGGAATTAAATATTTACATAAATCCTTTACTTTTCTTAAAGAATACTGGAATCTACCGGGAAAGGAACACTTTCATTATACTCAAATTCATCATTACCTCTCTACCCATGTCACTCGTTGTACTTCTATACCAAAACCTTTGACCCCTTTTGAAAATTGGTGTAGGTCAAACCCACACTCTAAAGGCCTAGTCTCTGCTCTCTATGCATCCTTTACAAACTCTCTATGTCCACATAAACTTGCTCACATGGAAAAATGGAAAATGATCTTGGAACCAATTTGGATATATGGGAATGGGAGTATATGTGGCTAGCTACCTCCTAGATGTTCACTTAATATACTTGCTCAAGAAAATGGGTATAAATTAATGTCTCGTTGGTACAGGACCCCGGATCGCCTATCCACATTTAATCCTGATATTTCACTACAATGCTTCTGCGGCTGTACTGACCGAGGCACTTTATTACACATTTGGTGGACTTGTCCTTGGGCCTCTCATTTCTGGACCAAAACATATGATCATCTATGTTCAATCCTTCATAACAAGCTTTCTAAAAACCATTGGGCAGTTCTCCTACACAAACCTGTCCCCCATCTAAATAACTGTAAGTGAAAGCTGGTAGCAGGGCTGGCCCAAGATATTGTGCTGCCTGGGTCCAAGAATGAAATTCTGCCCCCCCCCCAAACAAAAAATATGCCCACCAAAAGGCCCCGCCACATCCATTATTTTATATCATGATAATTAAAACTAAAATGTAATTTCTCAGGAAGTCAGATTTACATGCAACTGCACCTTGTCTATATGCAAAATCATATGGCATACCATTATGTTCAATTCCAAGGGACGGGCTAGGGCAGTATAGGGACGGGCTAAGATAGTATAGGAATGGGCTAGGATAGTATAGGGGCAGGCTAGGGTAGTATATATACAGGCGAGGGTAGTATATGGACAGGCTAGGGAAGTATAGGGGCAGGCTAGGGTAGTATATAGACAGGCTAGGGCAGGTTAGGGTTGTATAGAGGCAATTTGGTCGTCAATTTGCTGGGTAAATAGAAGAGAATGAGAGGCGGCCGTGGTTCAATTTGCTGCCCCTCTCAAAGTGCTGCCTGGGTCCAATGGACCCATTGGGACCCATGGTAAGGCCAGCCCTGGCTGGTAGGATTCGTCTTCTTGGTGGCCTGACAAACATTAGCCAAAGCCTGGAAACAGAAATCGATACGCTTCTCTGAGGTCAAACAACGCCTCTTGATCACTATGAAAAATTGACTTCTATCCTCAACGATAGTCGCACTAAATTCCTGAAAATATGGGAACCATGGCTTAATTATATGAAGTACTTGAACATTGATCATTCACTGCCTTCTCTCTGATCAAATGCTTTGACAACTACTGTCATCACCAATATTGGTTCCACATGGGATTACCTCCGCCTTTCCCAATCTTACTGATCCCTCCTCCCCCCCCTTTTCTTCACTACTTTATTTTTTCCTTCATTTACTTATATATTTCTCCTATCGTTCACTGACAGACGCAGCTTCTCCATTACGTGTGGGGTTTTATGCTGGTCTCACTAGGAGTTAACTAGGCAGGGAAAAGAAACAGCTGGCCCCTCCCATGAGGGCCGTCCTCTCTTCCCACATAAAACCCCCTCATAGCATAGCTCTTCAGTTTCAATGCCTAGTTTGCAAGGAGTTGACCTGGCTTCCCTTCAGGGGAATTGCGGTCCTGTTTGTGACCGGTTTTTATTTTTATTTGTCTTCTATCAAGCAATTGATCTGCTATCAAGAAGCCGGTCGGGGCATAGAGAGTCCATGGGCTCTGTACTTTCCCGACCTGGCCGACCGATGCGAGCCAGTCCTGCCGTATGTGGACCCGCCGCATCGTGCCCGTTCCGTGCGGGCGGCCTGGGGTGATCCCCCCTTACGCCCAGCCCCGGATGCGATTCGGGAAGGGCAACTTCTGGCCTGCAGCATACTGCCTAAGCAGGGGCGGAAGGTCTGCGACTGGGTGGCTACCCACGGCGTCGTCCGGAGTGGTGAGTGAGAGCTCCTTCCTTCCCCCCTTTTTAGGGGCGGAAAAGGGGACCGACGACCCTAATAAAAAAAAAAAATTTTGCTGGGTAGCCGCCGGTAGGGGCGTGTGGAGCCCTGTTCACCCCCTGCACCCCCCTTCCCCCGCACCGCACCCGATCGTCTAGCGCCGTTCGGTCATTTTTTGCCGCCATGCGGCGATCGGCCGCCATTTTGCGGCGGACCGCCACTATTTTGCCATAGCCGCAGACATATTGGGCCTATGGGGCTTTCCCTCTAGCGCTCAGAGCGGCCATTTGCAGTACTGCACGTTCCCTGCAGGTGTTTTTCGGCCTCTAGTGTTTTTCGGCCTCAACGGCGGCCATATTGGATTCCCTGCTCATGCAAAAAACGTGTCTACAGCTTTTTACTTTCACTTTGGAACGGTGTGTGCTCCTGACGGTGCGGCTCTCTGACGATCCTCAGGGTTATGCAGCAAACAGCAAGTATACCGGCGGCAACTCCGGCTTTTTGTGATCTCCGGCTTTTTGTGGACGTCCCTTGCACGTCATGACGTTTACCGGCGAGACTCGCGATCTCCCTTTCGGGGTATCCGGGTTATACAGACGCCGATACCGTTTTATCACCGCCAGGCGGCGTTTTACCGCCGGCTAGCGGCGTACCGCCGTTTTTTACTGGCTTGCCGCGATCTGCTAGCCCACGCCACGCCCCCTTCCCCCCACGTCCCCCACTTGTCCCGAGGTGTGCGGGGATGGCCGCCGATGGGTCGTTTTAAAAAAAAAAAATAATCCCAGCAGCCAG
>BLSH010360304.1:58805-74025 GCA_018402905.1 Glandirana rugosa | reverse complement strand
AAATTCCCTCTGAAACTGCTTGCTGCCTTTAATTCTTTTTGGGTCACTGACCCAAAATAAACATGCAGAAAGTAAAGTTCAAAGTCAGATTTCTTGATCTTCATACTTGTTTTGGGTCAGTGGCTCAGAAAGTCCTGAAGCCAGAGTCAGCATGAATGCTGGGCAACTAGCACTTTACGGAAAGGTCAACAATGGTAGCCTATATATATATTTTCCTCACTACTTGTTTCTTTTAAAGTGGAGCTATACTAAGAAATGAAAGCAAAGGTAGACCAACAGATCTGCACAAAATTAGTACGTAGTAGCTGAGAATTTCCATATTAACCTTTTTGCTATGAAAGCTAAAAGAAGCTGGGGTTCTTCCATGTGGCTAGTCAGCTGACCAATGCCAGTCACATGCTTCTATACCCAGAAGTACTGGATATTTTTCTTTGCTCCTATTGGCCAAACATAGCAGGCCTGGCCTGATGTGATCATGTTTAATTGAGCCTGTTGCTGCCTTACATGGTAAAAGGACAGGTTTGCTTTAAAGCAAAAATGTTAATATATGTTAATATATCTTTGCTTTCACTAGTATATGTCTTATTTTAGTGTGCCTTATGGATCAAATGCAAAATGTTTACTTCCTAGCCTGGCATGTTGCATTACACTTTTTCCCTTTTTTTTCCAATTTTACCTACAAGGCACAGAAAGTCACAAAGAGCTTTGATAATTTTACCATCCAATGAATATATATATATATATATATATATATATATATATATTATCATTATCATTGTTTATTTTTTTTTTTAAGTTCTCTGCCACTAAACCAAATTGCAATTAGAATCCAATGAAGGTAGCCATTCCCTGGCTCGTTTAACAGAGGCTAGATTTGTGGCAGTAAAGCTAAGTCTATAAGTCTAGTTTGTGACATTTGAGTCATAGATTGGCTTATTCAATCACATCTAGTCCCTTTACTTTTTCCTAAACTATAGTACCTAATGCAGGTATTGACTAAAGTGACCCTGACAACAGGTTACACTTTGCAGACTCAATATGCCTCTAGAATGCATGAATGTAGCACTTACTAAAGCTCAGAAGTTATCTTCAATCTCTGACACTTCTGTCTACTTGTGCAAAGCCCAGTGTCGGAGGATGAAGACACTTCAGAGCTGTTTAAATTTACAAACGGAAAAGACTTAACAAGATAACAGTTGCTACTTTTATGCACTCTAATGACATATTCAGTCTGAAAAGTATCACCTGTGACATGGTTACTTCAAGTCCTTGTCTATTCAGAAACAGGTTGTAGGTCTTGTGCTGAAAAATATATTATCTTTTTTTGTAGGGCTGACGTGGGTGTCCCTTCCTAGAGTTGATGACACTTAATGGGTCATCAGGGTCCACCTTGTCATGTTGATTACGTCTTACTGGTTCTTGATTAAAATTTGGCCTGACGTCTTGTTCATTCTTTGGTGTTGGATAATTCAGGGTTGTCTTCTTTTCTCGACCAATACTCAAGGGGTCTGGATATAGCTCAGCACTTCTGGTGTGTCGGACTGGCTCAGGAGTGATAAATCGGGTAATAGGAATCGTGTTCTCCATGGATAAAAACTGAGAATAAGGTGGCAAGTCCATTCCTGGGCGGAAAAACTGTTTTGGCTTTTTGAGGCTCAGCAGATAGTTGTGTGTTGGGGAATGGTAGACATCATGACGATTCTCCAAAGTTTCGTGCTTGAATACGCAGTCATCGTAGCTAAAGTAGTGCTGGTAAACAGTACACATCAATTAATATCAATTGGGTTTATTTATCAAGATATATCTTTTGATTATGTTAAGCTTTCTACAAAGTACTTGAATTCATATTAGAAATTCTGATAATGATTATCTCTAAAAATCACCCTGTAAAGTGTTACTAAACTTAAAAATGTTTTTTACCTTCATGCATTGCCCCCCTTCCCCTGTGTGAAGAGTAAGAGAGCAGAGAAGAGATCAGCGTGCATCTTTTCTCCCCTTACTTCCTCTTCACACAGCATTTGAGAAGCAGCAAGAGCCATTGGCTCTTGCCGCTGTCAATCAAATGCAGTGAAGAGAAAGTGGGGGGGCGAGCCTAAGTCCCGCTGTGTAAGTCTATGGAGTGCGGCTCCATAGACACACAGGTCGGGAGCACGCGGACAACATTTCTCCCCATAGCAAGTGTCTGGCTATGGTGGTCATAAATAGAAGAGGAGGAGCCAAGAACGCCGCCGGGGACCTGATAAGGGGGGATCGGCCCAGTTTTTCCTTCAGCCTGCTTTCAGCTGCTGCAGGGAGAGACACACAGGGCATTGTTCCTGTAATTGCACTCCCCGCCAGACCAATCATCCTCTCTGTCCTGTCCACATCTGATTCCCCCTGCTGTGTGCCCTCCCCCCAGCGCTGCTGGCTTCCCTCTCCCACTGGCTGCTGCGGGATCACGGGGGTGGTGGGTGTTCAGGATTGGGTGCGGGAAAGGGGCTGGTAAATATTAAACTTACCAGCCCCTTACTTTTCTGAATGAACACCGTGAGTGATCGGTATTGTGTTCATTCATATCTGAAGCAACATGGAACTTTATTTATCAACTTAATACAATTTTATCTTTTAAATTTAGCAGGAATTTTGTAAGTTATGTTATTTTATTGTTAATGAAAATATCAGTATGATATTTTCGGGGGGGATGTAGGCTGTACGATGCCCCATGGTTTCTAACAGCAGCTCTAAATTTGCTGCACGGGATACAGAATGGGATACTCTAAGCTATGTCATATACAGCACAATGTACAGAGAAGATACCCCACCATGCAATCTAATACACTCAATACATACACCTATCACATTACGTACAGACCCTGTCAATCTAAGCAATAGAGCAACAGTCTGTCACTAATGAGTCCTTATTAGGCCCTTATTCACTCACAGCAGAATTAAACATAAATAGCTCCAGAACATACCTACATGCTGGTATTTGGCTCCTTATAATTAAGTGCTCAGCATGTATCTGAATATGTATCCTGCCCCCTTCCATTCCTGTAGCTCGGTGGTTCTCAACTCCGGTCCTTGGGACCCACCAACAGGCCAGATTTTAAGTATTACCTTGGGGAGATGCAGACTAGAACACTGCAATCGCTGAGCAGCAAATTATATCACCTGTGATGTATTTCAGTTATCCTAAAAACCTGGCCTGTTGGGGGGTCCCGAGGACCGGAGTTGAGAACCACTGCTGTAGCTGATGCATTTAAGATTGACAGAAGAAGGGGATGGAGAAAGATGACCTTCATATTCTGCCCCATCCTTGTGGTCTAGGACATGTTAGTCATGGCTGTTTTTTTGGATTCAAATGGTAAGAGATGGAGTGATAGTCTCCATAATGTGGGATTTGTTGATATGTGTGTAGGAAAAATGTATGTAAACTTTCCTGTTGCAAGAACAGAAGTCTAGTTATTTTAAATCATTCATCAAGCAGTATGGTTGGTAAGAAAATGGATGAGACTAGGCAATGTAAATAGTTACATTTCTAATCTTTTGTGCACAAGAATATTAGAATGTAACCTCTATATGTTTATACTCTAAACTGCTAGAACCTGGTCCAGATCTGATTGAGGGTTTTAGTGAATAATATTCCTGTCACCAAGTTACGATAGATGCCATGAAGGTTCTGTTGGCTGGACTTCTTTTTGCCCTACTGAAGTTGCCTACCAACTACATTGTTGTTTCTATAATTACAGCAACTGTCCATGGTGCTGCAACAAGGCTTATAACATATTTTTGTCCATAAAATAAAAGACAATTAAAAAATCATTGTGTCTATATAGTTAGCATTGACTCATTGTCCATTTTATAGTATATGACTACTGCTTTAATACTTACTGATCCAAAAGCATTTCCGAAACTGTCCATACATAAGTAGCGGCCACTTTTCACACCAGTGATGACAACTTTACCAGCAGATTCTGATTTAATCATTAATGCACCTTTAGGAGAAAAGAAGGCATGGTTAAAGAAAGAAAGAAAGAAAGAAAGAAAAGTAAAATCTTATTTTCTGGTACAATTTAAAATATTTTAGATATTTTTTGTAGTTGTGTTTTCCAATATTAACAAACATTTTTTAGAAAATTGTCCATTTTTAACCTGTCATGTTCTGAGCCTCACGTGCTTTAAAATTATTGTTCAAAATATCCTTTTAATTTTTCAGGTCTTTTGGTTAATTTTTTGTTTCCCCACAGAGATGATTAGATAAGCAACTAAACTCCTTTAAAAATCAACCTCATTGACTTTTTCTTTTAATTATATTTTTTAAAACTGGGCAAAGACATATTAAACTTTGTAAACAATATTCTATATTATCATATATTCTTGCACAGGATTTTCAGCAATGTATCCAATGTACTCAATAGGCATTTTTTGTGTATTTATTATTTATATTCTTCTTCTTACTATAATGTCTATAACTGTCCATTTACAGCTGTAAGTGAAACATGTCGATTCACATAGACACAATATTCCAGAGATTTACAATTTACACTCCGCAACACGCAAAATCTCCATTTGAGCGCAGTGGGGTTCATTTAGAGTACATTTTTTATTTAGTCTGGTATGCCAGTGTTCGTTTTCAATACCCAATCATGGGCAGAGAAACTTAAAATAAATGTATTTCCTTCACACTTGATTAAATGATTGAAATTAGTATCGTTTCAATGAGCTAAATCAAGTCAAAGAGTTGTTGATGATTCTCTACAACCATAATTAAATATGACAATTAGCAAAAAAAGTTTATAATATTGTTAACCCATCTGAATTCCCTTACAATATCAGAATTGTAATTGCTTGGTTACTGTTTTAAGTTGCACAAAAAAAATGCTAGTAGCAATTTAAACTTTTTCTTAAACTATTTTTGTCTTCAGTTTTGTAATAAATTTCAACTTTCACTGGAGAAAAATATGTGTGTTGCCAAGGCTGGGCTCCTTTTGAAAAAACTGTCTTAAACTTCAGTACTGCAGAGTCACAGAACATACATACAACAAATGAGAACGTCAGAGAAAAGTCAAAAGTCCTTAACTCTGTAGTGATGTATTGATTATTTATTTATTGATTTACTAGAGCAGAGATAAGCAATTAGCGGACCTCCAGCTGTTGCAAAACTACAAGTCCCATCATGCCTCTGACTCTGGGTGTCATGCTTGTGGCTGTCAGAGTCTTGCTATGCCTCATGGGACTTGTAGTTCTGCAACATCTGGAGGTCCGCTAATTGCATATCACTGTACTAGAGGGAAAAAGGCTGTTCATTTTTCAATGGAACTTTCAGTTTGCAAGGGAATTTTCACTTAGCTACTAAATGGATTAGTTGAATATTCACTTTGTAAACAATACCCAATCACCTGCAAGGAAAATACAAAAAACTGTGTTTTTGCTTGCACATAATTGGAGGTTGAAAGTCAGCAGATCTTCACTTCATTCACTAAGCTAAGAGAAAAAAATCTTTGCAAAGTGCACAGCCTATTTGCTTCCAGGAAATGAACCCCAATGTATCAAAACCAGAGCACCAGCTATGGCAGCCAGTCAAATAGCATTGTCAGGAGTGGTCATTATTGGCAGCCTACATATTTTTACATCACTGAATTTCTTAAAATTGCTAATATTGCTTCTTATGAAAATATAATTGCAATTGATCAATCGCAATTTTTTCCACGTCACACATTTTGTCCTAATCAAACTTACTGTATATGGTTTGATGTGGGGATCCATCAATTCGCCCATCGTGATTGATCTGCAGGTGGAAGCTGTTCCATTCTGTGGCTGTGTACAGGTGCATCAGTCTGTCTGGAGTCCCCCATCCGGAATTGATTACTGGAGAGGAATTAGGAAAGGCAAGACTGACCTTTAGACTAGACAGGGCAAATATGAAAAGCCCCAACCTATTGCCTAGTCTGGTGCTGGACATGCCTCTTTTTTGTCTTGCTTGGGGGAGATGCTAGTGAAATCTGATCTGTCTTCTGTCCTCTTGCTCTGAGATTCAGATGCTTCCCAACTTTTTTGCACTATATATAAAGGCTAACAACTCAGTGACATCACACAGGAAAAGCTTATTAAGAACATCCTTTTTTTGTCTTAACAGCAGAAATTTAAGAGAGCCCTGAGACATAAAATACTTAAGGAAAGGGAATTCACGTGTATGCCCTTGGGAAAAAAATATCAGTGTTACTTTTTTATTACTCTTTATTACTTCACCAATCACCAAGTTTTTTCCTATTATATCCAGTTTTATAGTGTTATTACCAAATAAGTGTTATCTTTTCTTACTAAATTGTTTCCAATAAAATATTTAACATTCTATAAAATTAATGATAATTTACACAAAAATAGTATAACTTCTTTAAAACTATTGTTTATATATACAAAAATGTATCAACATGAGATATAAGATATAAGTTTGTATAAAATATATTAAAATGTAAAAACTTAATTCAGATTATATACACTATTAGTATATATTATTATTATTATTATATCATTATAACTAATGAAAAAAATGCAAAAAAAATACTTTTTTAAAATGTAATTTTATTTGGATTTATGCTTGTTTATGTGTACACATAACATGTTTTATGTATCGTTTCTATATATATATATATATATATATTTGTTCTATCTTGTTTTTGGTTGTGATTCAGCATTTTTTGTTCTATATTAAGTACCAGACATAATGGATTATTAGTCCACAAACTCTTATTCCACAAAACTCAAAATCTCAAATTATCTTGGTATAGTAGAACTTAAATTCTATTCT
The DNA here is from genome assembly GCA_018402905.1 of Glandirana rugosa. Classification (NCBI taxonomy): domain Eukaryota; kingdom Metazoa; phylum Chordata; class Amphibia; order Anura; family Ranidae; genus Glandirana; species Glandirana rugosa. The sequence continues at coordinate 67,238 of BLSH010360304.1, read as the reverse complement.
GATATAGTAGAACATAGAAATGGCAAATGGCAGTTGGTGTTAATTTTTAACATTTTTTTCTATATTTATTGTCCTTTTCTTTCTTAACTTTACTTTTTTTGATAGAACATACAGTTTAAACATGGTTAAAATTCAAAGTGAGAAGAAAATGCTCCAGTTTTGTTTTTAACATCTAGAGGGCAGTCACTTGACAGAAAATGAAACCTTTCAAGGAGTATCCACTTGTAAAGCACAAGAATTCATTGTAGTCTACAATGTTATTCCCAAGAGCCCTTACAGCCCACTATGTAGATGTGGAAATGCAAAAGTGTGTGACCTTAAATGATTATATTATTTAAACTAGCAATGCCCTAATAACCAATGGCAGTGTTTCCATCTCCCGCAGCGTTTTTTACTGGCAAAACATGGAAAATTTACTGGTGGAGTACATTTTTTACTGGCAACCTGAAAAATAACTGAACTCCTATTAAAAACTAAGACAATTGATATTTAAACACAACATGGAAACACTGACAATACCCATATCAAGTAGTTTGCCCGGTTTACACTTAAAAAGTCAGCACAGCATGACAAATTATCAGACCCTGATATTTATAGACCATTGTAAAAATCACTGATTTTTACAGACTGTCAGTAAATTTACTGGCGGTTGGCAACACTGACCAATGGTGATAAAAAAAAAAAATGTTCAACTAAATTTTACGTCATGTCAAATATTTTTTAAAGTGCAATATACATATATATATATATATATATATATATATATATACTGTATGTTAACGCTGTTCCTACATCCAGCAATGATTTGTTGCAATGCCAAGGTAGGTTTGATGTGTCATTTATTAAACACTTGACCTCCGGAAGATTTACCCCCTTCATGACCAGGCCATTTTTTGCGATACAGCACTGTGTTATTTTAACTGACTATTGCGCGGTCGTGCGATGCTGTACCTAAACAAAACGTATGTCCTTTTTTTCCCCACATATAGAGCTTTCTTTTAGTGGTATTTGATCACCTCTGCACTGTTTACTTTTTCGCTATAAACAAAAGAAGTCTAATCACAGCAAGAGCATGCCATCAGCGCAGCAGAGCCGCCTTGCCACCGTATATATATATATATATATATATATATAAGTATACAGTATAAGGTCGGTAAGCAGTTAAATATCTGCTCTACTATTACTTGGAGCACTGGACTATGCCAACATGTTTCAAATTATATTTAAGTTTAATTAAGCAACTATAGAATACAAAATCTGCATACTCACGTTTGTATTGTTTAGGAAAAGTGTGCTAACAAGTAAATGTATTGTAGCTTTTAGCAATTATTAGGAAAGCATGACCTGTGCAATTCACTATTAAAAGCGCAGCGATTGCTATGGGCATCAAGACATTATCTTTTTAGCAACTTTTTATACATAAGCTCCCTAGTATTTTGAATTTCCTAATGGCAGAAAAGTAGTGATTGCCAGTTCACATTGGTATATTTTGTTGCATAAGTAATGACCAGACGTAGAAGTAAAATTAACCAATCAGTAAATCTTCTAAATATAAAGAAGAAAAAATGACCTTTGCCATGAAATGCACCTCTATTAATTAGCTCCACCCACTTTCCCAAGCTTATAGGCCACATTTGCCTCCAGCCCTAGCTGGCCTGTCCAACCGCAGTAATCAACTCACCAGTCTTTTCGTGTAAAAACTCAAGACCAACTGGGATACCCCAAGTCAGCCAGAAGATATAAAGAAAAAAAAGAAACCCAAAAGGTAAATTCTAATTTTATTATTATTATATATTTTGAGGGTTAGTCTAAAGCATAGCATCATTTATTCCAATGTTCGGGTTGCTCTTTATCCAAAGTCTAATAAAAATGTACAACAGAATTGTCTAGGTTTCATATGTGCTGAAGTAGATACGCTTCCTCCTCAACTACAGCTAAGCCATAGTTTTTAGACAGTAGCTTGCTGGAATGAAGCCTTGACCAAACACAAATGTACGAAGGCATTTTTGTATATTACACCTACTTATTGGATAATAGTGAAGCTGTTTGGCTTCTGAGTCACATTGGGGGGTTTTTTTGGCTCTTAGGCTATCGCCCCCCTGCCGAAAAAAGTGAGTGTGAGACAGAAACACCTTTCACCAATTCGTTTATTGGTAACATTTAACTTGTGCTGTGGGTACCAGTTCAGCCCCGGAAGGATTTCCAGCTGTAGGACTGGAGCCCTTTTTGCGATTCGGCACTGCGTCGCTTTAACTGACAATTGCGCGGTCGTGCGACGTTGTACCCAAACGAAATTTGCGTCCTTTTTTTCCCACAAATAGAGCTTTCTTTTGGTGGTATTTGATCACCTCTGCGTCATTTCTGATCGCCGCTATAAACAAAAGAAGAGCGACAATTTTCCAAAAAAACCCAAATTTCTTACTTTTTGCTAAAATACAAATCCAAAAAAATTTTTTTTTCATCGGTTTTGGCCGATTTATATTCTTCCTCATATTTGTGATAAAAAAAATCACAATCGGCGTTTATTGATTGGTTTGCGCAAAAGTGGTCGCGTTTACGGATGATGAGAATTAATTTCTGGGGTTTTTATTTTTTTTTATTTTTTACTAGTAATGGCGGCGATCTGCAATTTTTAGCGGTACTGCAATATTTCAGCGGACATGTCGGACCATTTTGACACTTTTTTGGGACCATTGGCATTTATACAGCGATCAGTGCTATAAAAATGCACTGATTACTGTGTAAATGCCATTGGCAGCGAAGGGGTTAACCTGCAGGGGGCGCTCTAAGGGTTAACTGTGTTCCCTGGGCGTGTTCTAACTGTGGGGGGACTGCCCTAGCTGGGGAAGGGAAGCGATCACAGCTTCCGTGTAGAGGAAGGCTGTGATCACAGCCCTTCCCCCCTCACAGAACGGAGGTCCGTGTTTACTTACACGGACCTCCGTTCTTTCACTCTGGGGGGGCATTGCGGGTGGCTGGCGGAGATCGACTCCGCCGCACCCGCTCCCTGGCCCTCCCCGGACACAGTGAGCGTGCGGGTGCGCCTCCGGCGGCGCGCGCTCACTGGCCTCGATCTCCCTGCCGCCGTCATATTACGGCAATCCGCGTTAAAGAGCCACTCTGTCGCCGTCAAATGCCGATCAGCCGTCGGCAAGAGGTTAAACCTACCATAAACCTTTTAGAATTAATTTTTCAATATAAAGTTATAATGGGCAAACATTGTATCCCTCTGCATGGGGAACAAGATGTACAAGCTGATTTGCTTATCCCTTTAATGAAATATTTGAAACGAAATTGTGATTATCACAATAAAATGCCTAGAACTTTTAGTGCAGCAGGCTACATAAGATTGAGTCAGCCTCGTTCCTCTTTCTATCTGCTGAAAAAGGAGGCTCAGTGCTGCTTGTGCACTTTATATAACAAAATTTATAAAATGTAAGTGTAAGACTAAATGAAACATCTAAAAATGGCTAGTGCAGGCAGGTAATGCTTGGAACTCAGATACAGCTATTTCCCCACCACAAGTCCAATGCACAATTTAGGCAACAAGTACAGTATATGGTTCAACCTGCCAACAACTGTCTAAAGTTGGAATGTTAGATTTTTGTAAAGTTTTCCTATAATGATATAAATGAATGTTAACGTGCACCTGTCATGATAGAAATTTGTGGGCTACCACTGCCGACCCGATCTAAACATGTTAACTCTGGGTATTCTTTGGTTGTCAATAGCTGAGTGTTGTTAAATGGTTGTGTGTGACTCAGAAGGCTTGAAACCAGGCAACTAGAATTTCATAAGGAAATCATCTGTCATGAAGTGTGTACTTTAAATTTAATAAAAACAAATTGTTTTAGTAGATGATAATGGTGATTGACCACTGTAGGTATTCCTGAGTTTTCTGGTTTTAAAGATCCAACTAAGTTAAGGGAGCATATATAAAAATTTAGAAAGATACTTTCCTCTAAATTAATCGGCTATTTGAACCAAACACTGGTCTGGCAGAAAACCTAAAGCAGACCTGTCAACCATTATAAACTTTTTACATGGATTTGTAGAACTCCTAAGAGATTTACAAAGTTCATACTAATACCTATTATCTTTGATCTTGGTTCCGTCATGTTACTATGAACTTGACTTTCCTAACTTTGAGACATCTGTCACTTCTCTGTCAAATATAAATGCATCGGTGGCCAAAAAGGGCAAATTCATTTAAATGGGCAGTGGACGAAGAATGGGTCTTAGTCCTAAAATTTTGGAAGTCCTGCCCATAGTAACAAAGTGAAACTAGCTTTAAAGTTGAGCACACAGAGAAGAGTTTTCTAATTAATAAAGATAAAAGAAGATGTCTTCTGCCACCTGCCTATATGGGTGGACAGATTCTCTTTAAATTTCCCACAGGTATGAAATAACCAGGGTGGCCAATTATTTTTGGACCAGAAGGCAACTACTTTAATAAAGCCATTCTGCGACCTTTGCAGACACTTTTTGGCCGACTGATCTATGGGGAAGGATTAATTGGACAGATGAAATTTTCCAAACCAATTAAAATAATTTTCCACTGAGCTTAGACCAACACTATGGACACCTATACATAAAAAATGCAGACTTATTAGATAATACTGTGTGTGTTAAAGACCATCCTAAAGATTTAGTGGTTGGTCTTCTGTCATCTCATACCTTCGGGCACCTTTGCTCCTTTTTAAACTAACCACCCCAATAATAAGCCAATAAGCCAACAGACATGATAATGGCACCAAGGATCAACAAATATTGAAGCAAATGTTGGGGTATCAAAAACACTTACTATTTAATCCAGTCATCTCCAGATTTAAATGCTATAATTTCCATAGCATTCATCAGGTGAAAGTTCACTGAAAGTTCAAGAAGTTCACCTTGTCCAATGTGCATAGTTATCCAATATTTCCAAATTCAGTCCAGATTAAGTTGTAATTTAAAATTAAAATAAATCTGCTAATAACTAAACTAAATAGAAATGGAATACATAATCCCACAATGCTACTCTGCAAGTAAATTTGCATTTGCTTAAATCTAAAGCTAGACACATTTTGTCTATTACCATGAAGTGGTATGGTGTTAGTCTGATTACTGATCAACTAAATGTTGTAAAAAGGGAAAAAAAAACTGAGACTGAAAAGTTGAATAAACTTTACTTACCTTTTGAGCAGAATTCAAGTTTGTGCAACCAGTTCTGCTCATGGCAATAATTCTTACTTTACGAGCAAAGCCACACGCACACACAGGGGGTGACGTACAGAATTCATGCATTGCAAATGTGCAGGCTGTTTTTAGATGTAGCACATCTATGTCAACCCTTATGATAACTAGAGTGTGGAAAAACATTTTAAACAAATAAACATCTATGGGTCAGGTCAGACGTACTGGTATGTTGCCCATCATTTAGACCTTGACCATTTAAATCCTTTCAGTCATAGCCATTTCTTTGGTGACAACATTCCATCCACATGTATTTATTGCTAACTTTAACAAAACTATTTTTCATATTGTCATGGTTTCTGGCAAGTGGAATGGCTCGGTGCAGCAGGTAGATAATGATCGATAGGTTGCCAACCCCCAGCTTGGAGTTTTATAGCCACTTGTGCCACCAAAAGGAGGAAAACACTGTTGCTGCACCTGCTTAAAAACACTTAGCTGGAATTAGATTTTAATTTGTTAGTTACTTACAATGTAAAGTATATCCAATCTACTTGACCATCTGACACTACCCTCTCCACAGGTTGATGTTGGACAGGATGCTGCTGTCTAAGGGTGGCTATGTTGCACCTCCATTGGTACAGTGAAGGTATTAGCAAAGTCATCCCAAAACAGGTGTTACTGGTCGGATCACCAGGTAATAAAAAGGTAAAAAATTGTCTACGGAATGAAAAATAAAGTGGCTGTCACACCGAAAGACTGGTTAACTGTAATGTATTACATTTTTGTTTTCCAGTTTTTAATATAATTTAAGTCTGCCCAGGTTAGTGTGTGCCTCAGTCACATATACTACCCGTCAGGTCTACATAAAGGGATTGTCCTAGCTATGCTATATCTGGCAGGGTTTACCTGTCTTACTTTATACTATTTGTAGTGTAAAGTTTTTTTCACTGGCCTAGGTCTGACTTTATACTTTCTGGTCCCTTGGCTGGCCTTACTTGTAGGTCCCTTTCACAACTGTGGAGTAATACAGCGATCTTTAAGGTCCTGTGTTGAGCAACTTTCCCAACTGCATTCAGAGAAAGCCTTATTTTTTTATTCAATGAATACAAGGTGTTCTCCAATTGGATGTGGTGGAGATCATGACATCACCACTCCTCCTCTCCACCTTATTCACCTTGTCCAAGCTGGACCAAAGTAAGTATGCATAAAATGCAGTTGTTTATGGTACCCAGCACTTTAGCAAATGAAATATCATTCAGTTATGGTTTACATCTACTTTAAAGGCAAGTATTTAAAAAAAATGAAATAGTTAGTGCTACAATTCTTTGAAATGTTTAAAGGTATCAATAAATGGTGAATATATGATCACTTGTATAACACACTTACTCTATTACACCTATTGGGAACACATTTATCTCTCAATAAAAGTGCCTGTAGATTGGTTTTGTCAGGTCAGTGGATACGACATCTGTGTAATGGTTATTTAACACCGGGACTGAGTGACATGCCGAGCAGAGATTGCAATCTCTGAGAGTCACACAAAGTCCTCGGATCACACGTGTACCACCTCTACTTCACATCATGAGTTTGCAAAACTGCAGAGTCCTCTGATCCTTGTAATGATAAAATGTACTAGGGACAGCAGCACTGTCCCATAGAAAGACTGCCAAATCCCACTGGATACTGACATCCATCAATTGAAAATCAATCTAAAGTCAGCATAAGTAAATGTTGGGAGTTACTGAAAGGCTTGACCTTGACATATTCTGCAAATAATGAACAGATTCACTGTTATAGGGAAATTCCAGTGCTACAATAATTCCAAAAGTACTAAATGAAGAAATTGGCACACACGCACGTTGCAAAGAAAATAAAAGTAGACCCAAGGCTGATGTCACATGGGCAATTCTGCTGCTGGCGACAAATCACCAGCAACAGTATCACCTAGTAGAGCAGCCTTTCTCAACCTTTTTACCCTTGACATAATTTTCAGGTCTCAGAGAACCCTTGCTAAAACTAATTAATTGGGGGTCAGTGGACAAATGCCCCTTACATTGGTAGCCAGTAAGAAGAATTCCCCTTACAGACAGCTATAAAGATCTTTAGTGTCATGCAGCTGGATCAGCCAAGTGGCATTGGGCCCTGAAAATATACAGCGACCAGTAAATGGAAGGATCAATTAGCAACCCCTGGAGGGACTCCTAACAACCTCTGAAGGAACGTTGGAAACCTTGTTCTCTAGACTCTATGTTCTACTCTTATTCTACCTCTATGGAATTGCTGCCTTGCTTGTTTACAAGCCTGCTGAATCTCCCTCTCTAGCATCCCTAGCAAGAGAGTGACTACTCGCTCTCCAAACTACTAGAGAACAGAGGTGTGTGGTAAGTTAGTAATCTTGTAACTTGCGAAATGTCACCCACAAGTGACAGGATCACTTGTGCGATATTATCCCTAGATTAGAATTAGATGTAATGGAACTGTCATGTTCTCTGCAGCCTGGACACCAGACTCTGGCAGAAAAGAGATGTTCAAAAGCTTGAATGTTGTAGGGTGCTGCTTACAGTGTAGGGCAAAATAAAGCAATGTCTTGTAATTTTGATAAACCACTGTTTATTGCTGACTCATGGTTACTTGGGACTGTGTATATTGTACTTTAACTAGTAGGCTGCCAGGGGCTGAGTAAAGGGTTAACATAGGCTTTGTGTTTTCCCGTCCTATTTGGGCTCTGCCCTCTACCCTGGGTTGCTATAAAATGGAGGAGGGCTCTGCTCTGAGGCCGACTGGAGCACATGGAAAAGAGAGTAAGCTGGGCTATGGACTGATGTAGCTTACACTCTCGAGGAGAGCAAAACGCTTTGTGGGCACCCAGGCAGAGTACCACAGAAGATAAAGTGGACTCAATGGACTTTATCACACTAAGAGGTATGGGCTGGCAGCCTGGGGTAGGAGATGAGAGAGAGTATCCTATAGATTACCTGTAAGAGACTGTGTTGAAATGAAATGTCTACTTGCTGCAAAGTTCTTCAGTAAAAAGTTCCTTTAACTGTCTCAGTGCCTGGTCTGAAGTTCTTCATACAAAGGAGTGCATGCAGGGCATATCTTGAACAGGGCTTATACAAAGGAGATGAAGAGGAGATGTAAGAAGGCCACCATGCAAGGGTTAAATGCACAGGAAAGTTAAGTTGGCGGGGGGGGGGGGCTATATTGCCATTGCCACAGGTAACGAGTGCAGTGACACGAATGCCATAGCAACCAGCC
>BLSH010360304.1:26033-39804 GCA_018402905.1 Glandirana rugosa | reverse complement strand
TGTTATCTAAATACCATCATAGATGTACAGGGATTTGTAATACCTACAAAGGACTGAGAATTAGTAGCTGTGAAACACTTGTACATGTTCAAGGAATAATGATGAATGCTATAGTACATTTTTGTATTCCTTTTTATATTGTCCTGTCCATGTGTACCTTTCCCTTTTTGTTGGTTTTAAATTGATCTCAGCCTCTGCCTTTATTGCTTTGTTGTATTTGGTTCACACATACTAGAGGTCTTCAGCTGCCTTGAGCAATGATGAGCTTCTTGTATGTTGCTGTACCTTAAGGCTACTTTCACACTGGGGCGTTTTTCAGGTGCTTTTGCGCTAAAAATAGCGCCCTTATAGCGCCTGAAAAACACATCCCCATCCACCCCAGTGTGAGAGCCTGAGTGCTTTTACACTGGGGCGGTACGCTTGCAGGATGTTACAAAAAGTCCCAAAAGCAGCATCTTTGGGGCGGAGCGGTGAGAGGTGCATAGTGGAGCCATAGCGCCGCTATAACAGCGGAAAATCTCTGCTGAAACTAGCAGCACTTTACCGCCCCTCCACTCCAGTGTGAAAATAGCCTTAGGGAGGAAGTTGCTACCTCCAGCCATATCTACTCTCAATTTATGCATTGATATATGTGCCAAAGTTGGGAACCGAAACATTAATTTTAGAGACCACACTTTACAGAGGTGCCTTAACCTGGCAGAGTGTCTTTAGCTGGAAAGTGTACTAGGAAATATTTGCAATGCTTTGTATATTGCCAGCATGTGCTTTACCCATTTTTTTTTAGTTTTGTTATGAGCAGCTGCTATTGTTCAGATATATTGTAATTAGATATTAGTTCACTTTTTTGCCATCAGGCCTGAGCCCTATTGAGCAGTGGATACATAAAGTTTTTGTTTTTTACTCTGTGCTCCATGGAATATATCCAACTGTTACTGACTGATGGAGATGTTCAGCGGAGGATGGTATGTTCCTGCATATATGGTGGACTTGTCCACGCATTGCTCCATTCTAAACTTCTGTTCACAATGTCATGGCCCCAGTTACGGTCTGTGCCGTTGACCCCACTCCAGCTCATACTCATTGCACCGTACAAAACTTTCAGTGAGACAATGCAGTAGATATCTACTGTTACACAAAATCAGTGCTGCTAGGCTGTGTATTCCAGCGCACTGGAGAGACACCACCCCATCTACATTACGAGCAGGGTTTTTTTCTCAGAGAATAGGTGCTGGAACTCCACCTTTCTGACTCACCCCTTGTCTCTGCCCTTACCCACCTCCGAGAATCATTGCTAGGTTCCACCCCCTACCCTCCTCCCAGTACCACCGTTTTAGAGAATACCGAACAAAGTATCATTTTGTGGTTATGGAATTTGTTAATGATGAAAAGAAAATCAGTAAAATAGATCCCCTAAAGCTAGCAACAATAGACCCCCCACCCAACGACAAATGGACGACCCGCAACAAAATACCCACTCAGCAACAATAAACCCCCTGGTGGCAGCAAAAACATATCTCTCTGTTGCCAGCATCAATAGACCCTCCAGCAGCCAGCCTCCCCAACAGTGGATTCCTCCCAGTAACAATTAACCCCCAGCAACATAAGGCCCACCCCCAGCAACAATAGACCCCCCCACCAGTAAAAAAGACCATCTGGTAAAAATATTTCACCTCAAATGACAATTGATCCCCCTGCAGACAGCACCCCTTGCCATCATATATGGTGCTGGAGGTGCCAAAACTGCATTGCCCCGCGTTCCCCTTGAAAAAAAACACTGATTACGAGAGTGGCTTCTTTGTGTAAATAGATTAGAAGGAAAGGAGGAGTTGGTTTCTGTAGTGCAGAACAGAATCTCAGCATTCACAAATATTTGGGCATGTTAGTTGCATTTTAAAACCACAGAGGAATACAAAAACCTTCTCGGTCAGGGATGAAATACTGGAGGTATAATGGGCATCCATGTCGAGGCCTGCCCTGCAAGGACTAGTTAGACATTAGACATCTGGACTAAATAGCAACTGTAGTCATGTTCTTACATCCTACCTGTTGGCGAGGCAAACTAGTTGAGGGCTGTTGCTTGGTTTTCCTATTTGGGGATTCAACTTTGACTGACTTCCTAGCATTTCTTCTTTCCTTTCTTGCTTTTCTTCTTACCACCTTCCCCCTGCCTTTTTTTTTTTTTTTTACCCTAGGTCAGGGTTTACCCTTGGGAGTGTTGGCCTGGAACTTCCTTCTGTGAATGCTATACACACGCTTTGTCGGTATGGTCTTTTTGTGGTTAGCAATCAGAGCTGCTTTGAATTTGATGTGATGTGATTTGACTGGGGGTTAATTTTCTTTCTTTTTAGTTTTCTTCCATCTGGGCTCTTGGATTTGCTTTGCTGTATGTACCCTAAAAAAAGTTTCCAGACCCATTTTGGTCTAGCGTCATTGGACAACCTAGGAATGTCATATAGTTGTATAAACTTGTGAATGTCCGTTTCTTTCTTGAACCATAGCACACATGCTAAAGAATCCTTCAATGGTTGTAGCCCTGCAAGAGCCTGAAAATCAGAGTAACAGGCAGTGATATTGGCATTATTACTCTGCTTTTACAGGGTGCTTTTTTTTTCACTTTAAGACATAAAGCGGAACTTTACCCATAACAATATGATAAAAAGTTTCAACACAATGCCAAAAATGGAGAGCAACTAAGCATTTGCAGAACAGGTTGAGACAGTGTATTACTGAATTGTGAACAGTACTGTACAGGCACTTATCTTTAATGTTTTACAAAGCTATACCTGCAAAAGGGGCCAGCCTGAAGTGATCTGGCAGGACTTCATTTTCTGACTTCCACTTTAAGCTGGCAATACCTGGAGCTGGTTCCTGATGAATCCAACAAAATTTGAGCCATGTTGGCACTCTTCTGCACTATATCCTTTGATCTGAAAATCTAAGAAGCGGGCAAAAGAGCTGTGGGTGCCAGCTATCAGGATACAATACCTGGCAGTAGAGATTCATCCATCCACGCTGTTTAGAATTGCTAAGTTAATCTATTCATTTCTGTCTTTTAGCCCACAGGGCTAGAGAAATCTTACAGTGTGTTGCCAGTAGTGATAAGATCAAGTGGGTTTGGAACCTAGTCTGAACCCATCTAAACAAGCCCACCTCAAGCTGGAGCAATCATCTGTGTCAGGGCCATTCCCTGCCCTGCAGTTGCATGTATGCAATGGGTGTGTATACATGGGGCTGTGGGACAGGAAATGCCTCAACCGCATTTCCTGCCCAGTATAGTGACAGCTTCCTGGTGGGCAGGCTTGCTCAAGTGAGTTTGAACTAGGATCTGAACACGCCCAAGCCCCCCCAGACAAAAAAAGTATTTAAAAAAACGAGCACACCTGATGGACCACTCAGTCTTTTTTATGCCATCACTCTTCTATGCTTCTAATACACGGCATTAATATTCAAATTCTTGAATTGAAATTAAGCCTAGTTGAGCATTCAAATACAGAACACCACTCCAGACCATAAGGTAGGCCATGCATGATTTATTTTTTAATTCTAAGACCCCTTTCACACCAGTGCCACCTGAGTGTTAGCGGTAAAACACCGCTAATTTGCGGCTCTTTGGCTTCGGGCGGCAGAGGTGCGCTTTTAATCCCCCCCGCCCACAAGGGGTTAAAAGTACCAGTTAGCAGCACTTCCGAAGCTGTGTTCAGGCGCTGCCCCATTGTTTTCAATGAGCAGGGGTGGTGGAGGAGCGGTGTATACACCTCTCCCCCACTGCCCCAAAGATGTGGCTTGCATTACCGTCCCGCAAGCGCACCGCCCCAGTGTGAAAGCACTCGGCTTTCACACTGGGGTGGATGTGGGGGAGTTTTTCCGGTGCTTTAAAGGCGCTATTTTTAGCGGTAAAACGCCTTGGTGTGAAAGGGGTCTTACAGTGGGTTAAAAGACAAACAAAAAGAACCGATTCCCCCATCTATGCACTCAATGTGGGTGGGGGAACTTTTCCCAGTGAGCTATTGTATTATGTCTTCCCCACTAGCAGAATACAATGGCTATAGCCAGTGGCACTGATAGCTTGGGAAAAAACCTGAGAGGCTGGTTGTACACAGTCGATTGACTTGTGTACAACCAGCTAACCCATACATTGATTGAAATTCGGCTGGTCTCTGCTGAACCGGCCAAATTTCAATCCATGTATGGCTGGCTTAACACTGTTTTTTTCTGATATAAACACAAAATCAAGATAACAGAAGTAACTGGGCAGCCACAAAATAAATAAATTGGTGCCTCATCCTTTTGGCTGGGTTCACACTATCCGACAAAAAAACGGCCCGACTTTGATCCTACTGTGCTGTACGATTTGCGGTCCTACATAGGGTCAAAGTCGGACCGTTTGTCTGTGAACAGGGATCCGACTTTGATCCCGACAATGCCAGGCACTTTGTGCTCTGGGGATCATGAAGGGGAACTCCACGCCAAATGTAAAAAAAATACTGGCATGGGGTCCCCCTCCAGGAGCATACCAGGCCCTTTGGTCTGGTACGGATTTTAAGGGGAACCCCCCATGCCGGAAAAAACAGCGTGGGGTCCCCCCCAAAATCCATACCAGACCCTTATCCGAGCACACAGCCCGGCAGGCCAGGAAAGGGGGTGGGGACGAGCGAGCGGCCCCCTCCCTCCTGGACCATACCAGGCAGCGTGCCCTCAACATGGGGAGTATGGGTGCTTTGGGGCAGGGGGGGCTCTGCGCTCCCCCACCCCAAAGCACCTTGTCCCCATGTTGATGAGGACAAGGGCCTCTTCCCGACAACCCTGGCCGGTGGTTGTCGGGGTCTGCGGGCGGGGACTCATCGGAATCTGGAAGCCCCCTTTAACAAGGGGGCCCCCAGATGCCGGCCCCCCACCCTATGTAAATGAGTATGGGGTACATCGTACCCCTACCCATTTACCTGGAAAGAAATATGTACACAAAAACACCACACAGCTTTTTAAAATATTTTATTAAATCTGCTCCGGTGGTCTTCTCCCCTCTCCGGTGTCTTCTTTTCTTCGGCTCTTTTGCGGGGTCTTCCATCTTCTGAGGGGTCTTTTCTTCTCCTCTGCGGCGTCTTCTGCTCTTTTGCCGGTCTTCTCCGCTGTCCCCTTCCCTCTTCTCCTCTTCTTCTCCTCTTCTTCTCCTCTTCTTCTTCTTCTTCTTCTTCTTTTCATCTTCTTTTCTTCTTCTTCCCATGTTGACACGACGCGTCTTCTTCAAGAATGCCCTCGCCGCTCTGTGCTGTGCCTTATATTGGCATGGGGCGTGGCCACCAGATGACATCACCTGGAGGTCCCGTCCCCATATGAGGTCACATCCTGGGGGCGGAGCTGTGAAGGAGAAGGAGAAGAGGGAAGGGGACAGGGGAGAAGACCGGCAAAAGAGCAGAAGACGCCGCAGAGGAGAAGAAAAGACCCCTCAGAAGATGAAAGACCCCGCAAAAGAGCCGAAGAAAAGAAGACACCGGAGAGGGGAGAAGACTGCCGGAGCAGATTTAATAAAATATTTTAAAAAGCTGTGTGGTGTTTTTGTGTACATATTTCTTTCCAGGTAAATGGGTAGGGGTACGATGATGTACCCCATACTCATTTACATAGGGTGGGGGGCCGGCATCTGGGGGCCCCCTTGTTAAAGGGGGCTTCCAGATTCCGATGAGTCCCCGCCCGCAGACCCTGACAACCACCGGCTAGGGTTGTCGGGAAGAGGCCCTTGTCCTCATCAACATGGGGACAAGGTGCTTTGGGGTGGGGGGGCGCAGAGCCCCCCCTGCCCCAAAGCACCCATACTCCCCATGTTGAGGGCACGCGGCCTGGTATGGTCCAGGAGGGAGGGGGCTGCTCGCTCGTCCCCACCCCCTTTCCTGGCCTGCCGGGTTGCGTGCTCGGATAAGGGTCTGATATGGATTTTGGGGGGACCCCCACACCATTTTTTCGGTGTGGGGGTTCCCCTTAAAACCCGTACCAGACCAAAGGGCCTGGTATGCTCCTGGAGGGGGACCCCATGCCAGTTTTTTTTTTAAATTTGGCTGGAGTTCCCCTTCAAGATCCCCAGAGCACAAAGTGCCTGGCATTGTCGGGATCAAAGTCGGATCCCTGTTCACAGACAAACGGTCCGACTTTGACCCTATGTAGGACCGCAAATCGTACAGCAAAGTAGGATCAAAGTCGGGCCGTTTTTTTGTCGGATAGTGTGAACCCAGCCTAATAGAATAAAGTGGATTTACTTGGCTTTAATCAAGCTGATTGAAAGCCTTCAACATCTTTTGCTCAGGTGAAACCCTCTCCAGTGCTTGATGAGAATTGGAAAAGCTAGCTGTGAAGGCATATTCTTGGAACAGTATCATCGCAACATGTGACGGGAAAGGGCCAGGAGTGCTGGCTCATCACCATGCTGTCTACACTTACAGTATATTTTACCTACACCCATTAACAGGTAGTCAGAATATGTTTTATATGATGGAGTCATTTCAGAATGGCACATTGCTCATAGAGTTTTCATTCCCGTGGGTTATCAGCTCATCTTTTTGATTGTTTTTTCAATCCTTTAGCGCTGGTTCACACTGATGGGAAACCAAGAATCACGCCGCATTCCTGTTCAAATCACGTGTGATTCTTTGCAATGTGGTTTGAGCTCATTCATTTTGTATGGCTCAAATCACAATGCACCCGCACGAAAAAGGTGTATGCACCTTTTTTTGCCACACTGGAATTGTGTGAACACCCATGCGATCAGATTCAGCCAATCACACTGCGTTTTGTGACCTGTTTTTCGGGGTGTTGTTGACCTAGCATTAACACCTGCAACAGTTTGCATGAATGGGGTGCGATTTTGATGTGGTGCGGGGAACGCACAGAAATTTCTGTGAATCCCGCATTGCATCAGTGTGCACTGAGATTTTTCACATAAAGAATTTACCATATGCATAATTTTACTAACTTTGCAAGGAATTTGTATGTAAAATGCATAACACTGAACTTATCACACAGACTTTCACATTCACTTTGCTATGTGAACAGTCTCTACTTTAGTAAAATAACCCCATTAGGTCAAAATGGACTGAGATGACAGCAGTGGCGGCTGGTGATATTTTAGGATGGGGGGGGGGGCGCCAGACCCCATCCTTCCTTTTTGGCCCCTCCCACTTCTCATAAGCCCCACCCCTTATAGTTTCCACCCCTTGTGTCAGAAGTATACAGCTCAGCATCACCATATAGGGTATACAGCATCACAGATAGGGTATACAGCATCACCAGATAGGGGTATACAGAGTCACCAGATAGGAGTATACAGAGCCCCAGATAGGGGCATACAGAGTCACCAGATAGCAGTATACACTTACAGAGCACCAGATAGCAGTATACAGAGTCACCATATAGCAGTATACAGAGCCCCAGATAGCAATATACAAAGCCCCAGATAGCAGTATACAGAGTCACCATATAGCAGTATACAGAGCCCCAGATAGCAGTATACAGAGCTCCCATATAGCAGTATACAGAGTCACCATATCACAGTATACAGAGCCACAGATAGCAGTATACAGAGTCACCATTTCACAGTATACAGAGCCGCAGATAGGAGTATACAGAGTCACCATATAGCAGTATACAGAGCCCCAGATAGGAGTATACAGAGTCACCATATCACAGTATACAGAGCCTCAGATAGGAGTATACAGAGTCACCATATCGCAGTATACAGAGCCACCATATAGCAGTATACAGAGTCACCATATCACAGTATACAGAGCCCCAGATAGGAGTATACAGAGTCACCATATTGCAGTATACAGAGCCCCAGATAGCAGTATACAGAGCCCCCATATAGCAGTGTACAGAGCCTCAGATAGGAGTATACAGAGTCACCATATCACAGAAAACAGAGCCCCAGATAGCAGTATACAGAGTTACCATATAGCAGTATAGAGTCACCATATTGCAGTATACAGAGCCCCAGATAGGAGTATACAGCATCACCATATAGCAGTATACAGAGCTCCAGATAGGAGTATACAGAGTCACCATATCGCAGTATACAGAGCCCCAGATAGCAGTATACAGAGTCACTATATCGCAGTATACAGAGCCCCAGATAGCAGTATACAGAGTCACCATTTCACAGTATACAGAGCCCCAGATAGGGTATACATAGCACCAGATAGGGAATACAGTCACCAGATAGGGTATACAGAGCCCCAGATAGGGTATACATAGCACCAGATAGGGTATACAGTCACCAGATAGGGTATACAGAGCCCCAGATAGGGTATACAGTCCCCAGAGCCACCATATTGCAGTATAGCGTTACCAGATAGGGTATACAGAGTCACCATACAGCAGCATACAGAGCCCCAGATAGGGTCTCGCGGCACTGACAGACCCCCCCCCCCGAAGTCGAGACAAGTCCCGCACTTACCCCATCTAATAGGCAGGCAGAAGTGTGCAGAGCTTGGCTTGCGGAGTGCGGGCTGTCAGTGTGCAGAGCTTCGCTTGCAGACAGCATGCTGGAGTGGATGGTTTGCAGCTCTGGAGTCAGGACTGAATCCCGGCGGAGTGCTGTGTCTGCGTGAATAGTCACAATCCCGCCCCCACCCACAGCATCCAATACCAGTCAGTCACTGGCTCGGGGCACACACATAGTCTTTAATGACTGACCAATCGGCTCACTACTTGCTGTCAGCAGACAGCAAGGAGCCGAGAAAAAAAAAAAAGTCAATATACCGGCACCTCCTGTAGGGGGTTGGGCTGACTTTCTTTTTTTCTTGTCAGTGGCAGGAGGCGGCGCCCAAGCGCCCCTTATTGACCGGCCGCCGGGGGAGGCGGCGCCCAAGCGCCCCTTATTGACCGGCCGCCGGGGGAGGCGGCGCCCAAGCGCCCCTTATTGACCAGCCGCCGCTGGATGACAGCCTCAGAACACACACCTTGGCCCCATTCACTGCTCAACGTTTTGTAGCTTGAAGCTCAAGCTCCAAAACACCGGAGGAAAGAAAAAAAAATCTATTCTCTATGGAGATGGTTTACAAGTCATCTGAAGCCAAATGCTTGAAGCCCAAAAAAGTTCTGGAGCTTTTTTGTAGCTGGAATCGGGCAGATTTGAGCATTTTTGGCACGTTTTTATTCTCATAGAAATGAATGAAAACACACCATTTGAGTGTTTTTGTGCACATTGTGCACAATTTTCTTCTCAAATTAAAAAGTGTAAAAAATACAATAGTAATAACATATGAATAAATAAATGCAAAATAAATAAACACATAACTAAAAATCATCATAGATAAATAAAATAAATTAATAATATATAAATAATGATTAACCCCTAACCTTAAAAAATATTAAATTCATTATTATTATTATTAATAATAAATAAAATAAACACCCAAACCCAAACAAAATAAAATACTGTTAATATAATAATAATAATAATTCATAATGTATTTATTTTGTTTTAGGGTTAGGATGTTTAGTGATTTATTATTGTTTTTTATTATTATATATTTTTTTTTGTGCATTTATTTTACATGTATTAATTTATTATTATTATTATTAGTAGTAGTACAGAGGAGGCTCTCTAATTAGGTAAATTCGGCGGTCGCCTAAGGCCTCGCACTCACAAGGGCCTCACGACCGCCTAACTTGCCTAATTGAAGAGCCGCCTCTGCTGACAACAATGCTGCTGCGGGGGCGCTGCGCTCCAGCCTGCTGAGGGTTAATGCTGCGAGCCCCATGGCCAGGCAGTGGAAAGAGAGCACAGAGCCCTGGCTGTGTCATGGGGAGGAGGCCGGGCCAGCACCGTGTGTTCGGGGGGAGGAGAAGGGGAGGAGACTCATTCCAGCAGCCAGAGCAAAATGATAATACAATTAAATATTCCCGCTGATCCTGAGATACAGATCTCCGCCTCCATCACCCCCCCACTGGAGTTCTCTGCTGAGCAATCCCCGCACACCTGGAGGAGAAATCTGGCGTCTGGCAAGCAGTGGTGAGGAAGGTCCCACGGAGGAGGCCTCACCAGGGCTGCATGGAGCTGATGAAAGAAGAAGTAGGAAAGAAGAGGTGTCCGGGTGGCTCCTCTCTGGGGCTGTAGATCAGGGTGGGGGGTTGGGAGCAGGGGCTCCAGCTAAAGGGAGAGAGAGCTACTGTGCCACAACCCCCTTCCACAGCCAGCTACCATCATCATCAGAGAGAGCCAGGCCCTTCCCTGCTCCTGCAGCATCCCTCAGCCACAGCCACTGGCCTTTATATCCACCCCCTGTCCCCATCCCCTTCCTTCCTTCTGATCATCATTGCCACAAGCAGACAGGACAGCTCAGTCCTCTGCCAGTGTCCCAGTGTGCCCTCCTGTGATTGACAGTCCCTGACCCCTCCCTTCACCCTGCCCTCATCCCTGCCTATGCAGGGCTCCACTGAGGCTGTTTTGGAAATCCCAGTCCAGTGCTGATCCTCTGGGCACTCCCCATCCTACGCTGCTGCCTGCTGATTGGCTTCTCTGCTACTATCTCCCTCACTGACACCAGCACCAAGATAGAGAGCACTGACACCAGCACTGAGATAGAGAGCACTGACACCAGCACCGAGAGAGAGCACTGACATCAGCAGCGAGATAGAGAGCACTGACACCAGCACCGTGAGAGAGCACTGACATCAGCACTGAGATAGAGAGCACTGACACCAGCTCTGAGATAGAGAGCACTGACACCAGCACTGAGATAGAGAGCACTGACACCAGCACTGAGACAGAGAGAACTGACACCAGCACCGAGATAGAGAGCACTGACACCAGCAGCGAGATAGAGAGCACTGACACCAGCACTAAAATAGAGAGCACTGACACCAGCTCTGAGATAGAGAGAACTGACACCAGCACAGAGAGAGAGAGAGCATTGACACCAGCACTGAGATAGAGAGCACTGACACCAGCACTGAGATAGAGAGCACTCACATCAGCACTGAGATAGAGAGAACTGACACCAGCACTGAGATAGAGAGCACTCACACCAGCACAGAGAAAGAGAGCACTGACACCAGCACTGAGATAGAGAGCACAAACACCAGCACTGAGATAGAGAGCACACACACAAGCACTGAGATTGAGAGCACTCACACCAGCACTGAGAGAGATAGAGAGAGAGAGAGATAGAGCACTGACACCAACACTGAGATAGAGAGCACTGACACCAGCACTGAGAAAGAGATCACTAACACCAGCACTGCGATAGAGAGCACTGACACCAGCACTGAGATAGAGAGCACTGACACCAGCACTGAGATAGAGGACACTGACACCAGCACTGAGATAGAGAGCACTGACATAGAGAGCACTGACACCAGCACCAAGATAGAGAGCACTGACACCAGCACTGAGATAGAGAGCACTGACACCAGCACCGAGATAGAGAGCACTGAGATAGAGAGCACCGACACCAGCACTGAGATAGAGAGCACTGACACCAGCACCGAGATAGAGAGCACTGACACCAGCACCGAGATAGAGAGCACTGAGATAGAGAGCATTGACATCAGCACTGAGATAGAGAGCACTGACACCAGCACAGAGATATAGAGAACTGACGCCAGCACCGAGATAGAGAAAACTGATGCCAGCACTGAGAGAGAGAGCACTGACACCAGCACTGAGATAGAGAGCACTGCCACCAGCACTGAGATAGAGAGCACTGACACCAGCACTGAGATAGAGAGCACTGACACCAGCACTGAGAGAGAGAGAGAACTGATACCAGCACAGAGAGAGAGAGAGATCACTGACACCAGCACAGAGAGAGAGAGCACTGACACCAGCACAGAGAGAGAGAGAGAACTGACGCCAGCATCGAGATAGAGAGAACTGACGCCAGCACTGGGATAGAGAGCACTGACACCAGCACCGAGATAGAGAGAACTGACACCAGCACTGGGATAGAGAGCACTGACACCAGCACTGAGATAGAGAGCACTGACACCAGCACTGAGATAGAGAGCACTGACACCAGCACTGAGATAGAGAGCACTGACACCAGCACTGAGAGAGAGAGCACTGACACCAGCACTGAGATAGAGAGCACTGACACCAGCACGGAGATAGAGAGCACTGACACCAGCACGGAGATAGAGGGCACTGACACCAGCACAGAGATAGAGAGCACTGACACCAGCACAGAGATAGAGAGCACTGACACCAGCACTGAGATAGAGAGAACTGGCACCAGCACTGAGATAGAGAGAACTGACACCAGCACAGAGATAGAGAGCACTGACACCAGCACTGAGATAGAGAGAACTGGCAGCAGCACTGAGATAGAGAGAACTGACACCAGCACTGAGATAGTGACAATTGACACCAGCACCGAGATAGAGAGAACTGACACCAGCACTAAGATAGAGAGAACTAACACCAGCACTGAGATAGAGAGCACTGACACCAGCACTGAGATAGAGAGAACTGGCACCAGCACTGAGATAGAGAGAACTGACACCAGCACGGAGATAGAGAGCACTGACACCAGCACTGAGATAGAGAGAACTGGCAGCAGCACTGAGATAGAGAGAACTGACACCAGCACTGAGATAGTGAGAATTGACACCAGCACCGAGATAGAGAGAACTGACACCAGCACTAAGATAGAGAGAACTAACACCAGCACTGAGAGAGAGAGAACGACACCAGCACTGAGAGAGAAAGAACTGACACCAGCACTGAGAGAGAAAGAACTGACACCAGCACCGAGATAGAGAGCACTGACACCAGCACTGAGATAGAGAGCATTGACACCAGCACTGAGATAGAGAGCACTGACAACAGCACTGAGAGAGAGAGAACTGATACCAGCACAGAGAGAGAGAGAGCACTGACACCAGCACACAGAGAGAGGGAGAGCACTGACACCAGCACAGAGAGAGAGAGAACTGACGCCAGCACCGAGATAGAGAGAACTAACGCCAGCACTGGGATAGAGAGCACTGCCACCAGCACCGAGATAGAGAGAACCGACGCCAGCACTGGGATAGAGAGCACTGACATCAGCACTGAGATAGAGAGCACTGACACCAGCACTGAGATAGAGTACTAACACCAGCACTGACATAGAGCACTGACACCAGCACTGAGATAGAGAGCACTGACACCAGCACTGAGATAGAGAGCACTGACACCAGCACGGAGATAGAGAGCACTGACACCAGCACTGAGATATGGAGCACTGACACCAGCACTGAGATAGAGAGCACTGACACCAGCACTGAGATAGGGAGCACTAACACCAGCACTGAGATAGGGAGCACTGACACCAGCACTGAGATAGGGAGCACTGACACCAGCACTGAGATAGAGAGCACTGACACCAGCACTGAGATAGAGAGCACTGACACCAGCACTGAGATAGAGAGCACTGACACCAGCACTGAGATAGAGAGAACTGGCACCAGCACTGAGATAGAGAGAACTGACACCAGCACGGAGATAGAGAGCACTGACACCAGCACTGAGATAGAGAGAACTGGCAGCAGCACTGAGATAGAGAGAACTGACACCAGCACTGAGATAGTGACAATTGACACCAGCACCGAGATAGAGAGAACTGACACCAGCACTAAGATAGAGAGAACTAACACCAGCACTGAGAGAGAGAGAACGACACCAGCACTGAGAGAGAAAGAACTGACACCAGCACTGAGAGAGAAAGAACTGACACCAGCACCGAGATAGAGAGCACTGACACTAGAGTCACGACCACAGTCAAGAGAGATAGAGTCACGA
>BLSH010360304.1:7409-26023 GCA_018402905.1 Glandirana rugosa | reverse complement strand
GCACTGAGATAGAGAGCACTGACACCAGCACTGAGAGAGAGAGAACTGATACCAGCACAGAGAGAGAGAGAGAGCACTGACACCAGCACAGAGAGAGAGCACTGACACCAGCACAGAGAGAGAGAGAACTGACGCCAGCACCGAGATAGAGAGAACTAACGCCAGCACTGGGATAGAGAGCACTGACACCAGCACCGAGATAGAGAGAACTGACGCCAGCACTGGGATAGAAAGCACTGACATCAGCACTGAGATAGAGAGCACTGACACCAGCACTGAGATAGAGAGTACTAACACCAGCACTGACACCAGCACTGAGATAGAGAGCACTGACACCAGCACGGAGATAGAGAGCACTGACACCAGCACGGAGATAGAGAGCACTGACACCAGCACTGAGATAGAGAGCACTGACACCAGCACTGAGATATGGAGCACTGACACCAGCACTGAGATAGAGAGCACTGACACCAGCACTGAGATAGGGAGCACTAACACCAGCACTGATATAGGGAGCACTGACACCCGCACTGAGATAGGGAGCACTGACACCAGCACTGAGATAGAGAGCACTGACGCCAGCACTGAGATAGGGAGCACTGACACCAGCACTGAGATAGAGAGAACTGGCACCAGCACTTTAAAGCTATTGATATATGCAAATTATACAGTTCAATTTTCTATTGGTTGAATTATTTTTCCCATTACGGGCATGAGTGGGGCCTCATGTATATGTTTTGCCTAAGGCCTCACAAAGCCTAGAGCCGCCTCTCAGTAGTAGTAGTAGCATTAAAACCCTAACAAAAAAAAGAAAAGAACCCTAACCCTTAATCCTAACCTTAACCTTTACTCTAACCCCTTAACAAAACGAAAAAAGCAATAATAAATAAATAATAATAATGAAAAAAGAAATAAAATCTAATGGAAAAATTTAAAAAGCTGAAAAACCTAGCAACATGCACATGATGCAACAGATGATCGTTTTCTCTATTGGCTAATATTAAAATGCCAAAGCTCAAAAATGCTGTATAAAACATGCAAGTCTCGCACAAAAAAGTTCCAAAATCGTGCAAAAATCACACACAAAAACGCTCAAAGACGCTACACTCAGGTGTGAATTCAGCCTGAGCTACAAAAAAAGACTCACTAACTTAAAGAAAATGCAGGAAAAAACACAAAAAAATCAAGTATTTTAAGGAGGGTTTTGAATGTCTACACAAGGGAGATATTTGGACATAATAATAAAATACATGAAATGCAAATATATTCTTGTAGGGAGATTTTTGTTGAAATGAATGGTCTGGCGACAAGGTATATTTAAATGCAAAGACAGGAACGGTCTAACAATTTTTCTCCTCCCTGGTTCAACCCAATGTGAATCGGTGCAGTGTCCATGAAAGGAAGAGCACTGGGACTTCAAACACTTATTCGTTCAGAGTAATGAAAAAATACACTCATTGAATGAGCTCACTGGATCCAGCTAGGCTGCTCACATTAAACAAGGATCCCCTCTAGTAGGGGCTTTCAGCACTCCCACACTGAATGAAAGTGCAACACTGGCATCAAATTCAATTTTTATCATTTTTTTTCAAACAAATAGAGCTTTCTTTTGGTTGTATTTAATCACTACTGGGTTTTTTATTTTTTGCTAAAAAAAATGAAAAAAGACCAAAAATTTTGTTTCATAGTTTGTTATAAAATTTTGAAAACAGGTAATTTTTCTTCCTCATTGATGTGTGCTGATGAGGCTGCACTGATGGGCACTGATAGGTGGCACCTTTGGGCACTGATGAGGTAGCATTAGAGGGCACTGATAGGTGGCACTGAGAGGTAGCACTGATGGGCACTCGTAGGTTATACTGATAGGCAGCACTGATAGGTGGTGCTGATGGGCACTGATGAGGCGGCACTAGTGGGCACTGATGGGTGGCACTGATGGGTACTGGTAGGTGACACTGATAGGCAGCACTGGTAGGTGGCACAGATGGGCACTGATTGTCAGCACTGATGGGCACTGATAGATAGCACTGGTGGGCATTGATAGGTGGCACTGGTGGGCACTCATAGGTGGAACTGGTGGGCACCGATAGGCAGTAGTGATATGCACTGGTAGGCGGCATTGGTGGGCACTGGGAGATGGCACTGGTGAGCACAGATGAGGTGGTGGCGGCTCTCCCTGTCCGGTGATCGGCTGTTTGAAAAAATAGCCAATTACCAATCTTTTGCCCCCAGATTCAACTGGCTTCTACCCCTTTGTTACATTATAATGTGTAGTGTATCTTCTCATTCATTTTCTAATGCATGTGGACCCGGCTTCAGTGAACTCAGTAAACTAAAAATATTTTCCCAGCTTCATACTCAAAAGATGAGGATATGTATCCTCTGGGTCAGATTATACTCAAAATTTTTCTAAAACTACATAATTAAAAGTTGGCTTCACAATTCCTCCTTGAACTGTAGGGAGATGGTTAATCTTTTTCACATCACAGTCTTCATTCTGATTCATATACAGTAACTCAACAATTCTCTGCACAAGAGAGTCAGCTCTTGAGAACCTTTGTCTGTGAATTAATAAACTTGGAGTTTCTCCATATACTTAGTATTTCCATATCACCATTAACTGGCCACCAGGCCCATCTTATGAAGAGGTTACCAAAGTTACGTAAATTCTTGTACCACAGAATACAACTTTGGAAGTGATGTAATGTGGTGTGTTGTATTGTAATGTATTCTTTCATTTCTGAGCATGCCTGGTCTTGGTCTTCCGATTTTTTTTCGGACAAATACTGTACTGATTAAAGCGGTTGTCAACCTGTGACAACCACTTTAACCTACAGGTAAGCCTATGATAAGGTTTACCTGTATGTGCACTGCATATCTCCTAAACCTGTACGGTTCAGGAGATATGCACTGTTGAAGCTGTGCCGATGTCATGTCGGCACATGCGCAGTGAAGGAACGGCCTGCGTGCCATTCCTCCACTGCGACCGTTACGTGACTGGCGGCTCCCATGCGCATGCACGGGAGTGACGTCACGCAACTCTGGCCAGTCACAGCGCCGGAGTCGCGGCCCCGGAAGAAAGAGGGGCAGAAGATGGACGCGGCCTGGAGCGGGGACATCGCAGGCTTCGTTTGCAGGTAAGTGGCACATAATGGGCTACTATGCAATGCATAGTAGCCCATTATGTTTCTACTTTACAGGGGAACATAGAGGAAGTAAACCCCATCTGGGTTTACTTCCTCTTTAAAGGTAAATTGTTCATTCTGGTATCGTACTAGAAAAATATTTGTGTTTGTCCCTTCAGATAATTTTGCATGATCTGTGGTGATCGGCTCTCGAAAGCTGTGTACTAACAATCCAGACTATTGTACGTTTGCTTTGAAAGCGGTATTTTTCCAATGTTCTGATTGTGTATACTAGACATAACAGTTTGCTCCAATTCTTTATGGTTACAACTGGAGTTCAATGTATTCTAATTTTACTTCTACACTCATTAAGGAAACGCCCCACTGATTATTGCTTTCCCCCCTCTTTGATGTACTGTAGTACGCGGTGGTGTTCTAATATGTTGTTCATTACCATTTCCTGTAAATCAACAAGCTTATATAATTAGGAGGTACAAATTTCTGGTGGTGGGCTTAGAGTTCTTTAATAAAGTGTTTAATAATTAGTTAATATTTGGTTAAAGTGGCTATAAAGGCAGAAGATTTTTTACCTTAAAGTGATACTAAAGCCTCTTTTTTTTTTCTTAAAAATAACAAACGTTATACTTACCTCCTCTATACAGTGGTTTTGGTTTTGCACAGAGCAGCTCAGATCCTCCTCTTCTTGTGCCCCTCTTCGGTGCTCCTGGCCTCTCCCTTCTGTTGAGTGCCCCCACAACAAACAGCTTGCTATGGGCGCACCTGAGCCAAGCCACAGCTCCGTGTGTCCCATGCCCCGGCTCACTGACCTTGATTGACAGCAGCCGGAGTCAATGGTGCCGCACTGCTGTCTCAGTCAATGAGGAGGGGAGTACCGAGCAGCCGAGTCACTCCTGCAACATTGATGGATTGAGATGGGCTCAGGTAAGTACCAGGGGGACCGAGGGGGGCTGCTGCACACAAAAGACTTTTTATCTAGCCTTCTGCCTTTACAATCACTTTAATGCATTCTATGTACACTATTAAGATAAAAAAACCTTCTCTGTGCAGCAGCCCCCCTCAGCCCCCCCCCCATAATACTTACCTGAGCTCCATCTTTCTCCAGCGACGACGCACGAGAGCCTCAGCTGTCCAGGGACTCTCCCTCCTTATTACTCATTTTACTTCAATCTCCCCCATCTATCCTTAAAAGTCCCCATAGGGGCAATTTTCGTTTTCTCCATTATCCTTGGGATGTGGATAGATTGGTGTATGGGAGTTACTAGTGAAGCGTGACTCACCTCCTGAATGGAGACAGCAACAGGCATCAATCAAAGTCATTGGCTTTCAATCAAAGTCAGTAAGCCAATGAGGAGAAAAAGGGGGTGGGGCAGAGCCGAAGCTCCGTGTCTGCATGCACACACAGAGCAGCAACTCGGAAGCAAGCCTGCTCGGATGCCCCCATAGCAAGCTGCTTGCTGTGGGGGCACTTGACAAGAGGGAGGGGCCAGGAGTGGCGGTGAGGGACCCGAGATGAGGAGGATCTGGGCTGCTCTGTGCAAAACCACTGCACAGAGCAGGTAAGTATAACATGTTTGTTATTTTTAACCACTTCCCGCCCGGCGTATAGACAAATGACGTCCGGGCGGGGGGTTCTTTATCCTGACTGGCCATCATATGACGTCCTCAGGATAACCCGCGATCGTGTGCCCGCGGGGGCGCGCATCGCTGCGATCGGTGGTGTGATGGGTCAGTCTGACCCACCGCATTACCGACCTCAGTAAAAACCTTTCACTAGAAGCTTTTTACAACGTGATCAGTCGTGACCAATCACAGCTGATCAAGATGTAAACAGGAACAGCCGTGTATCAGCTTTTCCTTTACTTGCGTCTGCAGACGGCTGCTCTCCTGAGAAGGGGGTCTGCGCTGAATGTTTATCAGTGCAGCCCCCCCAGGATCACCACACTAGACCACCAGGAAGCCCATCCAGGGACCACCAGGGAGCCGAACAGGACCACCAGGGAGCCAATCAGGACCACCAGGGACACCATCATGGAGCCCACCCTATACCACCAGGTAAGGGGCACAATACCCAGCAATGGTAGCACTCAGTGCCAATTACAGATGCCACCCTAGACCACTGGGGAATCAGTGCTGCCTATTAGTGCCACCTATCAGTGCCCACCAGTGCCACCTATCAGTGCCCAGTACCACCTATCAGTGCCCATCAGTGCCACCTATCAGTGCCCATCAGTGCTGCCTATGAGTGCCCATCAGTGCCGCTTATCAGTGCCCTTCAGTGCTGCATATCAGTGCCACCTATCAGTGCCCATCAGTGCTGCTTATTTTTCCGCCTATCAGTGCCTGTTACTGCTGCATATTAATGCCTCATTATCAGTGCCCGTGAGTGCCACCTCATCAGTGACAATCAGTACTGCCTCATCAGAGCCCGTCAGTGTAGCCTCATCAGTGCCCATCAGTGATGGAGAAAATGTACTTATTTACAAAGTTCTGTCACAGAAACAGAGAAAAACTTTTTTTTTCAAAATTTTCAGTAGTTTTTTATTTGTTGCGCAAAAAAATAAAAACCCCAGCAGTGATCAAATACCACTAAAAGAAAGCTCTATTTGTGGGAACAAAATGTTTAACATTTTGTTTGATTATAGCGTCGCATAACCGCGCAATTGTCATTCAAAGCGCAACAGCACTAAAAGCTTAAAATTGGTCTGGGGGGGGGGGGGGGGATGCCCAGTATTGAAGTGGTTAAACAAAAAAAAAAACAAGTCTTTAATATCACTTTAATGTTTGTATTTTTTAAAGATGCTGATAACAATGGCAATAATCATTATTATTTATTCTATTTTAATTATGAACTTTGACATACTGTAACAATACTAGCCATTCCATTCCCAGAGGCATATTCTTAAAACTGAACTCTAGGTACACATAAAATTAATAGACTAATTAAAGTGATTGTAAAGTCTCATTTTTTCTTAAAAAAATAACACACAAAAATAACACACATGTTATACATACCTCCTCTGTGCAGTTGGTTTTGCAGAGAACAGCCTGGATCCTCTTCTCGGGTCCCTCCTTTGATGTCCTGGCCCCTCCCTCCTATCAAGTGCCCCCACAGCCAGCAGCTTTCTATGGGGGCACCCGAGCCCAGCCCCCCCTCTACCCTGATTGGCTAACTGACTTTGATTGACAGTCGTGGGAGACAATGATGCCGCTGCTGTGTCTCAGCCAATCAGGAAGAGAGTCCTTGACAGCTAAGACACTCGTGGACATCGCTGGAAAGAGAAGGGGCTCAGGTAAGTAATTAGGGGGGTGCTGGGGAGGCTGCTACACACCAAATGTTTTCTATCTTAATGCATAGAATACATTAAGATAAAAAAACTCTACCTTTACAACTCCTTTAATGCTACTTTGTATTCATTAATATATACTTAAAGTGGAAGTCCAGGGTCAATCTAACTAAGCTTAAAATCTGCTCCCACGTCCCTTCTAAATCCTATACTAACTACCCTGTAAAAGGAAGATGCTTATACTTACCTATTCTCAGAGCACTCTGGTCCGGTCATGTGATCTCCCCAGGGGAGAGGAGAGACAAACAAATGAACAACAAACGAAATACCTAGGCAATGACATCACCTATAGGCTTACTATGGGGCATACATTGTTGGCTGTCCTTCCTCTCCCTTGAGAACCAATCATGTGACCGCTCCGGAGCAACCTCAGACTAGGTAAGTATAATAGGGTAGTTAGTATAGGGTTTAGAAAGGGGTGGGTAATTTAAACTTAGTTTGATTGATCCTGGACATGCACTTTAAAGCATAACTCCTATTTGTTGAGAAAAAACATTCCCCTCTGGGTAATCTATGTACATTGCAAGGAATTTAACAAACTTTGTTGCAGATTCCTACCTTTTGTTATTCTGAAGAAATCCCTCTGTGTTTGTCTGTATCCAGTGGGGAGTGGTTTCATAATTATCAATCAAATGTGCACCTGCAGGGCTCTAATGAGGAAAGCTGCTGGGCCTGCATCCCTTTAGACGTGATTTCCTATTGGAAGTTGTGACAGACCCCTGTACTCCTGAGGAGTATGTCCGCTGTATGAGCTCCCTTACCCGGTACCCGATCTCGCAGCCCACCCAGTCACTGGTCAGGACTCTGGTCAGGGTGGATAAAAGCATAAGACTTTTATTGAAGAACAGACACAAGCAGTGGTGGCTGGCTCATCAATCCATGCGCCCGGCCCCTAATCTCCATGCAGGGCGCCAGACACATGGATTTCAATGGGTTTTTTTTAAGCACATGATTAAAGCCTGAGGCTCTAATTGGCTTCAAAAAAGGAAGCACTTCCTGAGACCTGATTGGCCGGGAGTCTTAGGACTCGGGTCTCAGGACCCGCTTGCTGTTCAGCCGGGAGGAGAAGCAATGGCCCCATCAGCAACAGTCTCTTTCTTGCCATTGGTCTGCTCCCCACACCTGGAACCACAGGTAAGACCCTGGTTCGCATGCCGGGGGTGCGAAGTCGATCGCTGCATCCCGATCCATTGCGCCGGGGGGTGTGGGGTACGAGTGGATTGCCAATCGAGTTAGCATGGGGGGGGGGTGTAGTGCGATAGACATGTGCCGAACGAAAAAATTAATTTAGTTTTGATTCGTTATTTACATAAATTTGTTTAATTAGATTTGTTTAATTTGTTTAATTCATTTTCGAAATTTGTTTAGTTTATTCGTTTTTGCATCAATTTGAAAAGTTTTCGAATCGATTCAGAATAGTTTTCAAATTCAAATCGTTTTCGAATTTGAACAGTTTTCAAATTTGAATAGTTTTGCAATTTCCGAAGAGAATAAAATAGAATAGGAATAGAAAATAAAGCAATAGAATAGAAATAATTTAATATAATAGAAAAGAATATAACAGAAAATAAAATAATATAAAATAATAGAGTAAAACAGAACAAAGAATAGAATTAAAAAAATAGAATAAAATTGATTATAACCATCTTCTGAGATCCGAATAAAAAAGAAAGGAATAGAATTAAAAAAAAATAGAATAGAACAGAAATAATATAACCATTTTCCAAAATTCAAATAGAATCAATTCGTATTGTAATAGAATAGAAAAGAATAGAGTAGAATAGAACAGAAAATGGTACAATAGTATAGAAAAAAACAACAGAATAGAATGAATATAACCATCTTCCCGTTCTACTCTATTTTTTTCTATTCTATTCAAATTCAAATTGATTTTATTTGAATTTTGGGAAATGGTTATATTCTTTCTACTCTATTCTAGGCTATTGTTTTTTTCATTATATTCTTTTCTATTGTATTCTATTCTATTGTATTTTCTTTCTATTCTATTCTTTTTTTATGTATTCAAATCCAGTTAATTCTATTTGAAATTCGAATTTTAGAAGAGGGTTATTGTTATATTCTTTATATGGTATTCTATTTGTTTCTATTATATTCTAGTCTATTCTGTTCTTTTATTTTCTATTCTATTTTGTTCTGTTTTACTCTATTATATTATATTCTTTTATTTTCTGTTGTATTCTTTTCTAGTCTATTATTTTTTTTCTATTCTATTCCTTTATTTTCTGTTCTATTTTATTCTCTTTGGAGATTGAAAAACTATTCAAATGCGAAAACGTTTCGAATTTGAAAGCTATTCTAATTCGAAAACTTTTCAAATTCGAAAAGTATTTGAAAGCGTTTCCTAAACTATTCTAATTCGAATTTCGTCCGAATTTTTTACATCCGAATTATAATTTGGAACTAAACGAACCGCACATGTCTATAGTGTGTGTGCCGCCCCCCCACAGCCGCCACTGGACACAAGTATTCCTGGGGACAATCCCTCCTCCATAGAGACAAAACTGTACATCCAATAACATAAGGCACAGGTACATTCAAACATTTCAACAAATCGTACAAATAAAAACTGAGCACGCAGCCAACTTTGTCAGTGGGAAGAACACTCGAGGAAACTGTTGTGTCCAATGTCAGTGTTCTAAACATAGACAACTTGGCTGGTTCAGGAGGTTGGTATCCCAGTGAAGAAAAGGGAGTTGGGACAGATGCTAAATTGAACTGGTACTCCAGTATCTCACCAAAAATGACATATTTCTTGCAGGGGATGCCAGAAATGTGACAGGTATCTTAGTGCAGACTTCTGGGAAAACTAGTGAGCCAATCACACAAGCAGGAAATTATGTTTCTGGGGGGCGTTCTGTACACATGCCCTGATGAAGTCATGTGGGCGTGGCGCTAAGCGTCGGGATTGGTTGATAGGCACACCGGAAGTGACCCGGGAATACAAGCTCGGCGCCCGTGGATTACATGCTGGTTTTTACCTTGTTAAATGTGAGCTTAATTAGCCGTTGCTTTTAATAAATTTTACTCAAACATTATCACACTATTTGGGAATCCCCTTTCTTTCTTTGCACATTATTCGGGTGAGTCTCGAAAGGACCTCCAGCCACCGGATTACTACAGAGAAGTCACCATCCACCAAAGAGAGTCAACCACTGTACCAAGGAGAGGAGGACCCCTAGAGGTAGTGGGATTGTGTATTTCTTGGAGCCACCAGCTGGGCTAACCTTAGGAGGACCTACAGAGTGAATTGGAATCTGCACCGTCATCCACTTTTGCTGTTACCTTACAGCAGTAAGGTGAGAGGCCCATCAGCACAAAGGTGTCACTGCACTGAATGAAGAGACACCTGTCACAGTCTTTTTCATTTATTCACGGGGAAAGAATATTGTATTTTTTACACCAGGCTCTTTTAGGACATTCATATGTTTTCATTGCCGTTTTTTTATATATGTTTCACTTTGTTTTGAACTTATCAGTCACGTTATTATCTGTATGTTCACTATGAGCACCTATTGATCACCTTGAGGCTCCTTTCACACCAAGGCGTTGGAAAAAAGCCTGCAAAAACCTGTAAAACGCCATGATTTTAGTGTGTGTTTTTGCCGCGCTTTTGAAGCGTTAGCGCTATAAATAGGGCCCCTCTAATGGCGTTTTATAAGCGCTTTTCAAGCGTTTGTGTTTCAATCATGTGACCTTTCCACAGCCTCAGTACACATTTCATGCGCTTTTCAAGCGCTTAACCATTATTTTCAATGGACATGGGCGTTTTTGAAGTGCTATTTTGAGCGCACAAAACAAGCTGAAAAGATGCTGCTTGCAGGACTTTTAGCAACGCCTAGCAAGCGCAACACCTCAGTGTGAAAGCATCCATTGAATTGCACGGGGAGCGTTTTTGGTGCGCTTTTTATGTGCTAATTTTATAGCAAAAACGCCTGAAAATTGGTGTGAAAGGGGTCTTATGGTTTTTGTTATGAGGATTGTTTTACTTAATTTTATTTTAATGTTTTTATCATCCTATTTAACTATTCATATGCTTATCTTTGTGAGCTGCTCACACCATGTCTTTATACATTGAAGGTCTATAGTTATCCTATTACACCATTTTTTATATGGGTTCATTTATCTAGCCCTAGGATTGTTACTTATTTCACCTCCCAACATTTCATCCTTTACCTCTGACAGCGCAGCACCACACATTACCATTTGACTATTACCCAATCATGACACATGTGGTGGTATCCCCTAGAATTATACATACCAGTGGTCTACCCTAAAAGTATGTGCCTTAAAGTGGAGCTCCACCCAAAAGGGGAAACTCCACTTGTTTGCTTCCCCCTTCCGTTGCCACAATAGGCACTTTTTGGAGGGGGCGGGTACCTGTTTTTGACAGGTATCCACTCCCACTTCCGGGGGACTTCGTCTTTTGCCCCCCCCCTCCTCCCGCTGCCGGGTCATTTACAAAGCACAGCGTGCTTCACGCGTGTGCAGTAGGGGGCCGGCTGTGAAGCCTCAAGCCCTTACAAGAAATGGCGGGGGGCAGCACTCAAAAGCCGATTGAAAAATCGGCTGGGATGAAGACACCACTGGATTCCAGGACAGGTAAGTGTTCTAATATTTAGGCTTCATGCACACAGGACGTTAAAAAAAAAGTCCTATAAACATCAGTAGCTTATCAGTGATTTTTTTTCAGCTTTTACCAGCGTTATATTACTGGCGTTTTTTTCGCGTTTTTGAAGGGCCAGCGTTTCTTTTTTTTTCTCAATTGATCTAAAACTTCCAAAAACTTTGGGGATCGATGTTTAGCCACGTTTTTGAGCATTTTTAGGCGTTTTTGAGCGTTTGAAGGTTTTTACAGCTGAAAAACATCTCTCAGAACCCTCTGGTCTTGGGTTTTTTTTACAGCTCAAAAACGTCACTGCTAAAAACAGTTGATAACAGTCTATGTGTGCATGAACACATAGGATAACATGATGGGGGGGTCAATTTAATTTATGATTTAAATCACTAGTAAAAAGGCTTGATTTAAATCTTTGATGTACCCACTTCAGCTCCGGCAGGTTTTACCCCCTTCCTAACAAGGCCATTTTTCGATACTGTACTGCATTGCGGTCATGCGACACTGTATCCAGATAAAATTGATGTCCTTTTTTTCCCACAAATAGAGCTCTCTTGTGGTGGTATTTGATCACCTCTGTGTTTTTTATTTTTTGCGCTTTAAACAAAAAAGACCGTCAATTTAAGGGAAAAAAAAATATATTTTTTACCTTCTACTATAAAACACATTAAATAAAAAAAGATGTAAAAAAATCTAATTTCTTCATAAGTTTAGGCCAATATATATTCTGTTACATGTCTTTGGTAAAAAAAATCCCAATAAGTGTATATTGATCGGTTTTCGCAAAAGTTATAGCGTCTACAAAATATGGGATAGATTTATAGACTTTTTTTTTTATTATTGTTTTTACTATTAATGGCGGCTAATGGATGGCTGGGATACTGCCTTATGCCGGTGATCAGCGATTTTTAGCGGGACTGCAACATTGCGGTGGACAAATCTGACACTAGTTGACACTTCTTGGGGACTAGTGACACCAATACAGTGATCAGTGCTAAAAAACGCATTGTCACTGTATAAATGACACTGGCAGGGAAGGGGTTAACATCAGGGGCGATCAAAAGGTTAACTATGTACCCTGAGGGTGTTTTCTAACTGTGTGAGGGATGGCTTAACTGAAGATAGACAGAGATCTGTGCTTAGCAGATTCC
Organism: Glandirana rugosa; assembly: GCA_018402905.1. Taxonomy (NCBI): domain Eukaryota; kingdom Metazoa; phylum Chordata; class Amphibia; order Anura; family Ranidae; genus Glandirana; species Glandirana rugosa. The sequence goes on along the minus strand of BLSH010360304.1, from coordinate 13,746 downwards.
TGCTTAGCAGAAACACAAGATCTCTGTCTTTCTCACTAGCAGAACTGCAATCTGACTTGTTTGACTGCCGTTCTGCCTCTCGCCGAATAATCGGCAGGTCCGCCGGACCTGCTGATTGGCTCCCGATGTGTCCAATCACAGCAGGAGTGGGGCCCTGGAGTTGCGCGTGGGCGCCCCAGAGCCGAAGAAAAAAATCACCTACAGGTACGTGATTTTGCGCTTAAAGCGGAGTTCCACCCAAAAGTGGAGCTTCCGTTTTAAGTGCTGGTGACCCCCTTGACATGCCACAATTGGCATGTCATTTTTTTGGGGAGTTGGGGGGAGCGGGTACCTAGTTTTCAGAGTTACCCAGCTCCCACTTCCTCTCCTGGTGCCGCGGTGCCGAGCGGAAGTTCACCTCTCCCCACTCCCTCCTTGCAATCTTCTGGGACACGTCACAGGTCCCAGAAGATTGCACGGCGATTCACAACGCACAGCACGGCTCGCACATGCGTAGTGCGTGCCCGGCTGTGAAGCCACAGCCGGGTGCCCACACTTGCAATGCCAGCGCTGCGGAGAGGAGGGGGAGAAGAGCGAGGCTTCGGGCGGCCGCTTCACTGGACCATGGGACAGGTGTATGGCTGTTTATTAAAGGTCAGCAGCTACACTTTTTGTAGCTGCTGACTTTTAAATCGGTGGAACTCCGCTTTAAGGGCTGCCCTGCCGTAGTATATGTACGTAGGGTGATCCATAAGAGGTCAAATCATGATTTTTAAAGAGCAACTGTCATCTCTGTCCCGCAATGGCTCCTCTGACCTGCTGTTGACTCACCAACAGTGCCATTCCCTTTGGGACGGCTGGTGATGCGGCAGTGACACAACAAGGTGAGGGACGTGGTGGCAGCAGGTGAGGGGATGCCTACTAACAGGCGCTGCTATGATGTATCTAAAATGACAGGTGCTCTTTAAATGTAAGGACTTATTCTTGCTGGTAGTTAGAATCTTTAATATTTGCAAACAAAATGAAGGTTTCCTATTTAGAATAATAAGCTGTCAGGTTAGTAAAACAGCGCTATCAGAACTGAATTAATTATACAGTTTGTAGTGTACATAGTTTTGCAAAACAATGGTATAAAAGAATATTCCTGAACTTTGTTTTATCTCATGGTTACTGTGAAATTGTGTGAATGCATCCATGCAGTGCTTATGTTACAAAGCTTGGATTCATTGAATGAGTTTACCAAAAACGTAAATATTGCAGAATATACAGCTTCATGCTACATAACTAAGCTCCATTTCATGCTGAATAAACTAAATTATTAATGTATCTTAAATAGAAAACTATCTTTAGATCGATATTTACTCCAAAAGCAATTTATTAACCAGTTCCCGACCGGCTCGTGTACATTTACTGCTGCAGAGTGGCGCTGTCCCGCGAATTGCCGTCTATAAACGGCGGCTCGCGCATGCGCTGTAGCGGGCAGGAGCGCACCGCTGGCGGTGCACACTCATGCCCGCCGCACTCTGCAGGAGTGTGGCCGTGGCTCGGGCGGACTCGATCTCCACCGGCGAGCCGCAATTGCCTAGCAGAGAGGAAGAACGGGGGAACCGCTGATGTAAACACGGCGGTTCCCCGCTCTGTTAGGCAGCATGTGAGAGATCTACTGATCCCTGTCACTGGGATCAGATCTCTCATGCCCCTGGCAGCTGAGCCCCATCACAGTTAGAACACGCCTAGGGAACACACTTAACCCCTAGATCTCCTCCTGCAGGTTAACCCCTTCACTGCCAATGACATTTACACAGTAATCAGTGGATATTTAAATTTCTGATCGCTGTATAAATGCCATTGGTCCCAAAAAGGTGTCAAAAATGTCCAACATGTCCGCTGCAATATCACAGTCCCGATAAAAATTGCAGATCGCCGCCATTACTAGTAAATAAAAAATTGTAAAAACGCCAGAAATGAATTCTCATGGTTTATAAACGCTGCAACTTTTGCGCAAACCAATCAATAGACTCAGATTGCGATTTTTTTTTACCAAAAATATAAGGAAGAATATAAATCAGCCAAAACTGATGAATACATTTATGTATATATTTTTTTGGATATGTATTTTAGCAAAACGTAAGAAATCGTATTTATTTTGCAAAATTGTCACTCTTGTTTTGTTTATAGCGGTGATCAGAAATGACACAGAGGTGATCAAATAACACCAAAAGAAAGCTCTATTTGTGGTAAAAAAGGACACAAATTTTGTTTGGGTTTGGGTACAACGTTGCGCGACCGCGCAATTGTCAGTTAAAACAACGCAGTGCCGAATCGCAAAAAGTGCTCTGGTCCTAACTTGGGAAATCCTTCCGGTCCTTAAGTGGTTAAAATAAATTTGATAAAAATCCAAAAAATCTGATTTAAATGTAAAAAATCAGATTTTTAAAAAAAAATAAACATCAATTTTTATCCACCCTGGCAACTACGGTATTTGTCAATCAATCAAAAAAACTATTAAAATCATACATGTGGCTACCAATTTATGGCTAGCCAGTCTATCCTCACTGCTTTATTAAACTCAAGTAGCCATACAAACTACCTAAACATGGTGTGGACAAAAAAGCACCCTTATTAAATGGACACAATTATTATATGGTGGTAATAAAAACTGTACAGTATGTACCTCTAACTCCTCATTGAGCCCAAATAGGACCAAACTATATACATTGTAGATCCAATAGGTTTCCCGCTGGCACATAATTTTATGTCTGTGTAGCGCTACCCCCATAGGAGTAGCTTAAGTATGTTCAGTCCATTACTCTGCCTCGCAACCCCAATAACAGCCTCAGTCCCCTCTGGTACACCTGGCAATAGTGTGAGTGCAATGATCAATGAAAAACACACACGTTATTATAAAACACAGAAATGATCTTTACTGTAGTATTTCTGTGGAATAACCATTGGCAATATGTTCAAGGAATACAATAAAAGAACATTAACTCAAGTTATGAGCAATATAGCTCAATAGTACATTTAGGCTGCTTTCAGGGGATTCAGAACCTTAGAATAACCCCAAGAGCAGAGCAAACACTTCAATAACAATAAAGTTCAAAATTGACAATCTGCACCAGATTGGTTACCTTTACTCAAGTTTGGCTCTATGAGTCCAGGCAGGAGGAGATTAGAAGACTGACCCTCTCTATGTCAGGTCTCTCTCTTCTGTCTCCTGGCACCACAGACCACTAACAGATAAAGTGAACAACACGGATTACCTTACAGTGGCACCTGAAAGTCAGTGGGACATATTAAGCAGCAAACAAAAATGTTGTCCATGAAGTTGACGTGTTGTGAAATGGACATTGTAATTTGCTGTGTATGGAGATGTGTAGCCGCAGACCGGTCAGGGTGCCCATGCTGACCCGTGTCCAAAGCCAAAAGCACCTACAATGGTCATGGGAGCATCAGAACTAGACCACAGAGCAATGGAAGTAGGTGACCTGATCTGATGAATCGCCTTCCTGTGTGTGTCGCTTACCTGGGGAAGAGATGACACCAGGATGTGGTATGGGAAAAAGGCAAGCGTAGGAGACAGTGTGATGCTTTGGGCAATGTTCTGCTGGGAAACTTTCATGTGGATGTTACTTTGACACGTACCACCTAACTAAAAATTGTTGCTGATCAAATACACCCATTCATGGAAACAGTATTCCCTGATGACAATGGCCCCTTTTAGAAGGATATTTCTCCCTGCCATACTGTAAAAATTCTTTAAGAATGGTTTGAGGAACACAACAATGGGTTTAAGGTATTGACTTGGTCTCCATCCATTGAGCATCTGTGGGATGTTCTGGGTAAACAAGTTCAATCCATGTCCATAGATGCCCCACCTTACCTTACAACTTTCTGGACTTAAAGGATCTGCTACTGATGTCTTGGTGGCAAATACCACAGCATTCCTCCAGAGGTCTAGTGGCATCCATGCCTTGATGGGTCAGGGCTGTTTTGGTGGAAAAAGGGAGACCTACTCAATATTAGACGGGTGGTCATAAATATATAGTTGATAGGTGTATATGCTCAGTTTTCCCATCCTGTATGTTAAATGGACCTAAATTGTTGGTGTTGGGGGTTAAATGTATGTCTGGTTCTCTTTACCCACTAGTCAATAAAGTGTAAAGAAAGAGATGAGTTGACAAAGCCTGTATAATTGCATTGAAACAAACTATTTTCAGTTGACATAATGAATAGGAGAGATGATTATGTAAACCCTGCTGCCCTAGGTACTAGCCTACAAGTGTTTTCGGGCTGGAAACATTCCTGGAACACAACTGTTGTCTTGGGCTCTAAGGCTGTATAACCATCCTAGATACAGTAGATAGATAGATAGATAGATAGATAGATAGATAGATAGATAGATAGATAGATAGATAGATAGATAAATACTATATATGAGATAGATAGATAGATAGATAGATAGATAGATAGATAGATAGATAGATAGATAGATAGATAAAAATACTCACCCAAGGTAAATAAAAATTGCTAAGTGCTAAAGTGATCTTAAAGCTGAACCACAAAAACTTTCAATGAAATATATTCCTCAAAAGCCACAAAGGATATTAATCTACTTTGTGTGCACCAAATGCCTCTGCAAACCCAGATACTACCATAAAAAGTAGCAATGACATCATCACTGTGCTGTAAATAGCCAGTACAGAGAGCAGAGCTGTGGGAGGAACCTAGCAGGCCCCACCCACTACAGGCTGTCTGCAGTAAACTACAGGAGGGGTGGACACAAGACCAGTCCCACTGCACAAGGAGAGAGGGGAGCAGTGACCGGTCTTTATTACAGGAAGCTCCTGCACACAGACAAAGTTTTACACTGGATTACTGCACAAATCTAGAAGAAATGCACAAAGCACACACCAAGATTTGAAGCGGAATTAAACCCCAAATCAAAAACATAATATATTGCAGCTTACCAATGATTAGATGTGGTGGCTGCTTCAGTTTTCTCTTCCTCTTTTTTCACCTGTTGATCTGGCCTGTAGCACACTTCTTGTATTAGAGTGCCTCCACTCTGGGTGAAGGAGCACAGTGGGCACCGTTGGACAGCAGCATTGTCAGTCTGGGGAAGTGGAGTGTTAGATGAACTAGTAGATTTAAATACACTAACAAATTGAAACCAAACCCCAGCTAATACTTTATAAGCAGTTACAGCAAACATTTTTTTTTCCTTTTGGGATAAAGGCTTTATATAAATAAAAGCTGGTCATCGAAAGCACCCGTCGGTGGTAAATGGTTTGTCTAATCTCTGTAATTGCTACATTCTGCTGGAGACCATGTTCTTTTGCAAAATAATAGACTTACTGGCATTACCACCAGAAGACAATAGAAGAAAGAAAGCCTAAAAAAGAAAACGAATGCAGTCATCACATCTAAGAATTGGTAAGCTGCAATATAATAAATGTTTGATTTTGGGTTTATTACCACTTTATAGTGGTAGTAAACCCTCCTATCATTTTCAGCCAAGGAAGCTGCCATCTTGGCTTCTGTTTAATCTACAACTGCCATGATGCTGTACATGTGATCAGCTATGACACCAGCCATTGGATGGTTTGACAGTTTGGTTTAGAGCACAACCAATGGGAGTGTTACATTTCCGGCACGTGCCGGAAATGGAACTGGTTTTTAAAAACTGTTAAATGGATGGGTTTACTACCGCTTTAAGTAAGATTATACATGGCTCTTGTATTTAGACAATATTTGCTTATCCCAGAGTTCAGCTTTAAAATATATCTAAACCAATTGTTTTCATTTTAAATAAGGTAAGAAATGGGCAAAAGTCCTTTTTGCCACCTGGGTCACATTCAAAAGATCTTACTTGACCTTCTGCCCTATGGACCCAACTTGAAGTGAGAGGAAATTTTCCCTAACCACTTAAGGACCGGAAGGATTTCCAGCTTTAGGACCGGAGCCCTTTTTGCGATTCGGCGCTGCGTCGCTTTAACTGACAATTGCGCGGTCGTGCGACGTTGTACCCAGGAGAGTGAAGTTCAACCCAGGTATCCCGTCTTCCAGTTCATTCTAGAAAACTTACACTGGGTCCACCGTTTTTCCTGAAAACGGGTAAAGAATGGAATAAATTTTACTTTTGTTAACCAAATCTATATAAAATTTCGACTTGAGACCCTATTCGTTTATAACAGATTTATGTTCTCGGTACATATTAGAATGAATTTCGCCATCATTTGGGTAGGTAAATTGTCAAAAATTTTTGGTCAAGGTAAAGGCCGTGCACGGCCTTTACATTGTGAGGGTAACCAACACGAGATTTGGTTTGACAGTTTGGTAGGTTACCGACCACAGT
>BLSH010360302.1:387168-429200 GCA_018402905.1 Glandirana rugosa | reverse complement strand
TTTTTTTTTGAAGATTTATGATGTAAACGCCGGTCGGAACGTAAAGAACGTGTTTTTATTTTTCACTCAGACGTAACGACCAAATTTTTTTTTTATTATAAGATTTATGATGTAAACGCCGGTCGCCACGTAAAGAACGTGTTTTTATTTTTCACTCAGATGTAACGACCAAATTTTTTTTTTCTTATTATTAAATAATAAGAAAAAAGAAATAATTATTTATCACGATGTATCATGTAAACGTGGAACGACACGTAAAGAACGTGTTTTTATTTTTCACGCAGATGTAACGACCAAATTTTCTTTTTTATAAGATTTATGATGAAAAATGTCTCCCACCAAGGGACAGTATAATCCCACTGGGAACACCTCTCTCTCTCCACCTATATCTTATTTCTTGGGATGAGGTGCCTCCTAATAGAGGGGACAATCCAGACAGGGAACCACCCTCTGTAAAAAGTAGTATTTAGAATATTTTTTCTTTTAAACCAGCAATGTAGACGCACTTTTTATTTTTGTGCAAGAAATGCACAGCAAGGTGCAAATGTACTATGTAGCACTATTTATTAATAAAGAAAAAAGAATAATAAATTATTATTCTTTTTTTTTTAAACCAGCAATGTAGACTCACTTTTTATTTTTGTGCAAGAAATGCACCGCTGGCCGCAAATGTAGTATTTAGAATATTATTTTTTTTTTAAACCAGCAATGCAGACTCACTTTTTATTTTTGTGCAAGAAATGCAAGGCTGGCCGCAAATGTAGTATTTAGAAGTTTTTTTTTTTAAACGCCCACCTAACAAACAGAAAAATTGCTTAGGTTTTATATCAGGCACTTTGCTTAGCAAACAAAATGTACTCTAGCACCCACCCACCAATAAATCACTGTTTTTAACAGATTTTCTAAAGCTAACCTGTCCCTCACACCAGAAGCAGGATCCTCTCCCTACACCAGTATGAGATGATTTTATAACGCTAATCTGTCCCTCACACCAGCGGCAGGAACCTCTCCCTATACTAGTAGGAGATGATTTTATAACGGTAATCTCTCCCTCACACCAGCAGCAGCATTCTCTCCCTACACCAGTATGAGATGATGTGACATGCAGCACTACGTGACTCCAGCTCATATAGCGGCTGGGTCACGTGATGCACTGGCCAATCACAGCCATGCCATTAGTAGGCATGGCTGTGATGGCTTCTAAGGGCAAACAAGTGAAACGCTTGTTGATTGGCTGCCCTGCAGCTATTCAAAAGGCGCGAAAAATACCCGAAACCCGGACTTCTTCTCAAATGTCCGGATTTGGGACACAGACACCCTAAAGTCCGGTACGAACCCCAACTTTACAGTTTGAGTTCACTCAACTCTAGACAAGAACAGTCAATTCAAAACCTCCACCAAACACTGCAAATAACATTGTTATTAAATCATTTAAAATGTGACACATACAGAGCCAGGCAGCACAAACTCATATGAGCGAGTGAATATGTCCTCTATCCACTGTGTGACTAAAAGATCAACAATTGAGATGCTCAGGCGGGAATAACTGTATCCCTCAGCTCCAATCCTCACTTCCAATTGCAATACAGTCCAATTGTGCACATACACTCACAGCTAGGTCAGCTGTAGATGATGATTTGGCATATAGCAGACTCACAGTTAGTAGAAAGTAGCGAGAAAGATGAAATGTCCGTGCACAGATATCTCAGCTCGGGTGTCTTGTATGTCTCAGCTGGACAGATCACTTGTCAGTCCGGAGTCAGCCTGTTACAGGGCTTTTTATGGCTCTCAAGGATCACATGGGTTTTGAGCGTAGGCGTTTCCTTTCCGTATCTCATTGATCTTAGTCCTGGAATCAATAAAAATCTTCACCCTCCTGTCATCCTGTAAAAGTGCTTAAAGGCTGCAAGTAGTGTACTCCTAGGTTGACATGTTTCGCCTGCTCTATTTTCTGAAAAGCTTCTTCAGAACCTCAAAAGAGGGCAACAGATGGGGGAGATTCCTTAATTGAAACATCAACAGCCTCTATGAGCAATGCTAATGAATAGGAGTCCTCAAACCTTAACCCTTTAGTTGCCAAGAAGAAGGGGGGATATAACAGTTAAAATTCAGTCCATTAATACATTGACATATAATTATGTATCACCAAAGATCACACACCCATTGGCTAAATATTTCCTTAAAGATACATGTAAATAAGATAAAGAATAATAGCAAAAAATAAAAAATACTAATGTAACGGGAACATAAGACACATTTATAAAAACAGATGATATTTAGTCTTCATTTACAAAATACAGATTTGAGCCTCAATGTAGGGGTCTATTCAATCATGAGCCTTCCCAGAGATGTTCATTTTTCCAGAAAGACACTAACATTTAATTCATGGTTCATTCCTTTTGGAAAAAGTGTACCTAGTTCAAATATCCAGTGTTTTTCAATCTGTTGGAGGATTCTATTAGAGTCTCCTCTCCTTTGTGGGAGCTTTAACGCTATTATTCCCTTCACTTTTAAACCCTCTGGTTTTCTATTATGCTGTTCCCTAAAATTTTGTACCATAGGGTTGAGCTTACAATCCACATTGGATTCAAGTTCCTTCTCTTTCTTCCTAAAGAATCAAATATGTTCACTGATACGCACTCTTGGGGGTCTTTTTGTCTTCACTATATACATTCTATGGCATGGACATTCAAGCATATAGATAACTTTCTCTGTTGAGCAGTTAATAACGTTTCTGATTTCATAGCATTTGGTCACTTCTGCATTCTGGAATTCTTCAGTTTTCTCTACAAAGGGACAGATACGGCAGTGTCCGCAAAGGTACATTCCCGTTATTTTTATAGATTTTTCAGTAGCTGGAGTTTTTAGGAATTCAGAATGTACTAAGAGATCCTTAAGATTATTGGTTCTTCTAGCCACCATTTGTGGAGAAGGCCCTATTATCTTAGCCAGTTGGGGGTTAGCTGTAACTATATGCCAATGTTTACTCGGAATTTTTTTGACTTCTTTCCATTGTGTTCCATACTTTGTGATGTATCTAATCCGATCACACTTAGTTGTAACTTCATTTTCCTTTTTTGTGTCACCGGTTAGTAGTAGTTGTTTTCTTTCTCTGTGATATGCCCTTCTCTTTCGCCCTTCGTAAGGTTCTGGGAGAATACCCTCTCTCTCTCTGAAACGCATACAAAGGGAATTTGCTTACTTTTTGAACTGTTCTAGTTCACTGCAGTTTCTCCTAATTCTCAGGAACTGGCCAACTGGAATTCCTTGTTTCAAATGTTTAGGATGATGGCTAGTAACATGCAGAAGTGTATTTGCTGCAGTTTCTCTTCTAAATGTAGCTGTAATAAGAAATCCATTTTTTATACTGATGTTCAAGTCGAGGAAAGGGATTTGAGTTTGATGATAATTGTAGATAAGATGAACATTTCTTTCATTCCTATTGAGTTCCTAGATAAATGTATGTAGTTCTTCAATTAACCCTGTCCAGATCATCAATACATCATCAATATATCTAGCATGGGCAAGAAATCGATCCGATGGATACACCATTTCCTCTTCTCAGAGACCTAGGTGGAGGCAGGCATATGTCCACGGTGCCCCCATCGAAGGCCCTCTTATTTGCTGGTAGAATTTTCCATTGAATTAGAAAAAGTTGTTCTCCAGAATAAATGCCAAAAGTTCCACTATAAATTAATTTTGGGTCCCAATCAAGGGATGATGATTCTCTAGATAGTAGAAGACTGTTTTCAGGACCCATTCATGGGGTATGGATGTGTAAATAGGCCCCCTCCGGAATGGTTAGATCTTGTAGCTTCCTCAGTATGTCTGCCGTGTCTTGACAAACAATTTAAGTTGAGTCACCATTTCTTTGATCAGAAGATCCAAATATTTTCCAATTTTCTCAAGGGGACCTCCTACCAGGGACACAAGGGGGTTTTTTTTTTGTGTTCTTGTGGATCTTGGGAATGGTATACAAGACAGGAATATTGAAGGTATCCACCTTAAGGTATTTTAACTCTTTTTTATTGATAAGTTACACCTTTTCTGCAAGTATTCGTTTGTAATTAAGTGGGAAGGGATTATTAGTTAATCTCATCTATGTAGATTCATCTTTAAGTTGTCTCTCGATTTCCTCCACATAGTTTTCATCATTCATAATGATGATATTCCCCCCTTTTTTATTTTAAAGTGCTGGTTATTGTAAACTATTGTTTAATACTATTTAATGTAAAAATAAATATCCAGCACCCGTCAGCTTATCCACAACGTTATTATTACATGAGCATAAAAAACACACAAGACAAAACTATAACACACCTCAGCCCACTGGGGCCTTAGGCCCCTTTCACACGAGCGGATCTTTCGGGTCGGCCTGTCAGTTTTTCAGGCGGACCCGAATGGACGCTCCATTGCTCTCTATGGAGCGACGGATGCCAGCGGTGACATGTCCGCTGACCCCCGATCCGCCAAAAACAGACGGATGGAAACCCTATTTTCTATCCGTCTGGCGGATTGGATCAGATGAACACGAACAGACGGTCCGTGTTCATCCGATTCTCCATAGAGTAGAATGCAGCTGTGACAGGACAGTCTCTGCATGGAATGCAGAGTCTGTCCTGTCATCCGCCGGCTCAGCGGGGATAAACGGATGGATCTCCGCTGAGCAGCGGAGCCCGTCAAAACAGGCTCCACCAGTGTGAAAGCGCCCTTAAAGTGGCAATAAACACAAAAGCAAACATTTATTATATTGCAGCTTCTAAGCGCTGGTTATTGTAAATTATTCTTTTGATCTGTCCAGGGGGACAGTTTATTTCCAGCTGCTGGGAATTTTATTGGAATTACCTTGAGGTGCTGATTATCATTATTATTATTATAGTTCCAAAACAAGCTTGTTCATGCACATTCAAATTCTTTTTTTTTTTTCTTTTTTACTAATAATCACAGTTTCCCGTAAAAGGTGTCTTGTTACTCACATACCCACATACATATTATTATAGTTCCAAAATAAGCTTGTTTACGCACATTCAAATTCTTTTTTTTTTTTTTTACTAATAATCACAGTTTCCCATAAAAGGTGTTTTGTTACTCACATACCAGATCTGTAGTTTCACATTGCTTGTTTCTTCAATGTATGAACAAAAAAGAAAGTGGAATGTGACCAGTGTCAGATGGTTGAGTGACGATAGGAAAAAAAAGCAAAAGGTATCATAGAACAGAACAAGTAACATATAACTGAGTTTACAAACTTTCATACAGCGGGTTTCTTGACCCCTAATGTCATTGCAAATCTTTGCTACAATATATATTTGCTACAGGTGGTATAGTGTGTACCCATTAACCTAGCTAGTGTAATGGCAGTGACAATGTAATTGGCAAAGTATTCACATTTTGTACTAATTTACAGTTTAAATTAAAGCGCTATTAAACCCAAAAACAACATTTTATGACGCTGCAGTTTACCAATTCATATAGGTGATAACTGCATTTGTATTTTGTTTTGGGGCTTTTTTCCTTTATTTTCACTTGTTGATCTGGCCAGTAAGTCAGTTATTTTTTAACTTCCTTTAATAGACCGAGCTGTCCAGCAAAAGCCTCAGTATGAGGATTTAGACAGATCATTTAACACTGACAGGGGTGCTTACAAAACCAGTTTTCATTAATTTATGTAAACCCTGTATCATAAAAAGGAAAAACTGTTTGCTGCAACTGCTTATAAAAGTGTTAGCTGGAGTTTAGCTTTCATTTCAGTCAAGCCATCTATAGCTATTAATGCAATCTAAAGCTGGGTTTACACTTTGAGTTTTTTTTTTGTTTAAACAGCTGGCTTGTAGATGGGGCTCAAGGCACCCTAGTGGGGGCACTGTGGTATTGCACGCTCTAATGCCTGTAATACAAGCAGGAGCCACAGTCATGTGAAATCAGCATTAAGAGCGTGTACCGGTCTCCACCAACTCAGCAGTCACATCACCTCCCTCTTAGTGACAACGTTCCATATGTTACTAATAGATACAGGAATTACACAACTCCATGCTTGTTCTGCTCCAGGGGCCATCTTTACATCTATCTCCATGACTCCAGACTAGGACCTTAGGTACTCTGTGCCGTGAGGTCGGTCCCAGTATGTAGGGATGTATGTAGGGAAACGGTTGCTAGTGAAGGAGTCAAGGATAACACCCCATTCACTATCAAAGTAACTGAACCCTCTTGGGCATGGAGTTCACCAGAGCATCACAGGTTACCACTGGAGTCCTCTTCCACTCCTCCATGATGACATCATGGAGCTGGTGGATGTTAGAGACCTTGCGCTCCTCCACCTTCTGTTTGAGGATGCCCCACAGATGCTTAATATGGTTTAGGTCTGGAGACATGCTTGGCCAGTCCATCACCTTTACCCTCAGCTTCTTTAGCAAGACAGTGGTTGTCTTGGAGGTGTGTTTGGGGTCGTTATCATGTTGGAATACTGCTGTGCGGCCCAGTCTCCGAAGGGAGGTGATCATGCTTTGCTTCAGTATGTCACAGTACATGTTGGCATTCATGGTTCCCTCAATGAAATGAAGCTCCCCAGTGCCGGCAGCACTCATGCAGCCTCAGACCATGACACTCCCACCACCATGCTTGACTGTAGGCAAGGCACACTTGTCTTTGTACTGCTCACCTGGTTGCCGCCACACACGCTTGACACCATCTGAACCAAATAAGTTTATCTTGGTCTCATCAGACCACAGGACATGGTTCCAGCAATCCATGTCCTTAGTCTGCTTGTCTTCAGCAAACTGTTTGGGGGCTTTCTTGTGCATCATCTTTAGAAGAGGCTTCCTTCTGGGACAACAGCCATGCAGACCAATTTGATGCAGTTTGCGGCGTATGGTCTGAGCACTGACAGGCTGACCCCCCACCCCATCAACCTCTGCAGCAATGCTGTCAGCACTCATACATCTATTTCCCAAAGACAATCTCTGGATATGGCGCTGAGCACGCGCACTCAACTTCTTTGTTCTGAGTGGAACCTGTCCTGTTAAACCACTGTATGGTCATGGCCACCGTGCTGCAGCTCAGTTTCAGGGTCTTGGCAATCTTCTTATAGCCTAGGCCATCTTTATGTAGTGCAACAATTCTTTTTTTCAAATCCTCAGAGAGTTTTTTGCCATGAGGTGCCATGTTGAACTTCCAGTGACCAGTATGAGAGAGTGAGAGCGATAAAACCAAATTTAACACACCTGCTCCCCATTCACACCTGAGACCTTGTAACACTAATGAGTCACATGACACCAGGGAGGGAAAATAGCTAATTGGGCCCGATTTGGACATTTTTCACTTAGGGTTATACTCACTTTTGTTGCCAGTGGTTTAGACATTAATGGGTATGTGTTGAGTAATTTTTAGGGGACAGCAAATTTACACTGTTATACAAGCTGTACACTCACTACTTTACATTGTAGCAAAGTGTCATTTCTTCAGTGTTGTCACATGAAAAGATATAATAAAATATTTACAAAATGTGAGGGGTGTACTCACTTTTGTGAGATTGTTTAGTATGTTGCCACCTTTTTATACAAAGTGAAAGAAAGAGAAAAAAAAAAGGGGGTAGCGGGGAGGGGGAAAACACCACATATGCGGGGAATAGGGAGGGGGTAGGGACTCCACCAAGAACCCTCTCCATTCCCGTCTGCTCTCTCACTACTTGAGACCAGATTCTAAATGTCAAGAAATGCCCTTACCAAATTGATTATAGTAGCTTCAGGATTTGGGGTCTCTCAAGTCCCTGCTTTCATTAGGGTCTGGTGTGATTAGGATTTGCGAAAAACGGGCCTTGATTTGCATGTGTTAGAGAAGTGGGAGATATCGTTTTGTGCAATATGAATCAATTCCTCCATAACTTCTATATGGTTTAAGCGTTGGAACCATTCCTTCAGTGAAGGTAGGGTTACTGATCTCCAATGTTTCGGAACACATAGCCTGGCGGCATTTATCATATGCATGGGTAGTGATTTAAAGTATTGTTTTTTAGGTATTGAAGATAGATGCAAAAGGAGTTGTGCTGGCGTGAATTCTATAGGGAGTTTCGTAATTTTCAGAATCATGTCATGAACCATGTGCCAATATGGCTGGATTAACGAGCAGTGCCACCAAATATGTAAGAATGTCCCTTTCTCCTTCTCACATCTCCAACATGTGTCTGAAACTGCCCGTATGAATTTGTGAAGTATGTCAGGGGTTCTATACCATCTTGTTTTCAACTTATACCCATTTTTCCTGAGTATTTATGTTCAATGAACTGTGGGCGATTAGCTTCAAGTGAAGAGTTTTTTTCAGAAAGGTAATCCAGCCATATACAAGGTTAAGGGCTTCCTGCCCATGTTTATTTGGGTCAAACAAAAGGCTCCCAGCGCAGGGGTAGAAAACATAGTCCAAAGCAAAAGTCCATCAAATGAAAATAAGCCTCCTGGCTAATAGATAGACCTCATTGGGTCTGCTTCAGTCCTGCAGGCATGTTTCCTCACAGCCTGCTCCTTCTCTCTCAGCACCACCACCAATTACACTCAGGTCAGGCAAAATTATACCCCAGCTGGGAGCAAGGTGTGACCAATACTTAACCCCTTGCTGCCTACAGACCTCTCCCTGCCACCCATTTACCTTAAGAATCTCAAGACTCTATGTGGCAGATATACTCCATCCCTTGTGTAAGTATAAATAGATACAGTCCCAACTTGCTTCATCAATGTCTATGAGAGATGTCTATGTTAGAGCGTGTTCCCAGAATTCATGCTTCGCGTTTAAAAGGGTGTGTGAATTCTGGAACATTGAAGCGTACAATGCCGAAGTTACGTGATTTTGGGGAGCTGCTCCAGTGCACAGAGATTCAAAAACCATGGGAGGTCTTGTTAAGTTTTCTCTGTGTACTGGATTGTCTAGAAAGTGCTTGAGTTGTGCATAGGCCCAAATATATTTGTTTTAGAGATTTCTACTAGGTCTCTTTGACGCTTGAACCTGTCTCTAAAGAAGAAATGTTTAGCTTGCATCTCTGCATAAGGCCACTCTGCAGTCAAAAACCTTCAGTTCATACCTGGAGGGAAAGCTGGGTTGCCTTTTACTGGAGTGATTGGGCTAAGTTTCCCGGAAGATTCATGGGTCTTACATGCCCTGTGAAAGGCCTGCAGGGTGGCCCTAATTAGGGGATGTGAGTCTAGTTCGGTCGGGATATTTTTTATGGGGAACCAGGGTACCAGTCCCAGATCTACTCCAGCAACTAGGTGTTCTAGGGATACCCATCGTTTATAACAAGCATGTATTTTCCAATCTACCACTCGTGATAAATGGATTGCCAGGTGGTAACGTTGTAAATCTGGGAGACCTATTCCTCCACCCGCTTTTGGGAGAACTATGAGAAAGCTTGAGCAGGGGTGGAGCCTAATTGGGCACCACGTCCATAATAAATTATTTCAGAAAAAAGACATTCAGTCAATTTGGGGTCTCCCTTCCAAGGGGGGAGGGGACTCCAAGGACTTTAAGGGTGCTCCTTTTTGACAAATCAAAAGAAAAAACGAACAACGTAACCAAAATGTAAAACAATCGAAAATCAATTTATTGAATACAGCTCTATAACATTCATGTATACAAAATATATACGTGAAAAGATTTATCACAATTTCTTAATTAAAACATACAGAGACAAGTCATATATGAAGTCAGCTGCACCCCATACTCAACATGTTTTGCCCGTGAAGGCTTCTTCATGAGTTTTAATGTGGGGCTGACTAAATAGAAAAAACAATGTTTAGATAGATATACATGTTATTAATTAAACATATAAATCACTTATAATGGCCTTCCCCCCAACAAGAAGAAGGTATATGCCATCATCCCGATGTATATTTTTAGAAAGTACAACAATACAATACAACAACAATAATGATCAAAGATTTACTGTGCATTTAATATAACATATTCAAAAGTGACCAAAATATATATATTCCTTATATTTCACAGTTTTTTGTAGATAATATGATAAAATTCATAGCATCTTACCCAAAGTAGAACTACTGTATGGGCAAGTCTCTATGTGCTAAACGACCAGTAGGGAAGCCAGGCGGTCAGTCATATCAGGTCAAAGAACCACAGAGTTAGAAGATATCATAACCCTGCATTCAGAAAGGATGCAGAGAAAATAAGTACAAACTGAATTTTATCAGAAAAAATCTTTAGTGGCCATGTCTCTCTGACTGCAGAAGCCCAAGTGAAGGAAGGGAGGTGTTCTCCCTCCTCTCTGACAAGTTGTTGTCTTCCCAGGTGACACATGGTTTACCATACCCCACTTACTATAAGGTGAGTTAGACTGATGGAACCTTCTTGCTTTCATTGAAAGTTTCCAACATTTTACAATATGATGTGTACCTTTCCATACATTCTGTATGGATGGGGCTAAAACTTTAATACTAACTGCATGTCGCCTGTCTACCCTTTCAGTTTAGTGTGGACGGTGAGATTTAAACAACCATCACAAAGAACTGGCCAGATAGAGGTCTGTGCACCGCCGGGATATACTTCCCAGGGCAGCTGTGGTCCTTCTCTGCATCGGTGGGGTTTGGTGAGGGATTTAAGATAGAGGTAGTCCTGGTTATGCTTTCGACCTTTGGCCCCCTATTCATCAGTTTCCTGGAGGTTTTTCTTCCAGATAACACAAGCAAGTTGGTCCTATCATTCTCTTGTCTTTGACAAGGGTTCAAGTAAGTTATCTTTCAAAACCATTGACTAAAGATTTTTTCTGATAAAATTCAGTTTGTACTTATTTTCTCTGCATCCTTTCTGAATGCAGGGTTATGATATCTTCTAACTCTGTGGTTCTTTGGCCTGATATGACTGACCGCCTGGCTTCCCTACTGGTCGTTTAGCACATAGAGACTTGCCCATACAGTAGTTCTACTTTGGTTAACCCCTTCCTTACTGGGCACTTAAACCCCCCTCCTGCCCAGACCAATTTTTGGCTTTCAGCGCTGTCGCATTTTGAATGACAATTGCGCGGTCGTGCGACGTTGTACCCAAATAAAATTTGCGTCCTTTTTTTCCCACAAATAGAGCTTTCCTTTGGTGGTATTTGATCCCCTCTGCGTCATTTCTGATCGCCGTTATAAACAAAAAATGAGCGACAATTTTGCAAAAAAGAACAATATTTTTTACTTTTTGCTAAAGTACAAATCCATTAAAAAAATTATTCATCAGTTTTGGCCGATATATATTCTTCTACATATTTTTGGTAAAAAAAAAAATCGCAATCGGCGTATATTGATTGGTTTGCGCAAAAGTTATCGCATCTACAAACTGGGAATTGATTTATGGCGTTTTTATTATTATTTTTTTTTTTTACTAGTAATGGCGGCGATCTGCGATTTTTATCGGGACGGCGATATTGGGGCAGAAATGTCGGACATTTTTTACACATTTTTGGGACCAATGACATTTATACAGCGATCAGAAATTTAAATGTCCACTGATTACTGTGTAAATGTCATTGGCAGTGAAGGGGTTAACCAGCAGGGGGCAGTGAAGGGGTTAAATATGTTCCCTGGCTGTGTTCTAACTGTGGGGGGGCAGGGCTGGTCGGGACATAACAGATCTAACTGATCCCAGTGACAGGGATCAGTAGATCTGTCATGTCCCCTGTCAAAGAACGGGGAACCGCCGTGTTTACAACGGCGGTTCCCCGTTCTGAGGCTCCTGAAAGTGATCGCGGGTCTCGGGCGGACATCGAGTCCGCCCGACCCACGGGCACGCTCGCGCAGCGTGCGGCGCGCGCAGCCGCTGCCGCCAGGGGGCGCGCGGGAGCATGCGCAGTGGAGGACGTCCATGGACGTCCTCCTGGCATTTCAGGTCCGCGCTGGAGCCGTATTTCGGCAATAGCGTGGACCTGGAGTGGTTAAGATGCTATGAATTTTATCACATTATCTACAAAAAACTGTGAAATATAAGGAATATATATATTTTGGTCACTTTTGAATATGT
Source organism: Glandirana rugosa (assembly GCA_018402905.1). Lineage (NCBI taxonomy): Eukaryota > Metazoa > Chordata > Amphibia > Anura > Ranidae > Glandirana > Glandirana rugosa. Next base: position 417,200 of record BLSH010360302.1, on the reverse strand, counting down.
TATTTTAAATGCACAGTAAATCTTTGATCATTATTGTTGTTGTATTGTATTGTTGTACTTTCTAAAAATATACATCGGGATGATGGCATATACCTTCTTCTTGTTGGGGGGAAGGCCATTATAAGTGATTTATATGTTAAATTAATAACATGTATATCTATCTAAACATTGTTTTTTCTATTTAGTGAGCCCCACATTAAAACTCCTGAAGAAGCCTTCACGGGCGAAACATGTTGAGTATGGGGTGCAGCTGACTTCATATATGACTTGTCTCTGTATGTTTTAATTAAGAAATTGTGATAAATCTTTTCACGTATATATTTTGTATCCATGAATTTTATAGAGCTGTATTCAATAAATTGATTTTCAATGGTTTTACATTTTGGTTACGTTGTTAGTTTTTTCTTTTGATTTGTCAAAAAGGAGCACCCTTAAAGTCCTTGGAGTTCCCTCCCCCCTTGGAAGGGAGACCCCAACTTGACTGAATGTCTTTTTTCTGAAATAATTTATTATGGACGTGGTGCCCAATTAGGCTCCACCCCTGCTCAAGCTTTCTCATTCACTATTTTGGATGTTTAATCATCATTTTGGTCCCATTTGAGCAGGTCTGGAGCTTTAAATGTAATATGTTTTGTAAATTTCTACAATCTCTACATAGATAGTAATTGATCTTTTTTGTGATTTGATGTGCCTGTTTTTTTTTTTTTCTCCTTTCCCTCCCTTGTGTTTTTTTTTTTCTCCAATGGCAAATTACTGTGGGAATGCCTTTGAAGGTCTGATGGATCAGATCCATCGATCTCAAAATGCCAGTGAGGGTGGGGTATCCATGGACAGATTTTTCTCTCGTTTACAACGCATGCTGGAGAGAAAGTTGCGTCTTTATTGGAATAAAAAATACTTTTTGAAATATATTGAAGAAGACATATGCCCTTGGGGACTTCGTATTCAAATATTTCCAAACATCCCTAAGATTGAACCTGGCTTTCACAAAAAATGGGAGGTGAACCTACAGAGTTGCTCCACCCATATGATGGAGCAGCTGTGTGGGTACTACTCCACGGAATTGGAAATACTGGATGGGGAAATTGAGAATTTATATAAGGAAAATCAAAAATTGACTCAGGAGACTGTCTTTCAAACTAGAGAGTCTACCCTTAAGAAAAATTTGGAGAAATTTGTCTCGGGAATTTTGATCACTAAAGAAAAAAAGTTCCTAAGGGACAAATTAGCTTATGATAACAACCAAGCCTATAATTGGACTCATGCTAGAAAAAATCCTAAACGAGGTCATTCTGGAACCTCTACGGCTCCCAAACACAACCCTGATCCCACAGATTCTTACACATCTTCTTTTACTTCCACAGCTTCATCTCGCACTTCTCAACGCATGAATCGCACTCGTGGGAATACTTCGCACAAACGCAAACATGGTTCAGGTAATGCATCCATGTCGGCTTCAAAACGCACTCCCCACATGGGCTTGGACAATTTAACCTCACGTCCGAGCTCCAAACCTCTTTCATCTATGTCACAAATTCCTTCATCTTCACAGTCTCAATCGGCCCCTTTGGGGCCCTCCCCTTCACTCAAATCTGCACAGGCTTCCCCTTTGGGACCCATCCCCGATGCAGCATTGCCACCGGACCCACGTCCAATCATGGACCTACGTCCAGCTCCAATTTTCTCTCAAACTCCCCAGGACTCCAAGAGATTAATCAATGGAGATCAGGGGAATGTGAAAAGCCCAATTTGCAAACAGAATTCCAAGTAATCAATTTATCTTCATTTTCTCTATCCCCAGCACAGATTGATGTTCTCAAACTGCGCCTTACTTTTTGCCCCACTCGAAGGGTCGATCAATTCGAACTCATTAAAGATCTTAATCTAATTTCTCTGCGATTAATGTTCAAGGTCCTCTACGATAAGGATTCTTCTAGTGCAAATATGCAGTCATCCCACAATCCCTTATGGCAGCACATTACCATCAATGATATGAGGGCTATGAATGATCTAATGGAACTTTGGGAGGAGGGACACATGAAGGAGGATCCCGCTGACTCCCAGGCAGTCCCTTCTGACCCCTTGGAGTCATCGGGAGGTCCTCCCCCATCCCCCTCCCTGGAGTCCATGATTCCCAAGAAATATAGACCTAAATCGAACAAGTTTCCGGCCCTACAGGGTAATCCCAATATTTGGGCTTTTACCCAGCAGGTAACAGCAGAGATACAAAGGACAAATTGGAAACATTGCCCCTCATCAAATCTATCTTTGGTCCAGAGAGAAGCCATTTTGTCTTTGGAGCAAATGAATGACATCATCATTAAACCTTCTGATAAAGGAGGCAATGTAGTAGTGATGAATTGATCGCTCTACATCAAAATGGTCCTAGACATTCTTCAAAATAAAAAATGGTATAAAAAAATCGAATGCCCATTATCAAATTGTACAAACAAGGTATAAAAAACTAATAGGGACCGCCTTCCACCAAAATCTCATAGACAAGAAAACTTTGGACTTTTTGGATGTTAAACATCCCAAGATTCTAACCTTATATGCACTACCAAAAATTCACAAAAACCTAACTAACCCCCCAGGAAGACCCATATTGTCAGGCAATGAATGTCTGACCGAAATGGCCGGCCAGTCAACTTGTCGATGACTATCTTTGTCCCCATGTCCTGTCCTTACCTTCGTACCTACAGGACACTGGTGATCTACTCAGAGCACTTGAGGGTTTGCAAATTCCCCAAGATGCTTGGCTTGTGGCTATTGATGTGGAAGCCTTATACAATTCTATCCCTCATGATTTGGGCATTTCCACAGTGGGATCGTTTCTTTATGAACGACAAGATACATCCTGGCCCTATAATCGCTTCATCTTGGACCTATTGTCCTTCATTTTGGAGAATAACATTTTCATGTTTGATGGCTCCCACTACCTCCAGGTGCAGGGTGTTGCGATGGGGACAAGGTGTGCCCCATCGTATGCAAACCTGTACCTGGGGGGGGTGGGAGCGTGATTTATTCTATAGGGAGGAATCACATGATTTCATGGAGAGGGTCTTAGTTTGGCGAAGATATATAGATGACATTTTCATTGTCTGGACAGGGTCTCTCTCCGATTTGTTTACTTTTTTTGATTATCTCAGGATTAACTCCTTTAATCTAAAGTTCACGATGACACATAGCCAGGAATGTCTCAGCTTCCTGGACGTCAACATATACGTCCAGGAGGATGGGACATTGGGCTCTACATTATTTCGTAAACCTTCAAGTGGTAGCACTTTATTGCACGCGACTAGTTCGCATCCCACTGCCCTTGTTGAAAACATTCCCTATGGACAGTATCTCAGACTTCTGAGAAACTGCAGTAGGGAAGATGATTTTGAAAAGGAGGCCAAGCATCTACAGCAGCGATTAATACAGAGAGGATACAGTAGGAACTGCTTAAAACGCGCCTACAAAAAAGCCAAGGAGAAGAAAAGGGAAGATCTACATTTCTCTAGGGACAGTAATCAGACACAGAAATTCACTAATACATCAGAATGTGCGAGTTATTACTCGGTTAGCAGTTCAACACAAACAAATTAAACATATATTTCAGAAATATTGGTATCTGCCGTTGGCGGATGCCTCTATATCGACGCATATAAAACCATATCCACAAATTACTTTTAAAAGATCACGCTCGTTAAAAGATAGCTTGGTTCATAGTCATCTTCAATCTAATAAGGCCCTGGGAAGAAACAAAAAATTGGGAAGCTATCACTGTGGTTCATGCAGTTTTTGTAAATTTATTTTTGGATCAACTTCAATTAGTTTACCTGATGGCAAAATCTTTAAATCAAAGTTTAGAGCTGATTGTCAATCAGTGGGAATCGTCTACATTATGTTCTGTGATTGTGGGGCCTTCTATGTCTACAAGACGAAGAGACCCTTCTTTCACCGAATAAGAGACCATGTATCGTTGGTGACTAAGAAAAGAATGGAGACCCCAATTAGCCGACATATGGGCCTGATGCATGGCTTTAATAGTTCCATGATGCATTTTTTTGCCCTGGAACATATACCCCCTCACGAAAGAGGGGGCAACCATGACAAGATTCTTCTCCAGCGAGAAGTTCGCTGGATTCAGACCCTAGCAGCTACTCGCTTTCCTGGTCTGAATGATTCTTTGTCTTATAAGCCTTTCTTATAATAATTACCCTTGTTTTTTCATTGGGATTCAGGGGAGGGAATTTGTTGTGTTTTTTTTTTTTTTTATAAAATGTATGTAAAATGTAAAATTATGTATTTATTCCTTTTCTCTGTCTTTTTTGTATCTATTTCTATGTAGATTTGTTTTGGCCCCTCTTGCTTTGGGCTCCAATCTCCACGGCTGGATGACCAGTGGGGCCGGGTGTTCTGTCATCTGGCCTTTGGGAACCACACGGACGGAAAGGGCACCCAATATGCATTCGATGAGGCCAACATTGGTTGCGTGGGAGCCCTTTAATCCATTCGGCTTAATCCACTGTTTTTCTACGGCGGGTGTTCACGCCTGTCCAGATGATTCCTTCATCCTGGACAGGTGGCGCTGCTTTCCCCTTTTCCTCCATTTTTCGGCTGACGAGGGGATTTTTCGTCATTTCCGGTTCCTGTTTCATCAGGAAGAGGAAGTTGATGGAATACACGTGTCCGCGTCCCGCCGGTGACGTCAGACGCCGGCGGGACGGAGCGAAGATAAAAGGTGGCCTCACGGGCCGCCATGTCTCTCTGACTGCGGAAGCCCAAGTGAAGAAAGGGAGGTGTTCTCCCTCCTCTCTGACAAGTTGTTGTCTTCCCAGGTGACACATGGTTTACCATACCCCACTTACTATAAGGTGAGTTAGACTGATGGAACCTTCTTGCTTTCATTGAAAGTTTCTTTCTCATTCCAACATTTTACAATATGATGTGTACCTTTCCATACATTCTGTATGGATGGGGCTAAAACTTTAATACTAACTGCATGTCACCTGTCTACCCTTTCAGTTTAGTGTGGACGGTGAGATTTAAACAACCATCACAAAGAACTGGCCAGATAGAGGTCTGTGCACCGCCGGGATATACTTCCCAGGGCAGCTGTGGTCCTTCTCTGCACCGGTGGGGTTCGGTGAGGGATTTAAGATAGAGGTAGTCCTGGTTATGCTTTGGACCTTTGGCCCCCTATTCATCAGTTTCCTGGAGGTTTTTCTTCCAGATACCACAAGCAAGTTGGTCCTATCATTCTCTTGTCTTTGACAAGGGTTCAAGTAAGTTATCTTTCAGAACCATTGACTAAAGATTTTTTCTGATAAAATTCAGTTTGTACTTATTTTCTCTGCATCCTTTCTGAATGCAGGGTTATGACATCTTCTAACTCTGTGGTTCTTTGGCCTGATATGACTGACCGCCTGGCTTCCCTACTGGTCGTTTAGCACATAGAGACTTGCCCATACAGTAGTTCTACTTTGGGTAAGATGCTATGAATTTTATCATATTATCTACAAAAAACTGTGAAATATAAGGAATATATATATATTGGTCACTTTTGAATATGTTATTTTAAATGCACAGTAAATCTTTGATCATTATTGTTGTTGTATTGTATTGTTGTACTTTCTAAAAATATACATCGGGATGATGGCATATACCTTCTTCTTGTTGGGGGGAAGGCCATTATAAGTGATTTATATGTTAAATTAATAACATGTATATCTATCTAAACATTGTTTTTTCTATTTAGTGAGCCCCACATTAAAACTCCTGAAGAAGCCTTCACGGGCGAAACATGTTGAGTATGGGGTGCAGCTGACTTCATATATGACTTGTCTCTGTATGTTTTAATTAAGAAATTGTGATAAATCTTTTCACGTATATATTTTGAAAACATGAATTTTATAGAGCTGTATTCAATAAATTGATTTTCGATGGTTTTACATTTTGGTTACGTTGTTAGTTTTTTCTTTTGATTTGTCAAAAAGGAGCACCCTTAAAGTATTTGGAGTCCCCTCCCCCCTTGGAAGGGAGACCTCAACTTGACTGAATGTCTTTTTTCTGAAATAATTTTGGGAGAACTAGTTTAATCCACCCAATTCTCGCTGGTTTGCCTCCCCATAGAAACAGCCTACAGATTCTTTTGTATGTGGCGAAGAACGAGGGTGGTAGGCAGATTGGCATAGTCTGCATTTTATATAATAAACAAGGAAGAATGTTCATTTTTATGATAGATGCCTCCCGAACCAGGAGATGGTGGGTGTATCCCACGTTTGAGATCTTGTTGAATGGTGTTTAATTCCACTAGGAAGTTTTTGTTGTACAGGTCCGATAACTTGCCCAGTAGTTGTATACTTAGATAAGTGATGGCATCCGTTTTCCATTTAAAGGGAAAATTGGCTTGACATTGTCGTACTTTGTTCGCTGGCAGGGATATGTTTAAGGCGAAAGATTTTGAGTAGTTAATTTGCAGATTTGATATGTGTTTGAATTTTTCTATTACTGAGATAATATTCGGCAGGGTTGTTAATGGAGAGGATAAAAAAAACAGAATATCATCCACGAAAGCTGCGATTTAAAATTCTTTGTCTCTTAATTTAATGCCTTTTATGTCCAAATTTGTACGAATGCATCTCAGGAGGGGTTCTAAGGTGAGAATATAGAGGAGGGGGGATAGGGGGCATCCCTGCCTAGTCCTATTACGGATGGAGAAGACGTTCGATAGGCAGCCATTAACCTTGACTCGAGCCCTCAAATTGGTATATAGGGATCCTATGAAGGCCCTCATCCTGGTACCCAATCCCAGTGCCCATAAGACAGCTTCCATATAGCCCCAGGCTACCCAATCGAACGCCTTCTTCGCATTCATTGCCAGGAAGAAACCTTCACGTGGATTGGTGCTAAGCCAATTATTTAAGTTCAGTGCTTTGACTGTATTGTCCCTGGCTTCTCTCCCTGGGACAAAACCAACCTGATCCAATCCAATCCATGCCGGGACGTGGTAAGAAAGTTACACTGTTGGGTTCCTTATTTCCTTTGGGGATTACAGAAATGTAAGCTTCTAATAGGGTATTAGATGGGCAGGGGGTAGTAGCTAAGGTATTAAAGGCTTTAAGAAAACCCGGGGCCAGGAGGTCTGAGAAGCTCTTATAATATACTGCCGGAAAGCCACCCGATCCCGGGCTTTTACCCGGTTTTTGTTACTTCTAGGGCCTCCTTCCATGCTTTTGAGGATAGTGGAGCCTCCAATTTGTTTCGATCTTCATTGGACAGGGTTTTTGGGCTATATTGGGTTAGAAAACCTTGGATCAGGTTTTAGCGTATGTTATCCTCCTCGAGGTTTGTTACCCCTGCTCTAAGGTGGTATCATTTGCTATAAAAATCCTGAAATTGCTTTTCTATACTTTCATTTTTGTTGTGTTTTGTACCTGTGGTATCTGTAATATGGTTTACTTTATGTGTCAGGGTTCGTTCTAGTGTGAATTTGGCTAAGAGCCTTCCCGGTTTATTGGCCTGTTCATAGAACAGTTTTTGTGTTAGCGCTTGTCGCCATCTAGCTTTAGCTGACAGCTCGGCTAGCAACATCGCCCTGGCATTCGCTAAATCCTTCGCCACTGCAGCTGCTAGGGAACTTTTATGTTTTGCTTCCAGAAAAGCTATCTTGGCTGAAAGCTCCTCCACCACTTTCTGACTTTCCTTTTTTTTCCTGGCTGCTAATGCTATCAGGTGACCCCTTACCACACACTTATGGGCATCTCATTGCTTCATGGGTGAAGTGGCTGGAGTGTCATTTGTCTGGAAATACTCTTCTATCGTTTTCCTTATAGCAGACAAGTCTCCTGGGTCAGTGAGAAAGGAAGCGTCCATTCTCCACAACCTCATGAGCATTTCCCTCTGAGGGAAGTGTAGTGTCAGCGTAATTGGGTGGTGGTCTGAAATGACCAGGCTCTCTATGGTGGCATCAAATAGATAATGTAGGTCTGATTGTCTCACAAAAAGGAATCTAACCTTGAGTACAGATTATGCGGAGATGAAAAGAACGTGAAGTATTTGTGGATTAAGAGCGCACGCACACGCACGCATAAACGTGCAGGCATGCCAATGGCCACAGATGATTCCTTACATTGCTCCCCCCCCCCCAAGGGGCAGCCTCCGGATGCCCTAACGGGCTCTCTTGGGCGGATTGTTCCTCCAAAATATCTTGACTAGTTCCTTCGCGTGAAGATTGTTTCTGGCTCCCAAGAGCTTTCCTCAGGCCCATATCCCTTCCACTTCACCAGGAACTGGGTAGTGCCCACTCTCCTTCTGCAGTCAAGAATGGACTCCTCCTCTTCGTCCACCAAGACTGGTTCTGGTGGAGCCATTCTCCACCCCGGAAAAGGATCCTTAGTCACTGGTTTGAGTAAGTTTACATGAAATACAGGATGAACCCGAAGTGAGGGAGGAAGGTCAAGCTTGTAAGCCACAATATAGATTTTCCTCTTAATTGGGAGAGATCTGATGTACCTTGGTCCTAATTTTTTGGAAGGGCAAGGTAGCCTCACATTTTTGGTTGCCAACCAGACCCGGTCGCCAGGCTGTAAATCCAGTTCTCCTCGTCTCCCCCTACCAAATGTCCTTTTGCTGCATTCTTGGGTCTGAGCAAGGGTCTCTTGCAGAAGTTTATTGTTCCTTTCCAGGAATTGGGTAATCTCCTGTACAGCGGGGACCGCAACTTCAGACAGCAGATTGGGTAGGAATGTGGGGTGGTAGCTGAGATTCGGCCAGAACAGAGATTGCTTGGTGGCAGAGTGGACCGAATTGTTGTAGGCGAACTCGGATACCGGCAAGAAGGAGACCCAATCGTCCTCGGAGTACGAGGAGTAGCAGCGGAGGTACTGCTCGAGGGTCTGGTTGGTCCTCTCTGTTTGGCCATTCGACTGTGGGTGATAGGCCGATGAAAAAGCTAGTTCAATCCCTAAGGTAGAACACAGGGACCTCCAGACCATGAACTGCACCCCCCGATCAGGCACAATATTGTTGGGGATGCCATGAACACAAACAATTTCTTTGATGAAGATCTTCGTTGTCTCGGTTGCTGAGGGGGTGCCCTGCATGGGCCCTGCAAAGTGTGCCATTTTAATGAGGCGGATTGTATTAAACCCCATGGAGGGGGGCAATTCAACTATGACGTCCATGGAGATTTGGGACCAGGGATGCTCAGGAATGGGTAACGGGTTTAACAGACCCCAAGCCTTGGTCCTTTCGCACTTCTTTTGGGCACAAATGGGGCAAGCACCCACGTAGGCTCTGCAGTCCTCATTCATACGGGGCTACCAAAAAGTGCGGGATAGCAGCTTCACTGTCTTGCGGCTACCAAGATGTCCAGCTAACTTATGGTCGTGGCAGAGTTCCAGGGCAACTAGATGGAGCCCCTCAGGCACAAGGATCTGGGTACCTGACCACCATAGCCCGTCCTTTACGGAAAGTCCAGAATCAGTAGGTACAGTAGAGCCAGCTAGACACTGCCTGATCCATGTTAAGAGGTCCTCCTGGACCAGTAAAAAGCTGTGGGCTGGTAAGATGGTATCTGGAGGGGAAGTATCCCCAGGTTTATGGAACATCCTGGACAGAGCCTCCGGCTTGATATTCTTGGACCCGGGCCTGTACGTGATGTGGAGCTGGAAAAGAACAAGGCCCAACGAGCCTGACGAGGTTTAAGTCTTTTGGCAGTCCTTAGGTATTCTAAATTTTTGTGGTCCGTAAAGACCAAGACAGGATGGACTTGATGGCCAACAGTTCTCTGTCCCCAATGTCATAATTTATCATGGGTGGAGTAAGTTTCTGAGAGAAGAAGGCTATGGGGTGTAGTGAGGCTTTTGGCCCCTGTCTTTGGGAAAGGACTGCCCCAGCTGCGGTCTCTGAGGCATCCACTTCCAGGATATATGGCAGCTTGGAGTCAGGGTGTTTAAGAAAAAGAGAAAAGAGCTGGGGTGAACAATTTCTTCAGAGTCTGAAAGACTGCTTGTGCCTCAGTGGTCCAGACAAAATGGAAGCTCTGCTTGGTCAGTTGGGTTATAGGGGCGATGATGGCTGAGAATCTTCGGATGAACTTCCGGTAAAAATTGGCAAAGCCTACGAAGCGCTGCACCCCTTTCTTGTCTACTGGCGTTGGCCAGTCGATGATGGCTGAAACCTTCTGTAGGTCCATGGTGGTACCCATAGTGGAGATGTGAAACCCCAGGAAGGCGATGTCGGAACATTTAAAGGTGCATTTTTCCGCCTTTGCGTACAGCCCGTGTTGCCGAAGGTGGCTGAGTATACACTTTACGTGCCTGCGATGTTCCTCTAAGGAGAGGGAGAAAATGAGGATGTCATCCAAATAGATCACTACGAGCAGATCAAGATAATCCCGGAAGACATCATTCACCAGGTGTTGGAAGGTGGCCCGGGCATTGCAGAGCCCAAAGGGCATGACTAAATATTCAAAATGGCCAAACCGAGTCCGAAAGGCAGTCTTCCATTCATCCCCCTCCCGTATGTGGATCAGGTTGTAGGCCCCGCGATGGTCCAACTTGCTGAACACAGTAGCAGAGCCAAGTCTCTGAAGGAGTTCCGGAACTAGGGGCAAAGGGTACCGTTCTTGATGGTGATTTTGTTGAGGTCCCGGTCGTCAATGCAAGGCCTGAGAGTCACTATAGTGCAGGAGGTAGCTTGGCCGGCACCGGCTGATGCTGGGGTAGCAAGGTCCTGGACTTGGTTCTCCAAGCGTGTATATCCCTCCTGAAGTTTTTCACTGCTTGGGTCAGGCCGGCTAGGTGAGCACACAGTTCCTTCATAGGAGAGGGCCCCAGCGCAGACTCGGACATGGCTGTCCTTTGCTGTCACATACCTGGTGGTCGAGTCTGACTTACGTGGGGGAAACCTCTCTTACGGCCCTGGTTTGGGGAACCACTGATAGGGTAGACAGGGAGCTCTGGAGCACAGGGGGGCACAGGGGCTGGACTTGGTCACTGGTGGTAGATGAGGGTCCACTGGAACTCATGCAGGCAGAAGTAGTGATGCAGGCCGGGTCGGTAACTGGTGGGCAGTGCGGTACAGGAGGATCAGGCAGGCGGGTAGTCGGGTACAAGCAAGGTCGGCAACGTGTGGGCAGCAGAGGTACAAGGGATCAGGCAGAAGAATAGTCATAGACAGGCCGGGATCAGGGCAGGCAGAAAGCAACAGAGTCCAAAGGAAGCCGGGGTAACAGGAAGTCTCTCAAGAATAAACGGTCACAGGTGCAGGAACGCTGTAGAATGGACAGCACTTGCTTCCTGGTGCTGTCTGCTTAAATGGGTGTTTTGGCGCCAATGCCGGCGCATATGCGCACTCACGCGCGCACACACACGCACAAGCGCACAGGCATGTCAATGGCCACAGATGATTCCCTACAGTGGTAAACCGTTGGGTAGCGATTAGTGAATAATCACGGTATTGATGCCTTTTTAAAATGGGTCTCCTGTAGTAAAATAATTTGGGCTGTACTTCAATGTGCCTCTGCTAAGACATTGCTCCGTTTCTCGAGAATATTTAAGCCTTTTGCGTTAAGAGAGTACATTTTTAGTGATAGGGGGACCTCACGCGTTTTTACAGAAGCTATACCTACCAAGTGTTTGCTTCCAACGTTGCTGTAAACTAGCTCAGATGAAGAGGGTTGTCCGTGGGTGGGGGGGGGGGGGGGTGTGGAAGAAGAAGGAGAGAGAAAGGAAAAAAAAAAGTGGGGGGACGTAAAACTTTTATGCCTAGGATTTTCAAGCCCTGGAAATCTGGTGTGCTGGTTCCTGCTTGTAAGTTAAGATACAACCCCCACAACCAGGGTCCTATTTAAGTTTCCGGAGGTGTCTACTAGCCTGCTAAGGCACCTAAGAGTAATAATTGTCAACACTAACAAAAGTAATAAGAGTACTGGTTTGCCGATATTTTTTCAGGGAAGAACCTGCCTCTCCGAAGTGAGGGAGGTGTCTAACACAAAGGATCCAACAACCATATAAGACATCCACCGTCCGGGGACTTCTATTTTTAGAGTAAGCCTTAAAGGAGGAAACCCTGACCGGGGGTCAGGGTTGAAGAGACTCAGGTCAAGCCCCCCCAGGCAAAAATGGGGGTGATCGGGGGGCTCCACCTAGGTCCTTCAGATTATCATATGTAAAGCAACCATAATTAAATTCTTAATTGGTGAACCAACACGACTCTGGGCCCGTGTGGGGGGCAAAATCAATCAGTCTTCTTTCCCATAGACTTTGTTGTATATGAGATATCACATGTTTCTCCTATACTTGAACCAAGGACATTGCCCTAGGCTCGTTATCTCTATCCATTTCTTTCCATAAACTTTAGGAGTTCACAAGATTAGAGCTCCTGCCATACCATCAACGACCAAACTATGACATAGTATGCAGGCAGAACCATAACTTCTCTTGTCTGCTATACTCCTAACAGAAATTATAACAGATCTCTTCTGCTGTTAAGATATAACCAGTTTCCCATCTGGTTGCTGTCGTGCCTAGCGCTTACCGTCTCTTCACATTGTCCAATAGCTTTTAATAGCTCAGGCGCCATATGTTAAGAAACGGGCCCATGCTTTAGTGGTTGGAACGAGAGGGGCACAGCAGCCCTCCTTACTATACATCAGTTTGTCCTATGCTCCTATTTATGAGAGGATGTAATAAGATAATGTGGTTATGATGGGGGTAAGCTCCTGTCACGATCCTGGTGGTGGAGTCTGTCTTAGCAGGGAACAACCACTCTTACACACCCAATTCGGGGACCCCTGGTAGTGTAGACAGGAAGTCCCAGAGTGCGGGATGGCACGAGGGCTGGATGGTCACTGGCGGTTGAGGCTCCAGAAGGTCGTGCACACAGAAGAGTGGTTATGCAGGCTGGGTCGGCAACAGGCAGATCATAGAGGCACAGAAGGGGCAGGCAGAAGAATAGTCAAAGTCCAAGCAGAGTTTGTTCACAGGCTGGCGGCAAGGTACAGAAGGGTCAGACAAGCGGATGGTCGTGGATAGCCGGGGTCGGTGCAGGCAGATAGGTAGCAGGTCAGGGCAAGCCGGGTCGGTACACAGGAACAGGAACAACACAGGAAGCAGGTTTCAGGTAGGAGAGCTGAAGCTCACAGGTACTCAGATGCTGTAGAACGGACAGCACCTGCTGACAGGTGCAGGGAGCTTAAATAGGGCCATTTGGTGAACAGCAAAAATCGGCAAAAAAGTCCAGAACATGGCCTGACTTCACCAGGCCAATCTTTTCCTAACAGCTCCCCCCAGATTAATGTTTTGGTAGCAGTGCAGGTATTCAGTTCCTCACATTCAACCTCCCAAAAACTACAGGTGAGGGATCCCAACAGTCAACTTGTTTGGGGACTAGCATTACCCCCTTGAGCTGCGTGTTGGATGTTATTAGGCATCCAAATTCCGGTTTCAGAGTCCCGTGTGCCTTGCAGCGTATTTAAACAAAAGGAATGTATCACTAAAGTCAAAAAGAATACCTCAGTAGACGAGTTAGAAGTGATCAGCAGCTTGCAAGGTGGGTGTTGGAAACTTATTTTGTCCGGAACAGGCAGCAACCTTGAATAACTTAAGCAGAGGACATAGGAAAGGATGTATAGTAGACAGTTTTCAAAGTTACGATCTTTGTGCATGGCTCTGGCTGCAGGTGAGCCAGTCTTATATTAGATTCTGGTTTTGCGCCTGACTGATGATGGTGATGCCCTTGGGCTTCCATCTGTTGCCATGTCTCTGTGTACCCTCTGTGGCTGAAAGCCTCCGGCGTCTTTATCTGCTTCTCTGTGATCACGGTGGATCATCTGACTGGACTCGTATCCAGGGTTCTGGTTGAAAAAAAAGCACCATAACAGTCTGGCACATGTACATCTGGTATGCCAAGTGTGGAGCAGAACAGATGCAAATCCTCAGGTGTGGTTTCCATTTGTTTCTTGCAAGAAAAAGGGAAACTTCCATCTGTATGCGATATGTCTATCCCTTAGTGCTTGTAAGAGAGGCCTTAAATCCCTCCTGTGTTGCAGGGTAGTAGCAGAGAGGGCTTGGAAGATTTGTATACGAGCCCCTTCATGCATCAGGTGCCCTTGGTTTTGGGCTTCTTTTTGTGAGAAACTCACCAAGCAGCACACAGCGTCTTTGGTCGGATCTGTATCTCTCCCCCGCGGCCTAAGCACTCTGTGGCAGCGTTCCATGTCAATGGGGGCATCTATGGGCCTACCCAGGACAGTGTTGAATATTGCCCAGACAACAGGTAGTAATTGTGGTCCCTCCACTGTCTCTGGAATACCACATACTCGCAAATTGTGCCTGAGCCCCGTTATCTAAGTCTGCATTTCAATTAAATGTTGTGCATACATGTTGAAGACCCTCTGTACTTGATGTATGGCCGCGCCATGTGTCATGGCTGCCGATTCCACCACTTCCAGGCGTGATGCCACGGCTTTAATATCGTTTTTAAGATCAGAGATAGCTGCAGAGTGTTCTTAATGTCTGGCTACCTGTTGCAGATCTGCCAGGCACAGTAAGGGAGGAGTGGGAGACGGGTGCGTACCTGCTGATGTCGTTCCAGAGGGCTCCATGCTGGCCGGGAGTCGGGTCATACTACAGTCCGCGGCTTGAGATGCGGCCTGCGTCTCCACTTGTTGGGTGCAGAACATAGCCAGCATAGTCCGGCTGAGTTGCATGGAGGGTTCCATCTCTGCTGCGCTGTGTGGTACACTGCTCTAGGTTGCTTTTGGTCGCTGTAGCCAGGGCTTCTTCACTCAGCAGAAGCTTTTTAGTGTCCCCGGACTGGGTAGCTCTCTCTCTAAGCCGCCATCTTGCTTCGGTGCCAGGCCACGCCCACGTTCTGTTCTTTTTATATGCTTCACATGCACCCATTTAGAAACTTCAGACCAGGCAAATTAGATGAATAGTAAAGATCTTTTACTGAAGCAGTTAAAGGTAACAAAGGAATGGTTCTCAAAGATATCTTCCACACACTTCCACGCTGGAAGTAGGCAACAAGTCCACAAGGTAGATCCACAAGCTCCATACCCTACGGGGGACCTTAACTGGGCTCTCCCTAAGGTGTGGTACATCCCAACACCAGAATAGCTACATTTTGGCAGTCTTTTCTCTAACCAACCTCATCCTAGGGCACTCATAAGCCCCTAACTACAAAAATTAAAGAAAGCATAGTGTCACAAGAGGGATGTTAACAAACAAGTACAACATCATAAGCATAGTAATAGAATCAGACAATATAAAACTCCAAAAGGTGCGGCGCTAACATGTATAAATTCTGAAAAATTAGGCTTATAACCACAATAACATTCTGTATGATTCCTGTATATGATATATGCTATTATTTATATGGAAACACTCAGAAGTTCTCATAACATTACTACATGTATGTAGAATAGAGATAGGGAGTCCCAAAGATAGGATTAGGTCCGGTGTCGGAAAGGGACCGGTCTCACTAATCAAGTCTCTTAACCACTTCAGCCCCGGAAGGATTTCACACTTTAGGACTAGAGCACTTTTTGCGATTCGGCGCTGCGTCGCTTTAACTAACAATTACGTGGTCGTGCGACGTTGCACCCAAACGAAATTTGCGTCCTTTTTTTCTCACAAATAGAGCTTTCTTTTGGTGGTATTTGATCACCGCTGCGTCATTTCTGATCGCTGCTATAAACAAAAGAAGAGCGACAATTTTGCAAAAAAACCCAAATTTCTTACTTTTTGCTAAAATACAAATGCAAAAAAGAATATAAAAAAACATTTTTTTCAACGGTTTTGGCCGATTTTATATTCTTCCTCATATTTGTGATAAAAAAAACGCAATCGGCGTTTATTGATTGGTTTGCGCAAAAGTGCCCGCGTTTACGGATGATGAGAATTCATTTTTGGGGTTTTTATTTATTTATTTATTTATTTTTTACTAGTAATGGCGGCGATCTGCGATTTTTAGCGGTACTGCGATATTGGGGCGGACATGTCGGACCATTTGGACACTTTTTTGGGACCATTGGCATTTATACAGCGATCAGTGCTATAAAAATGCACTGATTACTGTGTAAATGCCATTGGCAGTGAAGGGGTTAACCTGCAGGGGGCGCTCTAAGGGTTAACTGTGTTCCCTGGGCGTGTTCTAACTGTGTGTGGGCTGCCCTAGCAGGGTAAGGGGAGTGATCACAGCTTCCATGTAGAGGAAGGCTGTGATCACAGCCCTTCCCCCCTCACAGAACGAAGATCCGTGTTTACTTACACGGACCTCCGTTCTTTCACTCCGGGGGGGGGCATCGCGGGTAGCCGGCGGAGATCGAGTCCGCTGCACCTGCTTCCTGGCCCCCCCGGACACAGAGAGCATGCGAGCGCGCCTCCGGCGGCGCGCGCACGCTCACAGTGCACGATCTCGCAGCCGCCGTCATATGACGGCGGTTTGCGTTATCGAACCCCCTTGTTCACAGAAATGACTTTGAATTGTTAGAAACTTGTAAGATACCAGTGTATGGAATAAATCCCAAACAGGTGAAGTCCGGAAGTCCAGAAGGTCAGATGAAGGTAAAAGTGACAAGTGCTCAGATGTGACAATTCCCACTGATAATAAGTGTGCTTACCAGAAATTGGTGAAAAAACAGCAGGATTAGTGGGAAGCACTGGAGTATGGTCTAGTATGTAAGTATGTTAGCGCCGCACTTTTTGTTTCTCTATTCCTTTGCAACTTGGTTTGTTGTCGTGCTGGCTGCTTTTATATAATTTTCTCTCTCCTATAGGTAGCGCAGTATCTATACACACAATATAAAACTCCAAATGGATGGGACATCAAAACAAGATTAAAACACAATGTTATTATAGTCCATGGAGGAAGTCCATAAAAGTTTGGAGGATGTCTGAAGAAGAAGCTTGTTGCTTTTTGAAAACACCACGTCAGCACGTCCTACCCGCCCTTCATGTGATATCACGTCTGGCCCGGCGCCATCTTGAGTTCCATGCTGGTCATGGCGGTGTTTTGCCGCATCCTGCTTCCATCCAGGTCATACAGATGACACAGCCTGCACGGGAGGCAGCCACGGCACCCGGACGATCTGGAGAAGCTTTGGGACGGCCGGTTCATATATTCATATATGTCCGTTATGATCTACTATCTTGTGAGTTGCTAATTGTCTTGTCCTTGCAATAAATCTTTGTTTTTAATGCTGCACTTAGTCTGGCGCCCTTCTGTTCCCACTCATAAGCCCCTATATATGATATGACCTGTAGTGGGGCAGGAACCTTCCTGAAAAGAGTGGGAAAACCTGACCAGCAGCGTTAACCTTTTCTTCTCAGGAACCAGCAGCTCAAAAGGTCAAATCAGGACACAGTGCAGTAAACCTACATTGTAGCAAATCACTTTTATACATAAACAGATTGAAATAACCAAACCCAGTGCATGTTCTAAATGAAAAATAAACCTCACAGATTTCCGGATCCACACAAATAATGTGGATGCAGGGATCTCCCCTGCTTCACTTGTATTCTGACAAGGGAGGCTCTCCCCATCAAAATACCCCATTGGCTGCACTGGCTGATAAAATGCTTGTTCTCCAGCAGGACTATTCAGCAGAAGTCTGTCAGTGTGGGGTGCACACAACGAATCCTGACGACTTTGCCAACTTGTGGGCGGGCCACTCGCCCTGCACGTAGGGGTACCTTTTGCACAGAGCGCTCTCATCAATGCCTGGGACCAGGCAGGGACTGTGTATATGTGACAATTAAACATTATGGTGTTTTCCCAGCTTAGAGATGAGGTTCATGCAGTATGCAGTAATTAATTACACTATTACATTATTCTGTAGAAGTGCTGTCCCATGTCACTACACACTTTAGCTTCATGTATGTTGCAATTGGGAGGGACACTGCTGAGCCCATGCTTTCTCCACCACTCCAAAGTACCTCTGACACCCCAATGATAGAATGGAGTCCTGTTGTGCACTTAGTGCACTCATGCGTGCACTTGTTAACTTCTTCTCTCCTGTACCATACAGCCAGGCTATGGGTCCCAGTTGCTTTGGGAAGATGACCGCTGGGAAAGAGCCAGATCACCAACCTCGTCGCTCCTGGAGAACCTGTCACCTATACCAGGTACTTTACTTTATGACCAATTGTAATGTACCGTGCACTAGGTCTGAGTTATCCATATCAACTGCATGACTCCTCCTGCTTTTCTTGCTGAGTAGACCTCTTGTAGTGGCTTTACCTCATACCCCACAAGTTCTTTACTGACCCTTGTTCTTTCACATGCCTGGAACCATCATGCACCCCTTAAAATAACTTCAGACCAGGCTTAAAACAGTTGATGCAACTTTACTGAATATTTTGAGGTACAGTTTAACACAAACAATTTCAATGAAAGATCCCCTAACTAACTTGACTAGGCTGCCCAGGCATACCTCAGCAAGGGGGTAGCCTATGACAGGTTTTTCCACAAAGCTTAGCAAGTCTCTGGCAGTCCTTCCCAGTGCCCCATGACAGTCACAGCATCTTCTTGCCTGGGCAAAATGAACTTGGCCTTCCACTTCTTTATATAACAGGGTGAATAGGCAGGGTCCAAATAGCCCAGGAACCAAGGTGAAGAGCATTAACCCCTTCCCCAGCCTGAGTCAGCCAATACCTAACTAACAAACTGTAGGCACCCAGCATATAAGCCGGTCTGACTGTTGAACTATGCTTCTGTTGAACAGACACTAAAATTAAAATTTGCCTAGTTCCTGCTGAACCAGCTGAACTTTGATACGTGTAAACCCAGTTTACACTACCCTCTTCCCAGATTGACAATGCTGCTGTCCAAAAGGTGTGTCTGTTGCTCCTCCATGCAGAGTGGAGACACTTTGAAGCTGCATTCACACCTAGGTGTTTTGAGAGTGTGCACAAAATCTCATTGCATTTATGTGTGCTTTCTGCATGTTTTTGCATTACACACATAGGGCAGCCCATTAATTTCAATGGGCTGCCCTACATGCAACAAACACATTAAAGTAGCTCATGTAGCTTTTTGCAGGTGGAGCAAACGTGTTTGCTTGCCGCATTTGGGGTGCTATTAACAATGAATAGCACTGCAAGCAAAGACGAAGTCAGTAGATGTCTATGGGGTGTTGACTGGAACAGGACACAGTTGTGAGAGCGCTGTGGCCCCTTTTCCTAAACCCTCAAAGCAGGTGTGGGTTTAAGGTGTGCCATGGTTTTGTTTTTATGTACCAGAGTTATGGAATGTATTTGTTCGGTATGCTGAAGGATAACTATTTTTGTTTGGCTCTTTTGAACAATATAAGAATGTTTGCTTTTACAAAGCCAGCTGGCTGGTGATCCGGAACCCCATAATATCACACTACCAAAAGCGTTGCAATTGTTATTTTCATAGCCACTGAAAAAGAAAAAAGGGAGGTGATAAAACAGGTTTTGTAGGTTTTATTTTTTTTTGCGCATTCTTTATTTAGGAAGTATAGTATCCAAAGGAACATACAAAAATAATATCATCATTGCAATACATGCGGGCATTTACAGCAAGACCACATGTAGAAACAGAATTTCCAACATATATGAAGGATATAAATATTGCGCTCCTGGTAGAATTTATATATAATAGCAGCCGGCACTCCAATGGACCAATTGTGTATAATTAAAGTGAGAAATAGTGCAGCGCTAAAAATGTAGAAAACATCCAAATTCACAATATGGATACATATATAAAACTCTAGTACATTAAAGTGCAACGTAATTAAAGTGCTCAAATATTGTTACAGCCAGTCAATATCCAATCTGTATCAGATGGTAAGTACAAAAAATTGTGCAAATTACACCAAATATTCTAAGTGTAAAGGACCATGTTATATGTGGCAAAATACACCTATTGAGTGTCTGTGTTCTAAAGTCCGACAATGAAAATATCAGTGTTTAAAATCATAAGCACAAAAAGTCTTGATTGAAGACACGTGTATATCAATGTCCAAAATTCATAAGCACCATATAAACAGTGTCTAGTGACCACCACCAATCACTCGGTGTAAATCCACCACCAGATGCACCAAGCGCTTACCAGAAAGCGGAAGATTTACACATGGATGGAATCATAGGTTGCCACCCAACCATACGGGATTATGGATCCTTATACAGGTCTTCCACCTTTACTTATGTCCTTCCAGTAGCAGTATATAAAACTCAATCAAACGGTTTGAAACAGCATAGTGACCAAGGTATTCTCAGCAGTAAGGATTTCCACAAGTACAATCAGACCATTAAAAAAAAGAATAGTCTCCATAGTGTAAAACTGTATAGCTCTTTTTTAAAAAAGAAGTCTTTGGAGAATTGGGTTACATCCCCCCTGGTCATTGCAAGTTGGTTTACATGATTGAATGGGCCCAGTTCTGTCTTCATTGATGTAAATGTTCTTAAACCCTTTTTTATTCTCAGGTGTGAATGGGGAGAAGGTGTGTTAAATTTGGTGTTATCGCTCTCACTCTCTCATACTGGTCATTGGAAGTTCAACATGCACCTCATGGCAAAAAGCTCTCTGAGGATCTGAAAAAAAGAATTGTTGCTCTACATAAAGATGGCCTATAAGGAGATTGCCAACACCCTGAAACTGAGCTGCAGCATGGTGGCCAAGACCATACAGCGTTTTAACAGGACAGTTTCCACTCAGAACAGGCCTCGCCATGGTCGACCAAAGAAGTTGGTGTGCACGTGCTCAGCATATCCAGAGGTTGTCTTTGGGAAATAGACATATGAGTGCTGCCAGCATTGCTGCAGAGGTTGAAGGGGTGGGAGGGCCAGCCTGTCAGTGCTTAGACCATACGCCACACACTGCATCAAATATTGTCTGCATGGCTGTCGTCCCAGAAGGAAGCCTCTTCTAAAGATGATGCACAAGAAAGCCCGCAAACAGTTTGCTGAAGACAAACAGACTAAGGACATGGATTACTAGAACCTAGTCCTGTGGTCTGATGAGACCAAGATAAACTTATTTGGTTCAGATGGTGCCAAGCTTGTGTGGCAGAAACCAGGTGAGGATTACAAAGACAAGTATGTCTTGCCTACAGTCAAGCATGGTGGTGGGAGTCTCATGGTCTGGGGCTGCATGAGTGCTGCTGGCACTGGGGAGCTACAGTTCATTAAGGGAACCATGGATGACAACAGGTACTGTGATATACTGCAGCAGTGTATGATCCCCTGCCTTCAGCGACTTAGCTGCAGGACAGTATTCCAAAATGATAAGGACCCCAAACACATCTCCAAGACGACCACTGCCTTGCTAAAGACGTTGCGGGTAAAGGTAATGGACTGGCCAAACATGTCTCTAGACCTAAACCCTTATGAGCATCTGTGGGGCATTCTCAAAGGGAAGGTGGAGGAGTGCAAGGTCTCTAACATCCACCAACTCTGTGATGTCATAATGGAGGAATGGAAGAGGACTCCAGTGGCAACCTGTGAAGCTCTGGTGAACTCCATGCCCAAGAGGGTCAAGGCAGGAAAATAATGGTGGCCACACAAAGAATTGACACTTTGGGCCCAATTTGGACATTTTCACTTAGGGGTGTACTCACTTTTGTTGCCAGCAGTTTAGACATTAATGGCTGTGTGTTGAGTTATTTTGAGGGGACAGCAAATTTACACTGTTATACAAGCTGTACACTCACTACTTTACATTGCAGCAAAGTGTTATTTCTTCAGCGATGTCACATGGAAAGGTATAATAAAATATTTACAAAAATGTGAGGGGTGTACTCACTTTTGTGAGATACTGTATATTGTGGCAGAGCGTTGCCCTGCCAGGGTCTAGATGGGAGGGATGGCCCAGGATTCTCAACCTGGCAGGTTGAGGAGCTCCAGAGGCATTGAGCATTTAAGATTAAACTGGCTTTTCAGTTTCCTCAGTGTTGTTTAAAGTCCAGTTTTGGATCTGGAGCCTGGGGATTTTGCAGAAATCTGGGTGGGATGAAATCCCCAGTCAGGCACAAGATCGGCAACAGTTTAGCAGGTAATAACAGTCTCTTAAGCAAGGTCAGGCAAACCAGGGTCAGGATTGGAGAAGGCAGGATAGTCAGGATAAGCCGGGTCTTTCATATATAACAGGTACAGATACTGAGGACCACAGGTATAGCTGCAGATCAGACAACACTACATAAGTGCAGCTGCTGTTCTCTTAAAGGGCCATTGGTGCCAATCTGCGCTAGTGAGCGTGTGCTCGGCACGCGCCCCCACTCATGCTTACACGCATGTGTCGGTGTCCCGTTTGGCGAATTCCTGTGGGGACTCGCGTGCGCAAGCGCACATGCCTGCACGACCGCAGCTCTGTAATACGTCCCTGACAGTACTCAATTGAAGATGGTAACCCCCTACTACTGCGATGGGTAAGACTGTCTGTAATGAAACGTTGGCTGGAACCGCTGATTTCATGCTGCAAAAGACTGGTTACGAGACTGTCCATGGTGATGTGAGAGTGACTCCAGTTAGTGGGGGCCACTGAATATGCTCTTGAGAGTGACTTTTCCCTGTGCAGTACTCTGTACAGTGGGGAGGCAGGGTTTTAAGTCAAACTTGCACCTGTGCATGCTTCTCAAGAGGGAAATAATGGTGTGTTTAATGTTTGTAAGTCCCAAGTTGGTAGTGGGCTAGGACAGCTTGCAAGAGCTAAAAACGCTATAAATGTGGATAATGAAAAGTCTGCTGCTGTTGGGAAAACCCCAGGTTATGGTAATGCTGCAGTGAAAGATGGGCCGTTGCCCATAGCAACGAGTGGTAAAATGGTACAGATGTACCTGGAAATCTCCTGGAAACTTCAGGTATTTGAGACGGAGGTTGCTCTGGACAACTGCAATGTCACTCTGGTGGAACAGAGCGGAACTGCACCTTTTAATGGAAATGTGTTAGTGCAATCTCCTAGTACTGAAAGTGTGCAAGTAAATAATGGGTTAATACAACTTTTGGAAAATGCAAAGATGTGTGAGGTTTATGAAGCGCCACCCGAGCAAGGAGGGGGATGTGGTGTTTTGCAACCTGTGGTGTTAAAATCTGTATTGCCAAAATCTGACGTGATTCACAATGACTTGTGTAATAAGTCAACAGCTAAGCCCGTCTGCTTGCATGTGTCTCCTTGTTCAGATGGTTTGGTGCCGAGGATGACCGATGAAGGGAGCACACATACAATGGATTGGGAGGATATGGCCAGGCGGACCTTAGCAACCATCGAAGACAGGAATGTTCAGGAGAAATGTATAGCCATGCGATACTCATGCGTCTTTTACACAGCCTGATGGTCTGGTACTGCAGAGTACCACTAGAATTGCAGGGTGTACCAAAAAAGGCGAAACAAGACAGAAATGGGTTATTGCCGGATTTCTTGCTGGTGTTAACAGTTGCCTCTAAGTTTGATGTGGAATTACTTCCTGCAAAAGTGGTATGTGGAAGAGGCTCCAGAAAAAGGGAAAAGGTGTCAGGAATGTCAGAGGTGTCACCTCCTAACAGCCAGGTGGAAAGCATTTCAGTTGCTATGGTCCACGGTGGTGCTGGTCAGCTGTTGGTGTCAGTGAAGGGCGCATTGGCTGCACCAGCGGACATATCACCTGAGATGGAAGGCCCGAGCGTGGACCAGGAAACAGCAGAGACCAGGGCTCAGATGGACGTGATTCAGGAGACTGGTGTCACCAGTTCAGAAATAGGTTTAGGTGATGAACCTGATAGGGTCCTGGAGACAGATTCATGGAGGAGAAATGTGGAGTGAAGTAGTGGCAAACCTGGGGGTCGGAAACAGGGACCCAGGAAGGGCTTATGGAAACACACATGAAAGAAAGAGGTGCCCCGCTCAAGGAGGGTGGTTCAATGTGTTATGTCCCCTCCGGAATTGAAACAGGGGGGAGGATATGTGGCAGAGCGTTGCCCTGCCAGGGTCTAGATGGGAGGGATGGCCCAGGATTCTCAACCTGGCAGGTTGAGGGGCTCCAGAGGCTTTGCACATATAGGAGGACACTGGCTTTTCAGTTTCCTCAGTGTAAGTTAAAGTCCACTTTGGGATCTGGAGCCCGGGGATTTTGTTGAGTTCCAGGTGGGATGAAATCCCCAGTCCTGGGTCCGGGTTTTTTGGCCTACCAGGACACTGATTGTCCAGCTGGGTGGAGGCCTATTAAGAGAGACAGGGCCATGGCTCTGACACACACACACTGGGTCAACAGGCAGTCTCCAGGGGCCTAAGATTGCAGGAGACAGTCTTGGGATCCACATCTGCGAGGAGGCAGGTGTGACCCGTGATCACGCTGCAGCGGAACGCTTACAAGCCAAGAGGGCTACTGATCGCTTACAAGCCAGGAGGGCTACTGATAATTATAGCCAGGAGGGCTACTGAACGCTTACAAGCCAGGAGGGCTACTGGGCATTATAGCCAGGAGGGCTATTGATCGTTTAGGAGTCAGGAGGCTGAGTTTGTGATTTCTGGATGTTAATGGTGACAAGCCCTGCGAGAGAAACCCTTTTGATTGTTATTTTGAACTTTCTTTTAAATAAACATGGGCTACCTTGCCTTAAAACAGAGATCCTGGCTGTCACAAACTCACTGAAAACACACCTACCACGTGAGCTAAACACCCCCATGTCCCAATATATAGTATCTCAGAAAAGTGAGTACACCCCTCACATTTTTGTAAATATTTTATTATAGATTTTCATGTGACAACACTGGAGAAATGACACTTTACCACAATGTAAAGTAGTGAGTGTACAGCTTCTATAACAGAGCAATACAATACACTGGAGAAATGACACTTTGCTACAATGTAAAGTAGTGAGTGTACAGCTTGTATAACAGAGTAAATTTGCTGTCCCCTCAAAATAACTCAACACACAGCTATTAATGTCTAAACCACTGGCAACAAAAGTAAGTACACCCCTAAGTGAAAGTGTCCAAATTGGGCCCAATTAGCCATTTTCCCTCACAGTGTTATGTGACTCATTAGTGTTAGAAGGTCTCTGGTGTGAATGGGGAGCAGGTGTGTTAAATTTGGTGTTATCGTTCTCACTCTCTCATACTGGTCACTGGAAGTTCAACATGGCACCTCATGGCAAATAACTCTCTGAGGATCTGAAAAAAATAATTGTTGCTCTACATAAATATGGCCTAAGCTATAAGAAGATTGCCAAAACCCTCAAACTGAGCTGCAGCACGTTGGCGAAGACCATACAGCGTTTTAAAAAGACAGGTTCCACTCAGAACAGGCCTCGCCATGGTCGACCAAAGAAGTTGAGTGCACATGCTCAGCGTCATATCCAAAGCTTGTCTTTGGGAATTGACAGGAACCATGAATCAGACCAAGACCGAAGTGCAGTAAAATCACACTTTTTAATAAAAAGGTAAAATGTAATAAACAGAGTAAACGTGGTCAAAACATAGCCAGGGTTAGGTAACCAGAGTGGATAGTCATAGCAAGCCAGTGAAACAGGAGTCCAGAGATCAACAAGGTCAAACAAATGGAATGCAGGGTCAGGAGTCAGGAGCAGAGTCAGCCGAGCAGGGTCATGAATCCAAGAACCAGAAGGGAATGTCAAACAGGCAAAGTCTTTCACAGGTACACACAGCAGAGATTTCTCCAGAGATGTCGACCCAGGTGAAGGCATCTGTGATCTGATCCAGGCAGTTTATATAGCAGCAGAGCTGGCTAAACGAGACAGGATATGGTCATCACGTGAGACACAGTGGAAGCAGAAACTGGCAATTAACCCTCAGCTGAGCAGCTTGCTCTGAGAAGGGAGAGCTAAGCCCAGCCCTGACAGAAATGCATGTGTGCTGCCAGCATTGCTGCAGAGGTTGAAGGGCTGGGGATCAGCCTGTCAGTGCTCAGACCATATGCCGCACACTGCATCAAATTGGTCTGCATGGCTGTTGTCCCCTCAAAATAACTCAACGCACAGCCATTAATGTCTAAATCACTGGCAACAAAAGTGAGTACATCCCTAAGTGGAAATGTCCAAATTGGGCCAAAAGTGTCAATATTTTGTATGGCCACCATTATTTTCCTGCATTACCTTAACCCTCTTGGGCATGGAGTACACCAGAGCTTCGCAGGTTGTCACTGCAGTCCTGCTCCACTCCTACATGATGACATCACAGAGCTGGTGGATGTTAGAGACCTTTGCATTCCTCCACCTTCCATTTGAGGATGCCCCACAGATGCTCAATAGGGTTTAGGTCTGAAGACATGCTTGGCCAGTACATCACCTTTACCCTCAGCTTCTTTAGCAAGGCTGTGGTCATCTTGGAGGTGTGTTTGGGGTCATTATCATGTTGGAATACTGCCCTGCGGCCCTGTCTCCAAAGGGAGGGGATCATGCTCTGCTTCAGTATGGCACAGTGCATGTTGGCATTCATGGTTCCCTCAATGAACTGTATCTCTCCAGTGCCTGCAGCAGTCATGCAGCCCCAGACCATGACACTCCCACCACCATGCTTAACTGTAGGCAAGACACACTTGTCTTTGTACTCCTCACCTGGTTGCCGCCACACACGCTTGCCACCATCTGTTCCAGTAATCCATGTCCTTAGTCTGCTTGTCTTCAGCATACTGTTTGCGGGCTTTCTTGTGCATCATCTTTAGAAGAGGCTTCCTTCTGGGACAACAGCCATGCAGATCAATTTGATGCAGTGTGCGGCGTATGATCTGAGCATGGACAGGCTGACCCCCTACCCCTTCAACTTCTGCAGCAATGCTGGCAGCACTCATATGTCTATTTCCCAAAGACAACCCCTCTATATTACACTGAGCACGTGCACTCAACTTCTTTGGTCGACCATGGTGAGGCCTGTTCTGAGTGGAACCTGTTCTGTTAAAAAAAGAATTGTTGCTCTACATAAAGATGGCCTAGGCTATAAGAAGATTGCCAACACCCTGAAACTGAGCTGCAGCACAGTGGCCAAGGCCATACAGACCACATACAGGCCAGGTTTTCACCCTTCCCATTGTGCTGAAAGACCTTTCCACTGTACAAAAGGTCACTGGTAATGTGAGAACAACGAGAATAGCTAGCTGGACTGATGGAAATAAATCCATGTGGGTTAGCAAATCCAGAAATCCATTGTCAAACTGCTCATCCTTCGTTGACCAGATCTCAAACCACTTGACTGCTTCGGCTTCTAGGTTTTCAATGCTTTAAATTTCTTTGATGTCTGCAATATGGCATTTGTATTGCTCAAGTGTCATTTTTGCGATTTGTTTTGGGTAAAGTGAGAACAGCCTGAAATGTTTCTTGTTTTCATTCCCAAACCGGCTTTCTAATGATGCATTGATTGAGTCCATGTATGGCACATAGATAGACTGGCGATAGAATTCTTCTACAGAAGAGGAACCAAAATTAGAACAAAATACATGCCTGCCACACTGTCTGGGAACACAAAGTTCAATGTGCAGTTTTTCTGTCATTGTTTGACAGGGGGCATGACAGAGATCTACTGATCCCTGTCACTGGGATCAGTTAGAGCTCTGGTGCCCCTGACAGCCCAGCCCCCATACAGTTAGAACACACCCAGGGAACACAGTTAACCCCTAGTTCTCCCCCTGCAGGTTAACCCCTTCACTGTCAATGGCATTTATACAGTAATCAGTGCATTTTATAGCACTGATCGCTGTATAAATGCCAATGGTCCCGAAAAAGTGTCAAAATGGTCCGACATGTCCGCTGCAATATCGCAGTACCGCTCAAAATCGCAGATCGCCGCCATTACTAGTAAAAAATAAACAAAAAATAAAAACCTCAGAAATGAATTCTCATCATCCGTAAACGCGGCAACTTTTGCGCAAACCAATCAATAAAGGCTGATTGCAATTTTTTTTAACCAAAAAAGAGGAAGAATATAAAATGGCCAAAACCGATAAATAAAAATGTTTTTTTATATTTTTTTTGGATTTGTATTTTAGCAAAAAGTAAGAAAAACTGTTTTTTTTTTTTTGCAAAATTGTCACTCTTTTTTTATTTATGGCGGCGATCAGAAGTGACGCAGAGGGGATCAAATACCACCAAAAGAAAGCTCTATTTGTGGGGAAATAAAGGATGCAAATTTTGTTTGGGTACAAAGTCGCAGGACCGCGCAATTGTCAGTTAAAGTGACGCAGTGCCGAATCGCAAAAAGTGCTCTGGTCCTACAGTGGGAAATCCTTCCGGGGGTGAAGTGGTTAAGGTTGCAAATCCAAATAATTCTTCTTTGATGACAGCTACGGTGCTGCTTGTGTCTACAAAACGTACTCCAAATGACATCTGTTCTTTTCCAGCACTTTCATCCAGGGCCAAAACTGGGGGGGGGGGCAGGGGGGCACACGCCCTGGATGACACATCTAGGGGAGGGCGCCGCCAGGGGTTCCGTCACCCCCACCCGCACTGGGAAGCACTGCTTTAAGGGTGTCACTGCTGCCTGCTGCATATTTTGCCAAACACCAGAGAACCAAATAGGAGGGAGACTGCACAGGCGCACTAGCTCTGAATCACTCCACTCCTCCCACACGCCAGCACTATTGAAAGGCATTCTAGAGCAACGCTTCAGCATGGGAGAGCCTTCGTGAAACTGGAAGGCATTTAGTAGGACAAGGGGTTTGTGTTCAGAAGGCCCTGTTCTAGGAAGTTGGGGTTGGTATGGCAAAGGTTTGGGGGGGCCTTTGGGGGGGTGCAGAGAAGGCCCTGGACTGGAGGGGCAGAGGAGGTCCTGGACAGGGGGGTGAGCAGGAGGCCCAGAGCTGGGGGGTGAAGAGGAGGCTCTGGACTGGATGGTGCAGTGGAGGCCCTGGGCTGAGGGGGGTGCGTAGGAGGCCCTGGTCTGGGGGGGTTCAGAGGGGGCCGTGAACCGGGGGTTGCAGTCAGGGCCTTGAGCTGATGGGGGTGCAGAGGAGACATTGGCCTGGGGGGTGCAGAGGATGCCATGGACTGAGGGGGGTGCAGAGGAGACTCTGGACTTGGGGGGTGCAGAGGGAGCTCTGGGATAGGGGGGCGGAGGAGGCCTTGGGATGAGGGGTGCAGAGGAGATCCTGGACTGGGGGGGCAGTGGAGGCCCTGGACTGGGGGGGTGCAAAGGAGGCACTGGAGTGGGGGGTGCAGAAGAGGCCTTGGACTAGAAAAGGGTTGGTGTGATAAAGACCCTGGATTAGGAGAGGTGGCTCTGGAGTAGGAGGGGAGTACACGGGAGGCCCTGGACTGGGGGGGTGCAGAGGAGGCCCTGGACTGGGTGATGCAGAGGAGGCCCTAGACTAGGAGGGGAGTACACCAGAGGCCCTAGACTGGGGGGTGTAGAGGAGGCCCTGGCCTTGAAAAGTGGAGTTGGTGTGGCAAAGGACCTGGATTCGGAGGGCAGGGTGCAAAGGAGGCTCTGAACTTGGTGGGGACTGTAGCAGAGGCCTTGGACTAGGAGGGGAGTGCAGATGAAGCCTTGGACTGGGGGGGTGTGTGCAGAAGAAGCCCTTTACTAGGAAATGGTGGTTGATGTGGCAAAGGCCCTTGGATGGGGGGTACAAGGGAGATACTGAACTAGGTGAGAGGGTGCCTGGAGGTCTCAGATTAGGAGAGGGTGTGTCTGGAGACCCTGGACTAGGACACCATGTGTATGGAGGCCCTAGACTATGTGAGGGGGATAGTGGAAGCCCTCTGGACTAGGAAAGACCTGAAGGACCTGCCAGGTTCAGGGAGAAAGAGCCTGGATCTAAAGCCTGGGCTGAGGAAGAGTCTGCCTGGGCCCTGGAGGGTGAGTTCACAACATAAATTGGGTCATTTATCAATTGTCGCAAGTAATGCCAAACAGGAGCAGAGAGACAGGTCATGTGATAGACGTATTGCTTGTTTGGCAGTACTTCTCCTGTGGATCACAGCAGTGCAGATTGTTTTCTTGTGACCCATTTTCAGCTGACAGCGAGCTGCTGGCTGACATCACAAAGCCGGTCCAGGCTGGGGAAGGATTGCAACCTTATGGTCAGGATCCTCCCCCTCCACAGCCTAGTGTTTCAGTGAGCGCGGGGGGGGGGGGGGGGGGGG
>BLSH010360302.1:362980-373606 GCA_018402905.1 Glandirana rugosa | reverse complement strand
AGAGGGGAGAGAGAGGGGGGGAGAGAGAGGAGAGGGGGGAGAGGGGAGAGAGGGGGGGGGGAGAGGAGAGAGAGGGGGGGAGAGAGAGGGGAGAGGAGAGAGAGAGGGGGGAGAGAGGAGATAGAGGGGGGGGGAGAGAGAGGGGGGAGAGAGGAGAGAGAGGGGGGGAGAGGAGAGAGAGAGGGGATGGAGAGGGGGGGGGAGAGAGAGGCACCCCCACATCAGAGTACTCACTGAAAGGTAGGAGGGACTGCATGGAGGGATGGATGGATGAGACTCCATGTTTCTTCACATGCTGGGCTGGGCTGTTCTCTTGAATCTTCCCGCCCACATCTCCTTCTCTTACAGAACTCTGCATGTCGGGGAGTGTGGGCGGGGCAGACTCAGGAGGAGAGGAGGGGGGAGGAGGAAGCAGCTGCAGCTGTCCACCGACTGGCTGTGCGGGCTGCAGGGGGAGGGGTCAGCACTCATTGCTCGCTCTGATGAGCTCAGCTGAGTGTCTCTGGCTGTGATCGGATCGCTCCGTGAGCTTCGCTCCATCACACAGTTTCTTTCCCACTCGCAGCCTGTGTCCCTGATATCAATAAACACAGAGTCTGTGCTCAGCTGACGGCAGGGGATCTGTGATGATTATCAGGGGCGGATCTTTAATAAGACAAATTAGGCGGCCGCGAGGCCCCTGTAGGTGCGAGGCCTAAGGCGACCGCCTAATTTGCCTAATTAAAGAGCCGCCTCTGTGTGACATATTTAACCTGCTCAACAAATTCAATCTGTCACTTCAGGGGAGAATGACAACTGTGTTCAAGTCGGCAGATAAAGTGGCTGCATTCAAAGCCAAACTGGAATTATGGGGGCGACGAGTGAACAATGGGATTTTTTACATGTTTCCAACATTATCAGAGCTTTTGAAAGAGATTGAGCCAGGGCCTTCTTTCACCCAGCTGGTGCATGATCACCTCTTTCAGCTTTTAAAAGAATTTGAGCATTACTTCCAACCACAAAAGATCTCCGAGCTGGGAAGGAATGGATCCGTGACCCATTTGTGAATAAGCCAGGTGAATCCACTTTGTCCGTGCTAGAAGAGGATAAACTGCTTGAGATTGCAAATGATGGTGGCCTTAAAAGTGTGTTTGAGACGATTTCAAATCCCCATACATTCTGGATCAAAGCCAAGGCAGAATATCCTGCAATTGCCACAAAAGCACTGAAAAAGCCTGCTGCCATTTCCAACATCCTATCTTTGTGAAGCTGGGTTTTCTGCAGTGACAGCAACCAAAACAAGATTATGGAGTAGATTGGCCATAAGCAACACACTTCGGGTGTCACTGTCTCCTACCATCCCAAGATGGGACCACCTAGTTGCAGGAAAAAAAGTCCAGGGCTCCCACTGATTCTGCATTATGGTGAGTTGAACTATTTCATTATATAATCCGATGTGATAGAAATAACATGCTTCAGTCATCCTAACATAATTACACTGTCTAGTTGCAGGGAAACAAGCTCAGGTCTCCCACTGATTCTACGTTACAGTGAGTTGAACTACATAATCCTAGTATTATATTGTAATAATAGAAATAACGCGCTTCAATCTTCCTGATTTTACGGTATCAGGATGATTGAACCGCTAACGCAACACATCCTTATCCCCCCCCCCCCCCCCCACGGGCCTTGGAAAAATATTCAAATGATTCAAAACCAGTACCTGGTGCCAAAAAGGTTGGGAACCACTGTAGTAAAGGATATGCAATAGAACTGTTTTATTTTATTAAAATGAGTGTACTGAGGTTTGTACTGTATATTACATACTCGCTTGTGGCACAGTCATTAAAACATATGGCCATTTAAGCCCCTCCCACTGTTGATGCAATCTGACCACACTCACAGGTTTGGTGCGAAGCCTCTATATTACCACATACCATTTTTTTAGGGGGGGCAAAAAAATGATCAGCCCCGGGTGCCAGATGTGCTAGCTACGCCACTGCTTTCACCAGCAATGATTGAAAACCCATTTGACATGTTGATTAAGGATACTAGATCTTCTCGTAATGTCTCTTCACATAATCTAATCAATTCATTTTCAACACGAACTGATGTACTGTATAACATGCATTAACTGGTTCATTTTCAAGATGGTTCTTTAGGATCACATCTCCTGCTTCAATGCGAAATTGGTACAGACTTTGCATGTTTCCAGTTGTACTTTGTTTCCCGTGTAAAAGCAATGTCATGTGTTCCACAAAATAATATAGTAGACAAAATTGGAAATAACTTTTTCAGATTTTCTTCAACTTGCCTTTTCACAGTGCTGTCTAGTTGGAAAACAATACTTTTCTGGTGGGGTTTATTAGCAGATTGCATTTAAGATCATCTGTTTTTTTAAATTAATTAAAATGCAATCCAATATAATTTCCAGGAGCATCAACATGGCTACATTCTGTTGGAGCTGGAATTGGACCTGCAGAACTGTGTGTGCTTGATTCTGCCTCTTGTTCACCATGTCTAGATTCTTGTCTTGCTCCTTTATCAGATTCTACATCATCCAATTTTTGTTTTTAAAAAAAATGTGGATATCCATTTATAAAAAAGAAATGGGGGTCATTAAATACTCTACTCATCACCAGGCTACATTACCAGATTGTTCCCACAGCAGTTGCCACAGCACTAGATTGCACCCAAAAGAATTGCCACAGCACCAGCTCTATAGATATAACCTCATGGCACAAGATATAAACACACTGCACCAGATACAGATCCACAGCACTTGAAATAACCCCACAGCACCAGATATGGATTCACTGCACCAGATATAGATCCACTGCACAAGATAGAGATCCAGAGCACTAAACAAAACAGCACCACCAGCTATAAAACCACAGCACAAACTATACACCCACAGCACAAGATATAAACCCACGGCATAAGATAAAGATCCAGAGAACTAGACAAAACTCCACAGCACCAGATACAACACCATAGTACAAAATATAAACCCATAGCAACAGATATCTCTAAGAGAGGCCCTCTCTGTGTTCTGCGATTGGCTGGCTGGCACCTGTGGCTGGCTACCAGGTTTTCCTGCACCACCAGGTACTCCATGCTCTCCCTGCAAAGGATATATATATTTAGCCAACATAACCCCCTTTAGAGCAGGCCAGGGTCCCCCATAGATCCCCCTTTAGAGCAGGCCAGGGTCCCCATAGATCCCCTTTAGAGCAAGGTCCCCATAGATTCCCCTTTAGAGTAGGCCAGGCCAGGGTCCCCCATATAGATCCCCCTTTAGGACAGACCAGGCCAGAGCAGGTCAGGTCCCCCATAAAATAAATCCCCCTTTACTTAGTCTTCTTACTCTTACCTTTTCTTCACATGTATATAGAATAGAATCCCCGGGTTTTCCTGCAGAGCCACACTCCAGACTCTCCAGCCCCTCCCCCTGCAAAGAATATATTATAACCGGGCACAGTGCCCCCCCCCCCCCCAAAATAAAAGACAGTAAATATTTTTACTTAGAACAAAAATAAGTATTACAAGAGAGTGCAGGGTTTAGGAGTGCGTTATGCAAAGAATGCAGGGTTCACCAGCATTACTCTCAGAATGCAGGGATCAGGAGTGGTCTGCGCTAAGAATGCAAGGTTCAGAAGTGCGTTTCTCTCAGAATTCAGGGCTCAGGAGTACGTTTCAGTCAGAATGCAGTGTTCAGGAGTGTGTTGCGCTCAGAATGCTGGATTCAGGAGTGCATTGCGCTGAGAATGCAGGGATCAGGAGTGCATTATGCTCAGAATGCAGGGTTCAGGAGTGCGTTGCCCTCAGAATGCAGGGATCAGGAGTGCATTGCGCTGAGAATGCAAGGGATCAAGAGTGCATTGCACTCAGGATGCAGGGATCAGGAGTGTGTTGCACTCAGAATGCAGGGTTTAGGGGTGCGTAATGCTCAGAATGCAGATCAGGGGGGAGAAGGTGGGGAGTGATTGTTTTGCTAGTGTTTATCTATTAAGGTTCTTGCGGTAAAAGCAAGGAAGTTTAGACATGAACCGCCATATTGAGGACTTGGACAATTGCGGCAGGAGAGGCATACCAGAATCCGTAGATAGCCCACAATTACAAGCAGCAGTATGGGCAATCTTTAACACGCTCCTGGGCAGGCCACTGGATGCACTGATAGAGATGGAAAGGTGTCACAGAGCTCTTAGACCCAGGGGGAGGGACACTGACCCACCCAGAGACACGGTTTGCTGTTTAGTAAATTTTGTGCAGAAAGAGGACATACTTTGCCTTGCATGCACCCAAGGGCACGTAGAATATGAAGGAACTCATATTCAGATATACCAAGATCTCTCCGCCATAATGCTGCAACACAGGAGGGACCTTCATCCGCTCCTAAACATATTGCATGAGCGACGTATAATCTATTGATGGAAGTTCCCCTTCTGCCTCCAAGCGACAGCAGGAAATCACACAGCATTGCTCCGCACTCCAGCAGACCTCCAGGCATTCTTTGACATGCTTTGCAGCCCAGCGGTACCAATTTCCGGATTGCTTTAGCGCTTTCCTCCAACCGGAGCCATGGATTCCGACGACCCCAGAGGACACCCCAAGGTCGCAACGTTCCAGACAGAGATGTCACAGACATACATCTAACTCCCCACCAAGATTCAGAGGAGACATGGAGACAGAAGACAGCCCAAGAGCTTCCCCCTCGTCAGTCTGTCGCAAAACGGACCACCGGGATAAAGCTTGTGAAACTACACCAGAGGCGCACATCTGATTATGTAAGTACTGTCCTTAAATGCAAACGGCCTAATTACACTGCTACGGAGCAAAGCAAACTTAAACCTTTACAATATTGGTGTCTATCTCACATTTGCTCCCAAATGGGCCGTTCAGTAAGAGAGAAACATCTGATACCAGGAGGCCACCTTTCTTTTTGCTTGCTTACTGGTGGAATCAGGAGACATACACTTCTGTATAATACACCTAGAATGTAGCCCCTATGCCTACAAGTTGAAACTGATACACCAGGTATCACCATATTAAACCAGTAGACCAACAGGCCTGTTCTCAAGCTGAATAAAAAGGGTCTGGCCTATACCAGAAGAGCTGACAGCAGTGGATATTCCAAAGTGGTTGATCCCCTGTGAACTCTGCAATGCGCACAGGTTATCATCTCCTGTAACCTCATGCCACAGGGGCTCATTCGAACTTCAAAAAGGCCCCCCCCCCCCTGCTTTCTACCTCACTTTCTTGCAAGACAAACTTAAAAGTCATGAGTACAATAGAGGAGGAGGGGGGAGCAGAACCGAGTTACCTCCTCGACACTTCTGCTGAGACTTACCTGGTTCTCACCTGTAATTATTAGTGAAGGGTGGGGAACAGGGGCGCTTTGGATTAACTGCTATTAGAACATTGGGTAATTTGTATGCTCTTACATAAACTAAGCTCTGGTGGCCCTTGTAGGCCAGATCTGGACTGTCGGTGGATGTGGTTGTGTTCTTCTTTTTTCTCTCCTTAAGATGTTCTGATTTTGGTTTTCTTCTCCTCTCTGTGGCCTTGGCTGATTAATTGCGGGATCTCTTGGAAAAATGTGAACTCCTCACTCGATACTCGAGGAGGAAGAGAGCCCCCCGGAATGGAGCAGAGAGGCCTCGCACATGAGGAATTGCGGATTACTAAAAGAAACAGGGGTGTTTCGCAGAGGAAAAGTCTGTTTGTGGAGCTCTCAATGCTCCCCCACACCGATTTAAAATTTACACGTCATAATATATTGATGTTATTTTGTCTGCTGTTTTATTGCTAGACCTGCTTTTGGAAATTGCCCCAATATTTTACAACGGCATTGGATTATTAGATGTTTCGGGGTAATGCTAATATTTATGCAGCACTGGGCAACCTAACTGGCTAAATTACCAAATAACTGGTTACTAAATAAGGTATGCTGAATGTGTCAAATTATACCTGTGTCTCTTTCTACTGGCACTGTCCCTCCAGCTGAATAGGAACACCTTCTCTTCAAACCTCCCGCCTCCCCACCAGAAGCCAGTGGTGGTTGCTCTGGGGCTCTTGACGTGAGCCTTACTTGGACGTAAAGAGACCCAGACCTAAAGACCACTGGTTAAAGTGGTTGTCAAGTCATGACAACTACTTTAAACTACAGGTAAGCCTACAATAAGGCTTACCTGTAGGTCCAGGAAATATCTCCTAAACCTACAGGTTTAGAAGATATCCCCTGTATCTGCATGTGCCGACGTCATTGGCACATGCGCACTGTAGAATCGGCCCCCGGGGTAGCCCAGGATGCCGTTTCTTCTGTATTCGTGCCGTAAATGATGACACTCGTGCGCATGCGCTGCAGTGACGTCAGCACAGCTCTGGCCAATCACAGTGCTGGAGCTGCAGACCAGGAAGAACGATGTCGCCCGTCGCATCGGTGTGCCGAGACCGCTGCAAAAGCTTTGTTCCAAGGCAAGTGTTTCATAATGAGCTAGTATGCACTGCATACTAGCTCATTATGCCTTTGCTTTGCAGATTATTTTTTTTGGGGGGGTGGGGCAGATTTCCAACACTTTAACACAACAGAGGTCCTCCATGTTTTCTCCTATTACAGGATCCCTATAATGCTGTAGATGCAGATAATATCTAGTGCTTTCCACTCTACCCACCTCAGAGAGACTGGCTTCTCTCCGAAACCTACCGAAATTCCCCTTCCCCTATTCCTACACCCCCCTCAGGGGTTCAAACCAAGTGGAAGGGCAAGGCTAGTTCCACTTCCAGTGCGACTCAAACAAGAGGGTCCAGGGTTGGGCTCTCACCCAATGGAAGGGCTGGCTCCCCTCCTAAACCCAATCCACAACGGAAGCATATACCGAGAGCACACCACTCGGTTCCCCTACTCATCCCCATTTCCCCTACTTATCCTCCCTCTTCTTCATCCTGCTCTCACCCTTTCTTCTCCTAACAACTACTCCCCTCTACCCTCTCCATCCGATCTAGATATAAAAGCCCAATCCTGAATACACGCCCAGTCATGCCTCCCGCAGTGAACCAATCAGTTCCTCTATCTCTTAAGGTGCTCTCTCTAAACGTTAAAGGACTTAACATTCCTGAAAAATGTAACAGTGTACTGGCGGAGGCACATCGCCAAAAAGCCCAAATTGTCTTTGTGCAGGAGACATGTTTTAAGGAAGGAACGATCCCTCGCTTTTCCAATAAGCGCTTCCCAGTGGTGCATTATGCAGTAGCTGCAGACTCCAAAACTAAGGGAGTCTCAATTGTGCTCGCCAAATCCTTCATCTTTCAACTAACAGACCAGGTTCTGGACCCAGAGGGCAGATTCCTATTCCTGAAAGGCACCTGGCAAAACAGGCCAGTGACCCTGGCAAACATCTATTGCCCTTATACTAAACAGATCACATTTCTCTAGGAAACCTTATTCAAATTGAGCATGTTCCAGTCGGGAGGCGACTTTAACATGGGGCTCAATCCAACCCTTGACACCTCTACGGGATCTTCCTCTCTATCTTTCTCCGCTTTACGCCAGGCGAAACTTGCCCTCGCATCGCTCACACTTCATGATACCTGGAGGACCCTGAACAACATAGGGAGGGACTACACGTTTTACTCCCCTCCACACAGCAGATATTCCAGGCTTGACTATATCTTTATCAAACAGACAGATCTGACTTTCCTACAGGGAGCTACATTTGAACCCATGGTACTTTCAGATCACAGCCCAATCATGGCAACCCTAGTATTCCCGGAAAGAGTAGCTTCCACCAAGATCTGGAGGATGGATGCCTCTCTCCTCACAGATCCTGGAGACTCAGCCACTATCACAAGGGCGATAAAGGACTTTTTTGACCTTAATGATACCCCCGATGTGTCTCCTATGACACAATGGGAGGCACATAAATGCATCATAAGAGGGCACCTCTTAGGACTAGCTTCTAGGGAAAAAAAGGAACACCAGCAACTTACTATTGAACTATCAAATAAAATTAATAAGCTAGAAGTCCAACATCAACGCTCGCAGGTGATTCATGCCGGAGGGGAATTAGCTGAGATTCGCTCACTCCTACCCGAAGAACTTTTCAAAAAGGCACGACGCCGGCAGGTACTCTCGCAAAAGCTGTTCTATGAACAGGGCAATAAACTGGGGAGGCTCTTAGCCAGAGCCACGCAAAAACTCACCCTTACATCTACAGTGCACCACATCACAGATGATGCGGGTAGGAAACATCTTACAAATGAGGATATAGCAGATCAATTTCAAGCCTTTTACAGTAAACTATACAATCCAAAGGGAAACGCCCCCTCTACTTCGAAACCCCCTATGCGAACTGACATAATAAGAGACTTCTTACGACAATATAGCCCGAGAGTGCTCTTAGAGATGGATGCAAAGGCATAAGAGGCTCCCCTGTCTATGGAAGAGTGAGAGGTAGCGCTGAAATCCACAAAATCCGGTAAATGCCCAGGCCCTGGCGGCTTCCCTGCTTAGTACTATAAAAGATTCACGGAACATCTGGCCCCACGATATCTCAAGAATTTTAACTCCCTGATCACAATTCCAAATCATCCCACTAATTTACTTGAGGCGTACATTTCAGTAATATCCAAAGAAAGCAAAGACCCATCTAAGGTGGCTAACTACTGTCAAATCTCGCTTTTGAATGTGGACGTAAAACTGTTTTCCAAAATCTTAGCGAATAGATTATCCTCTCACGTCCCTACCTGGGTGAATCTAGACCAAGTGGGCTTCATGTCGGGCAGGGAAGCAAGGGACAATACGTCCAAGGCCCTAAATCTCCATCACTGGTTAACATCCTCCCACAAGGAAGGTTTCTTTTTGGCCATGGATGCCAAGAAGGCATTTGACAGAGTGGCCTGGGACTATATGGAGGCAGTCTTAGAAGCACTGGGGATCAGAAAACACATGCAAACCTTCATTATGTCCTTGTACTCAAATGCTAGTGCGAGATTGAGAGTCAACGGCCACCTGCCCAGCACCTTCTCCATCCATAATGGCATTAGACAGGGATATTCTTTATCCCCCCATACTTTATATACTGACACTTGAACCCTTGCTTCGATATATCAGAGCTAATCCGAACATTAAGGGCATTGAAGTACACACAAAGGAATTTAAAATAGCCGCCTTCGCAAATGACATTCTGCTCTTCCTCTCCTCACCATTGACAACACTGCCTAACCTCATCTCGGTACTCAAACAGTTTAGACTTATATCCAATTTAAAGATAAACCTGACAAAATCCTTCGCTCTAAACGTTTCTTTGCCACCGGACGTGGTCCGACACTGTAAGTTAAACTTCCCTTTCCAGTGGAAGGTGGATGCGATCACCTATTTAGGAATACAACTATCGGCAGATCTAGCTGAATTATATAACATAAACTTCTTGGCAGAATTGAATGCTATCAAACAAGATTTACTTCGCTGTGATGTACCCTCCATATCCTGGTTTGGGCGGGCCTCCATTATTAAAATGAGTGTTCTCCCTAGACTTTTATATAAAATGCAAACTATCCCAATAGGTCTCCTGCCATCTTTCTTTGGAATCTATAAAAGCATATGTAGAGCCTTCCTGTGGAAAAGCAGACCAGCCTGGATAAGTTGGGCAAAACTGGTGCTGCCCAAACTGGCTGGAGGGATCGGTCTTCCTGATCTCCAGCGATATCATTGGGCGATACACTTGACACGCGTCGTAGACTGGAAAATACACAATCAATACAAATACTGGGTGTCCCTGGAATACACAATTGCTAAAGTCGGTCCCTTGGTACTCCAGAAAACAGAGACAATCTAGCCTGTGCTCTCATCCCCTCATAAGCGCCACATTGCATGCCTTTGACAGAGAATGCTCTACGCACCTAGTCTCATCCCAAAATTGCCCGATTACCCCAGTGAGAAGCAACCCAGATTTCCCCTGGGTCTTTTGAAAACCTTCCTGGCAGCAGAATGGCCACTGGCGGAGATGCAAGCAAAACACTTTTTTCGTGGGGGGAGGTTCTAACTCCAGACAGATCTTGCTTCCCAGTCTAACACTAAATCATTTCCAATGTGGCCGTATACCCAACTGAAACATTTCTTAAATGATCCCGCCCACAGGGAACAATTTACGAAACCTCCAACAGCCTCTTGACATCATCCAGGTATCTGATGTTACTCCCATCCCCTATGATGACAACTTGGGTAACACAGTGTTTTGTACTACACGTGATGACAACAGAATAGCCTTGTCAGTGGAAGATAGAGAGTTCATCGCAATAATGGACCGCGAACTCTACAAAGATGAATCCAACAGCTGTGTTGCACCGTTACCTCTTCGTGCTACAAGAGTAAGACTTCCGAACAACCGTGAACAAGCTTTATCCAGATTCAACTCACTTCAGCGAACACTAAAGAACAGACCTGAAATGAAGGAACATTTTATTGCATTCATGAAAAGGATCTTTGACAATGATCACGCTGAACCAGCTCCACCTCTTCTTGAACATGACGAGTGCTGGTATTTGCCTTTCTTTGGAGTGTATCACCCACGTAAGCCAAAGCAAATCAGGGTAGTGTTTGATTCCAGTGCCAAGCATCAAGGTGTATCCCTGAATGATGTTCTTCTT
>BLSH010360302.1:330103-345149 GCA_018402905.1 Glandirana rugosa | reverse complement strand
CCACGACCGCCACCGTGTCGACGCAACCACCGGAGATGGAGGAGGAGAAGGAGATGGAAGCGGAACACGAAGGCGACTCGGGGACCACAGTAAACCCTTACGGGAGTCGTCGCGGAGATGGTCACACGCGAACATCAGCGCGTAGAAGAAGAGTGCAAGGTCACTCCCCTAATTCCTGCCGCGCAACAGGAACATTGCCCCTAGGTCGTCCCACCGGTGGGTCATTAGTCTCCTTCAATGTTACACCCGTTGAACGGACAGCAACGCGTCCGTGACGTCGTACATCAGCCGGTACACACGGTCCGATGGCCGACTACATGCTGCAGTGCCTGCGCAACGACAGGCAAGTTGCCCACATTGTAACTTCCTCTGATTACTGGGTGGCCACCCTGCTGGATCCCCGTTACAAGGACAACGCGCCGTCCTTAATCCCCTCACTGGAACGTGAGAAGAAGATGCGCGACTACAAGCGCACACTGGTAGAGGCGCTGCTGAGGGCATTCCCAAATGACACCAGGGGCTCAGCGGAAGCACAAGGCGAAGGTAGAGGAAGAGGAGGAGGTAGAGGCCACCAACGCAGCTGTGCCACCGCCAGCACCTCAGAAGGCAGGGTTAGCATGGCTGAAATGTGGCAAAGCTTTGTCAGCAGCCCGCCACAACAAACAGCACAACCAGCCGATAGACAAGGTCTTAACAGGAGGAAGCATTTCAGCAACATGGTGCAAGAGTATGTGGGCACACGCCTACACGTACTGACTGATGGGTCTGCCCCATTCAACTTCTGGGTCTCCAAATTGGCCACATGGCCTGAGCTTGCCGTTTATGCCTTGGAGGTGCTGGCCTGCCCTGCAGCCAGTGTATTGTCGGAACGTATGTTTAGCACAGCAGGGGGTGTTATCACAGACAAGCGGAGCCGTTTGTCCACATCCAACGTGGACAAGCTAACCTTTATTAAAATGAATCAGGCATGGATCCCACAAGACTTGTCTCATCCTCCTCCATCGGTTGTACCATAAAAAAAAAACATAACTCCGGATAAGTTTTTTTCTTCATATACTTACCGACACACTCAGGCCAGATTTACAAATAAGACGTGTTCCATGTCTGTTCAGAACACCCTAGGTACGGACTAAGTAAAATTATTTCCAATCGAACAGGTGCAACCTACACCTGTTTGCCGAGGCGAACAGACACTATTGTGGGGGACGACACGATTTGTATGCAAGGCTGTTATGTGACCGACGTCCCGTCCGGTCGTGGAGGTTCCGTATTTGCCGTTCGAGTCCGGTACACCGGTTAAACCTCTGGGTCTTCAACTTACCCCGTCTGGGTAGTCAGTCATGCACATCCGCACACGTGTGTATGAGAACGTGGTACAACGACTTTACGACGGAGGACGATTCTGCAACAGATAGCCGACCAACACGACAAACAACACCGCCCGACGACTGTTTCGAAACGGTGTAAAGCCGGTACGATTGGGACGGAAGACTCCACGACCGTCACCGTGTCGACGCAACCACCGGAGAAGGAGGAGGAGGAGACGGTTCAACTTCTGGGTCTCCAAATTGGCCACATGGCCTGAGCTTGCCGTTTATGCCTTGGAGGTGCTGGCCTGCCCTGCAGCCAGTGTATTGTCGGAACGTGTGTTTAGCATGTCAGGGGGTGTTATCACAGACAAGCGGAGCCGTTTGTCCACATCCAACGTGGACAAGCTAACCTTTATTAAAATGAATCAGGCATGGA
Source organism: Glandirana rugosa (assembly GCA_018402905.1). Taxonomy (NCBI): domain Eukaryota; kingdom Metazoa; phylum Chordata; class Amphibia; order Anura; family Ranidae; genus Glandirana; species Glandirana rugosa. The sequence goes on along the minus strand of BLSH010360302.1, from coordinate 343,403 downwards.
TCCCACAAGACTTGTCCTTACCTTGTGCAGAATAAACATTTAGACCGGACTCACACAGCCATTCATATACTTGTTTTTTTGAATAGGCCTCAATATTTTGGGGGCTACCCCAATTATAAACAAACAAAAAAAAAAATACCATGTTGGCTACCTCCTCCTACTCCTCTACCACCGCCACTTCCACCTACACTGCCGCGGTCACGGCCTAGTCAACCTCTAGGCTCCTACTCCACATCCACCACCCTTCCCATTTTTTTATTTGATTTTAATTTATTTTCCCTATCCCCATTTTTTTGTAGGGCACTTGCCCTACTCTTACCCCCATTTTACTTCCTTTTGCAGCCCTCTAGCACTTGTCAGGACATTGTTACAGCCATTTTTGTGCCTAAAAGTTCGGGTCCCTATTGATTTCAATGGGGTTCGGCGTCCGTGAGAACGTTCGGGTTCTGTCCGGACCCGAACCTGGACTTTGTCCCGAAGTTCGGCCGGACCAGCAGAACCCGAACTTCCAGAGGTTCGCTCAACTCTACCCAAGGGGCTAAAGAACTGATGAAGCTGTAAAGCCTTCCAGAAGTCCAGGCTGTAGCATCCTGTTGGGGGATGTTACCATTTGTATTGAATGCTGTGGTGAGAAAATGAGATGCCTGGTGGTAACACTCAGATTCCAGTAAAGCATGGAACAGCCCGTCTTGTCGTCGAGTTACCAAGATTTGTAGGTTTTACCTGTCTTTTTTGTATGATAATTATTGATGGATTGCATAGCTTGGAGGATGGCAGAAGTGTGTCCTCTGGCAATATACTTTGTTCTAAAAGCAGTCCCTCTTTCTCATCTCAGAATATTGGAAGGTGTTGAAGAAGGAGGAAATACACATGAGGGTGCCAATGTGCCAGCAACAAAAACATTGTCTGAAGTTTTCTAGCATGTAAAGTACACTGTCAAGGGTGTTGGTAGGCTTGAACATCAGAGACTTGCGTGCCCGATCCTCTGAGTGTATAGTCAGGCCGAGGCAGTGGTGGAAGAGGCACCTGCCTTGGGCTGCATGCTGTCAGTGGGCACAACTGCGATGAAAGCCTTTTCTGCTGTTGTGTCTCGTCCTTTGTCCTGCATTGTGCAGGATTGAGATGTCAAAGAAAATGACAGGATAATACTTTAGTGTATGTATACTTTCCAGCTGCCAATCAATAGCATTTCAGAGAGGACTGCTAGGTGAGGCAGTGGATACTGATGGGAATTCGCTGACAGGTGAGACTGTACTAGCCAGCCACACAATTACACAGACGGCTCTCCCTGCATCTGTACACATAAATCCCAGCTGGGATGGATGAATGCCCTGTAGGCAGCAATTCACACTGACATCCTTAAGCTGAGGCGCGAAACAACTCCTAAATGTGTTTTCTCCTGCTGCCAATTACTAGCACCTTATACTTTATATACCTCCCCAACCTGACATAACCCTATATATACCTGCATATATTGTAGCTTTATTAAGATAGCACAGCTACTGTATATGCTCTGGATAGACATCTCCATTAAGGGATTGCAACAATATATCATCCTAAATAGATTACATGTGGCCACATGAACTCGACAAGTGCACCTATGCAAAATTTTTGCAATTATCACACAATCATAAGAAGCAGCAAGAGATGAACTGATCCCATAATTTAATACTATTTTGATACATCGGTTATAGGCACCAATAGCATGTTATTAGAAGCACCAACCTCCACTCACACATACTTAAGAGGGTTTTTAGGGGGAGGGACATGTATAGCAAAAGAATCGCATCCTGATTCGCCAGCCCCACACCACTTGTGCCATTTTTTAATTGTTTATGTTGGTCTAGACAATGTTGTATCTGGGGTGGTGATGGCTGTTATTTGTTCTGTTATATTATATATATTTGTTTGATAAGCATTTGTAGCGCCCCCATAGTGATAGGTGCGTTTTTGTAGTAAGTTTTGCAGGAGAGGCAAAATTTAGTCGGGTCTGACTGTAAGAGCAGGCCTGAATGTTTTGATCTGGGCTTGGGGAGTGGCTCTGGTAGGACTGGGACAGTCCAACAGATGATGTCATTAGACCCTCCTACCTTCTTCTGGGAAGCACTGGAAATTTCCAGAATGAAGGTGGGACAAGAGGTGTCATCATCTGGAGTGTCATCGGAAGCCCTGACCAATCCCCAATCCGGATTGGCAGGGGGCAGACCTTCTCATATACTCAGGGCTGGGCCAGTATGGGAGGAGTTGCTGGAGGTGGAAGTGTGGAAATTTCGCATAGGTGCTGCGGAGGCCTCTACGCGGGAGGGAGCACCCAGTCTGGGGTGGGTGACCTTAAGGCCTGGAGGTTCGGGTGCAGCCAGAAGTGGAGGTGATTCCTGGAGTCACACAAGGCAACAGGAGAGCAGCAGAGGTGCTACTGAGACACTTTAAAGAGTCCACTGGAGTCGGTGAGTGACAGACCCTGGGAGCTGGAAGAGAAAGTGCTGGAGCAGGCTGGGAGAGGAATAGTGGACAGTCTGTGGAAGACAGTCAGGGGAAGGAGTGTCACTGTGAGGAAAGCAGGTCAGTGTGGTGGCCTGGAAGAGGGATGGGCTGGAAGTCGTAGTCCATCAAAGGCCCAGCTAGCACCCAAGTACTTTGCTACATATTCAGGGGCCCGTGATCCCTGGCCTGTAATGGGTGTTCCTGTGGTCCTGCTGACAGAGTGTAGGCCTCACCATGTGCCAGGTGAAGAGAAAGGAGTAAATAAGCTTGATAAATTTCCTTTCAAGCTTGGAACCAAGTGATGTGCTGGAGAGGAGTGAAGGAGCAATAGTCTGCAAGTATAGTGCTGGAGAGAGAGAGTTGTGAGCGGTAACGGTCTGCAGAAGGATAGTCTGCAGGGCAAGTGTGCATATACAGGATTGTATATGGAAGTTGTGTACAATAATTTCTGGGGCATCCCACAGTTACCTTTTTTCCCCATCCAAGTTATTTCCCCTAAATAAAACAACAAAAACAAGAGCCAGCCTGGCCGTTGTCTAAGGATGTGTGAGATATGGTGGGATTGAGGGCAGCCATCAGGTTAACCACAGCTAATGCTACTCCCAAGGGAGCACATGGCTACACATACATATACAGTATCTCACAAAAGTGAGTACACCACTCACATTTTTGTAAACATTTTATTCTATCTTTTCATGTGACAACACTGAAGAAATTACACTTTGTTACAATGTAAAGTCGTGAGTGTACAGCTTGTATAACAGTGTAAATTTGCTGTCCCCTCAGAATAACTCAACACACAGCCATTAATGTCTAAACCGCTGGCAACAAAAGTGAGTACACCCCTATGTGAAAATGTCCAAACTGGGCCCAAAGTGTCAATACTTTGTGTGGCCACCATTATTTTCCAGCCCTGCCTTAACCCTCTTGGGCATGGAGTTCACCAGAGCTTCACAGGTTGCCACTGGAGACCTCTTCCGCTCCTCCATGACGACATCACGGAGCTGGTCGATGTTAGAGACCTTGCACTCCTCCACTTTCCATTTTAGGATGCCCCATGGATGCTCAATAAGGCTTAGGTCTGGAGACATGCTTGGCCAATCCATCACCTTTACCCTCAGCTTCTTTAGCAAGGCAGTGGTCATCTTGGAGGTGCATTTGGGGTTAAATCTTTCTCTTTCTTTGTATCGAGAAACAGGACCATTTTTATTTTTATTTGAATTCATGTAATACTTTTTAATGAAGCTAATAAATGTGTATATTTTTTATAATATGGTGGTGTGTTCGCCTATTTAAAGTCCCACCTAGGGGGTTACTTGTCCTTTTGTTACATCAGAGAATGGCACAGTGCCCCCTTACATCAGAGAATGTCAGAGTGCCCCCTGACATCAGAGCATGGCACAGTGCCCCCTGACATCAGAGCATGGCACAGTGCCCCCTTACATCAGAGCATGGCACAGTGCCCCCTGACATCAGAGCATGGCACAGTGCCCCCTGACATCAGAGCATGGCACAGTGCCCCCTGACATCAGAGCATGGCACAGTGCCCCTTGACATCAGAGCATGGCACAGTGCCCCTTGACATCAGAGAAAGGCACAGTGCCCCTTTACATCAGAGCATGGCACAGTAGTGCCCCCATTACATCAGAGCATGGTACAGTAATGTCCCCTTACATCAGAGCATGGCACAGTAGTGCCCCCTTGCATTAGTGCATGGCACAATAGTCCCCCCTTACTTCAGAGAATGGCACAGTGCCGCCTGACATCAGAGTATGGCATAGTGCTCCCCGACATCAGAATCCTGGCACAGTGCCCCCTGACATCGGAGTATGACACAGTGCCCCCTGACATTAGAGAATGGCATAGTGCCCTCTTACATTAGAGAATGGCATAGTGCCCTCTTACATCAGAGAATGGCACAGTGCCCCCTTACATCAGAATCCTGGCACAGTGCCCCCTTACATCAAAATCCTGGTACAGTGCCCCTGATATCAGAGAATGGCACAGTGCCCACTGACATCAGAGAATGGCACAGTGCCCCTGACATCAGAGTATGGCACAGTGCCCCTGACATAATAGAATGGCACAGTGCCCCTTTACATCAGAGCATGGCCCAGTACCCCCTTACATCAGAATCCTGGCACAGTGCCCCCTGACATCACAGCATGGCACAGTGCCCCCTTACATCAGAATCCTGGCACAGTGTCCCTGACATCAAAATCCTGGTACAGTGCCCCTGACATCAGAGAATGGCACAGTGCCCACTGACATCAGAGAATGGCTCAGTGCCCCTGACATCAGAGTATGGCATAGTGCCCCTTACATAATAGAATGGCACAGTGCCCCTTTACATCAGAGCATGGCCCAGTACCCCCTTACATCAGAATCCTGGTACAGTGCCCCCTGACATCACAGCATGGCACAGTGCCCCCTTACATCAGAGTTAAGTCATCCCTAAGTGCCTGCTGGACAAGAAATCAACTTGCAACTCCTGGAAGGGGGAGGAGACAGATGGAAGAGAGAGGGGAGTGAGATGGGGGACTGCTTACTCACCGGAGGCTGGAATCTGCAGGATCACACAGGTGAATCAGTGTAGCAGCCCCCACAAATCTGCCAGCTGCTTTTACTTGTACCCAAGATCTCCCGCCCACACATCTTCTTTCTCAGGCACAGGCTGCACATGAGGATTGCAGTGTGGACGGGACAGACATAGGGGATGGGAGCTGGAGGAGCCAGAGAGGATCGAACCCTCTCTCCTCTGCTGCTCGTACCGTGGGGGAGGAGGGAGGGGGGATTTTTGCTGGCTGAGCATTGTGAGTGAGTGAAATCAACCATCCTAGATTCGGGCATGCTCATCACTAGATACTGCTGACCTCCTATCCTATGAAAGCCTGAAGAGGCACTGGAGGGTAGTCGAAGTTCAGCTATATCACTCCGCTGCCTACAGTAAGAGATCTGCTACCGGAACTATAGAGGCATCATCGAAAAATGGGGCCAGCTGTCAGCTTACTCCACGGCTGCAGTTTTCATAGTTCATCTAGCAGTATACATTCTAATCAAAATTGGCTCACTGGCAGGGCAGCACTGCCGCTACCAGTGCGTGTCCATTAAGGAAACCCAACAGTTTAAGCAGGAAAAAGCCCTGGCTGGTACAGGGATGATTAGGGTGTGCCCAGGCACACCCTGTGCGCACGCCCATGAGCAGACACAAGTTTGGAGCAAGATTTCAGTTCTTACATATAGGAGACCCCACAAACAATGCCTCCCTTAAGCGCCTGCAAAGATGTGTTTTCTCCACTAACTACTGGGCAGCTTATCAAGCAGTGTAACTGGTAGACTAGTCCTTAATTGCGGAATCTGGCACCTCCACTCTCCAGGGTCTCCAGGACTCCAAAGTGAGCAGGCGCATGACAGCTCCATCTCGGCTTACTGAGCAGAGCAGAGATGGACCCAGTCCCGCTTTTCTCTATGGGGAGGTCAGGGAAAAGGCCTGTCCATTTTCATCTGATCATATCTGATCTGCTCTGCCAGACGGATGGAAAATAGGACCACCATTTTGCGGACAGGATCGGATAGCAGAGCGCGAAGCTGACCTCTGCACGGATCCCTGTAGCAGACCTTTCATCTCGGCGGCTCCAGCCCTGCACAGATTCCCCACTGATCATTGCTCTGAAGTTTGTTACATGTTTATTCCTTACAGACATTTGTGAGCGCATCTTTTTATTGGACTTCCATTTTGTTACACAATAAAAACCTATTACACTATTGGCGGATTGGAGCCTCTTTTTTCCCTTACCCTCTGTTGCAGTGTCTGGGTTCCCAGCCCGCTCTGAAAGGCAGCCTTGATTTGCCCAGCAGTGCTAGTCACAGACTATATATATATGTTTTTATATTCAAAGGCCTATACCCCTGGGATGTTTCTTAAGATTTATTGACTATATGATCTTTTATATGCACATCTTGCAGTTTAATGATTAGCAGCCTTGTATTTGAATTTATCTTCCACACATGATTCAACTCAAATTGTATACAATTGACAAAAAGTGCAGCGCTGGGTACAAAGTTTCTTTTTAGTTTACTGTCCAGAGGAAGTTAATGTGTTGTTGCTAAGGATTACAGTGTTTGTGTCACATGCAACGTAGCCAATCAGCCAGGAGATGGGTCACTGGCAGTTCCTCTGATAGTGGAGGGGGTAAAGTGTTAGAATGGAGCAGTAATCTTAAGCCTCGTACACACGGTTCGAAGGTTGTATGACCGTATGGACCAAATCGTATGTTGGCTGTTGTATCTAGCATACTGACATGCACTACACAATCGTACGACCAAGCTGAACGTAGTGTAGTGTTATGAACATATAAAGAGAAAGTTCAGGTGCATGTAATTAGCATCCGGCCGTTCCTGACTTCTGAGCATGCGTGTTTTGCACAATACAGCTTGTTGTACCAACTGCTCTGTACACACGATACACCGGTCGTATGACCGCTTGTTGTACAACCAAAGTTTTATAGTTTGCTCATACAACCCCTGTTGTACGACCGTCGTACGTCGGCTGTTCTAATCGTGTGTACTAACGGTCGGATTAGCATACAACGGTCGTTCGTACGACCTGTTGTATGCGATCGTCTAACCGTGTGTACGAGGCATTAGAAGTGCAAAAACTGGATTTTCAGGGTGCAAATAAATATATATCACTATATGACGCAGTGTAAAAACAAGAAAACTTTACAAGGAACAATGGTGTGTCAAAAGAGGGGCACAACCCCTTAATGGAGCCTAGAAGGTAACAAACAAACTACATTTGTAAGGGAATAAATATTAAAAACCAATTGTTTTTTGGCACCATGAAAATAATGTTTTTTGCACTTCTAAAATTACTATTGTATTTTTGGGATGTGGTGTTCAGGTAGAGACAACATTGGAGACACATTTTAGGCAGGGACACACCCCTAAAATCAGGAACTGTCCCTTAAAACCAGGAAGATTTGGTCATCCTAATTTAAGATCTGAGGTAACATACAAGCAATTTCTGAACAGGGTATTCCTGCACAGATTAAATACATAAATAATCTATATACAAAATTCTCCCACTATGCCCCTTTTGTTCTCACCCCATAAAGATGTCTTCTCCTACAGATAGGAATGAAAAGTGTAATAACTAATCATAAAGATGGCCATTTTGTCTTTAACTGCCATTTTCCTATAATTACTAGAATAAAGTAGCATGAATTTAGCCTGTAATGGCACATTTTGCATTGCCCAAGTCTTTTCTGCAATGATGACAAATCTCAAATGTTAACATTTAAATATTAATTTACATCAGGCGATTATTTACATTATGATGATCACAAAAAAATAAATAAAACATGAGGGTGTATGCATTGAAATTTACAAGGATGATTGGACAGACATCTAGTGGTAATATATAGTATTACATGCTATAACAAGACAAGCACGAACCATGCAAGATTGATATAATTAATATACACGTGCATTTCATTCACATTCATTTTCGGATTTTTCGCTATTTCGGTTTGTCTGAATAAACCATTTCCCGAATTTTTAGGAAAACAAATTTTTGAAAAGAACGAAAACCGGAAAAAACGAAAATCCGAACTTCGAAAATCCGAACTTCGAAAATCCGAATGAACAAAAATCCTAAAATGTGAAAGAATGAAAATCCGAATAGAAGAACAAAAATCCGAAAATACAAAAGAACGGAAATCTGAAAATCCAAAAGAACGAAAATTCGAAAATAAGAATGAAAATCCAAAAATTTGAAAGAACGAAAATTCCTAAATCCTAAAGAACAAAAAACATTTCGGATAATTTCTATTATGATTATAATATAATTTGGAAGTAAATTCCAATACCTACCTACAGTTTAATAGTTTATAACCATTATTATTGTTTTTTATAATTATTATTATTATTATTATTATTAGTTATTAGAACTACTACTAACAATAATAATAATAATAATAATAATAAAAACTATAATAATAGTTATACTATTAAATTATACATAGGTATTGGAATTTCCTTTCAAATTTGTCTGTTAGAGAACTTAATGAATTATTAACCATTATTATAGTTTTTTTATAATTATTATTTAATAATAATAACAACTATAATAATAGTTATAAACTATTAAATTAGTTAGGTATTGGAATTCCCTTTCAAATTTGTCTGCCTGTTAGTGAACACATTTTTCAGAATTCCCGAACTACCGATAATAACGAATACCGCATCTATACGAATGGAACGAACCAAATTCAAATTTTTCAGAATTACCGATAATAAAAAATACTGCATCTATATGAATAGAATGAACTGAATTTGAATGTTTCCAAATTCACTAATTTATTCTAAATAACAAATTTTGATCATAACGAAAAATCCGAAAAACAGAAAAAAAATGAGAAAAAACAAAAAACAAAAACTAAAAAAACAAAAACAAAAAAACAGAAAATTGTATCATACTTACCGTAATTTTCTTTTCCTGGTGCCTATCCATGGCGGCATACCTGTGACAAGCTCTGCCTTGGCTCCTCCCTCAGGACGAGTGAATAGTATAAAAGAAAAGGGCTAGTGCCCTCCCAGCATTCTACGTAATATAGCATACCGAGGGTGGGATTGTATGATGCCATGGATAGGCACCAGGAAAAGAAAATTACGGTAAGTATGATACAATTTTCTGTTTTCCTGGTACCTCCATGGCAGCATACCTGTGACAAAATAACTAGCTGAAATGGGTGGGATGATACATAGTACAAGATTTATTTGAGAAAAGGATTCGACATAGGCAAATGCCAGCCTGGTTAACCTGTGCCAGCACAAAACCAATGCTGTCAAAACCGGATCTCAAAGTTTGGCAGGACTCAAGTCCCGCAGACAGCAGAGGAAGAGGAGAGCCCAGGGATGATTCCATGCACTGCTCCAAGTCCAATCCCATCCAAGCGCAGATATTATTGTCTTCCAATCCCAGAGCCTGAAGCTCTGATATTCCCCAGCCCGATGTCATCGCCACAAAGACAAAATAGTTTCCAGGTGAGATTCCACAAGGATGCTGAATCAGATGGGGCAGAAGGCCATGGGATAAGGGTTCCAGGGCGATAGAGAAGTCCCAAGTGGGAAAAATTTGTTTTAACAGATGGGCTTATCTTCTTGCCTGCCTTGAAGAATTTGATTATTAAAAAGGATTTTTGGCCCATGTCTTGTTGTCATAGCCGAGGTTACCACCAGCTGTACCCTTAGGATGCTTAATCCTGATCCTAAGTCGTGGTCTGCTTGCAGGAGATCAAGGAGTTGGGAGTAAGAGGGTACATCAGGATTGAGGAAGTTTTGCTGTTAGCGAAATGATCTAAACTTATTCCAAACCTTGTCATTCGTATTGTTCGCTGAAGGCTCCTGTGGTTTGAGCAGAGTTGAAACAACACTAGCAGAGCATCCTAATGATTAAGATTTTAAGATCCTAATGTGGAGGCTAAATCTGTGAGGATTCTGATGGGTGTGATGCTTTGAGCCAGAAGAAAGGGAATTGGAGGAATATTTACCAGAGGCCCTAGGGAATCATGGGTTTTCCTGTAAATATGGCAGGGCTGTTATCACCGTTATTATTGATATTGAAAGTCTCAAGAGAATTTGAGGTAGGAGGCCGGAGGAGGCCTACATTAGATTGCATGCCCAAAGACTTGACAGGGTATTTATTGCTTTTGCCTAAGGGTGAGGTAGATGTGAAATAAACCTCTGCAGCTTGGTAATGCTTGCTGTAGCAAAACTATGCAGTTCAGGAAAGACCCACTGTCCCACAATCCAATTGAATAACTTCAGTTGTAGAGACTACCCGTTGGGATCCGAGAATCCTTGGGATAGGTGATTGGCCTCTGTGTTTTAAGTGGGCTGGAAGATATACTACTCTTAGGTCCTTCAGATTCCCCTCTGCCCAAATGAAGATGGGCTCCACTTCCCCCAGTAAGGTACTGTTGTGGGTTCCGCCTTGGTCATGTATGTACGATATTGCGGCTTTATAGTCTATCCACATCAGAACTAAATTGTCCTTCATCTGAGAGCGTAACGCTGTCAATGCGAGATAAGCCCCCTGGGTCTCCAGGATATTTGTGATGATGTCTGCTGTATCAAACACTCGTCTCTCTTGAACCAAAGTCTGGTTGCAATGTGCCTCCTCGCCTATTGCTTTGGCGCCTGTGGTAACCGTGGACGAGAAGACATGCCTTAATGGATGTGGCTTTACAAGTATCTCCCTCTTTGTCCACCAGTGCAGATGTCTGTGCATCAAACGTGTTTGATATATGGACTGGGATAGACTGTTTGCTTGGTTGCTTCAGGAATTCTAGATAAAGGTGCCTGAGGTATTCATGGGACCCTCTTGATATAGGTAGACAAAAGAAAACCCTATTAAGTTGAGTTAGCTCGAGATTATGGATTATGTTATGTAGGACCATGTCCTCACTCTTCTTAAACTGGAGAAAAGAGGACTCCCTTGATGATTTACCATCCAGCCGTATCTTGATAGTGTAGGCCACAAACTCCACCTGTGTTCCACTGCCTGGGCTATATCTTTGATAAGAGGTGGATATCATCTCTTTAGTGATAAGAACTGCGACCCAGTTTTCGTAGAGAAGCTTTGATAGTGATCCGAGCCCCCGTGAGGGCTCTGAAAGAAGTGCAAGGTCTGAAGGGGAGGCTCTGGAATTGTAGAAGGACCTGTTTGATTGAAAAACCCAGGTACTTCTGTAATGGTTACATCATGGGTGTGTGCAATTAAGCATTCCTGAAACCCCGGATATGTCCAATTCTGTTGTTCTCGGAGATTAAGTCTGACATTTTTCCTGTGACAGAAAAAGCTTTCTGTAACCTTTCTTCAAAGAGTGCTCTGCCACCAAAAGTATTTAGGCTAAGTTTCCACTATTGCGACCCCAAAGACGCACAATTTAGAGTGCGACTCTGATGCGACCCTGAGTACAGCCTCGACCCAACTTTACATTCTCTAGATCAAAGTTGCATCAAAGGTCGGAACGAAGCAGTGCAAAAACCCTTTTTTTTTTTGAGTCGTTGCGACTTGAGTCGCACCAATTAGAATGGGGACCATTGAAATATATAGACTTTGATGCAGTGTCAGCTGCCCATAGTGCTAACCACAATGCATGTATTGCTATTACAAGAAGTAGCATGGATCCTGCGAAGAATTGAAATGTATCCATTGCCGCCTCACCGGTGAAGTCTGCTGCGAGCAATAATTCGCCCCAAGTCTTGCCTATAATTTCTCTAGGGACATTGCAGAATCGCTGTTTCCCCATTTTCAGTCCATGCCTGCATGGCTTTGGATACAGGTAAGGCAATTGCTGGCTTCCAGGCATTTGCCCGCTATTTGGTAAGCTTCTTTCAGTCAGGGTCTTTTCGTCTACCTAAACCGCCATTGAGGCTACATCATCGATTGGTGAGATGAAATTCTTTGCCACTGCTGCGTCTACCTCTGGTGGACCGTCTGCTATTGCAGAATCTTGTTCTGACAGGGGATACATTTTCCTAGGCAAATGAGAGAAAAAAATATTTATTTATTTATTTTTTTTTTTTCCCCCCACTGACATCTTCTGATATCCCCCAGAGGAAAGAAGGAAACCTGCTCCCTTAGAAATGGGAGGTACATCTTTGACTTCTCAGATGTAGTGTTTCCAGCCAATATCTGATCTTACAGCCTGGACATAGGGCTGAGATAAGGAAGAGTTGATGTCTGTGGGTCAAGCTCCTCTGAGCTATCCTTAACCACTTCCCGACCGCCGTATGCAAAATGACGGCCGGGAAGTGGCTGAGCTATCCTGACTGGATGTCATATGACGTCCTCAGGATAACAAACCGCCACACGCCCGAGGGGGGGGGGGCGCATCGCGACGATCGGTGGTGTGGGAGGTCAGTCTGACCCCCAGCAATACCGATCTCGGTAAAGCGCTTCGATCCGAAGCACTTTACCATGTGACCAGCCGTGACCAATCACGGCTGGTCACAGTGTAATACAGGAAAGCCGTTTATCGGCTTTCCTGTACTCAGGTCTGCAGACCTGAGGAGTGGAGAGCCGATCGGCTGCTCTCCTGACAGGGAGGGTTTGTGCTGATGATTTATCAGCACAGCCCTCCCTCGGATCGCCACCCTAGAGCACCAGGGAGCCTGCCCAGGGACCACCAGGGATGTGCCCACCCAGGACCACCAGGGAGCCGACCCGGGACCACCAGGGAGAACCCCCTAGACCACCAGGTAAGTGACATAATGCTCAGTGTGGATGGCACTCAGTGCCACCTTCAGATGCCACCCTAGACCACCAGGGAATGAGCCCCTATCAGTATATATGCCCACCAGTGCCCCTATCAGTGCCCACCAGTGCCCCTATCAATGCATACCAGTGCCACATATCAGTGCCCACCATTGCCACCTACCAGTGCCCACCTATCAGTGCCCATCAGTGCCACCTATCAGTGCCCAGTGCCACCTATGAGTGCCAATCAGTGCTGTCTATAAGTGCCCATCAGTGCCACTTAGCAGTGTCCATCAGTGCTGCATATCAGTGCCCATCAGTGCTGTATATCAGTGCCACCTCTCAGTACCCGTCAGTGCTGCTTATCAGTGCACCACCCGTGACTATCCCCGTGACCACCCGTATATATGACTATCCCCGAGTAAGGGACCACCAGATCCCACCGTAGACTTCCACCGTGACTCACGGTAGGTGTGACTCGTAATACAGTGAATGGACCACCAGATCCCCCAAGAGGGACCACCAGGGCCCAGCCGAGGGACCACCAGG
>BLSH010360302.1:312723-327576 GCA_018402905.1 Glandirana rugosa | reverse complement strand
TAGTCCAATCTAAGGGTCAGATACGTCCGGTCAGAAGGCTGACTGTTTAACCACTCCTAGGTCCTTACGTAGGTACGTACACGTTCTAGCGTCCACACATGGTCCTCCCTTAATGTCAGGGAGAACCCGTACTACTTGATACGCTACTCCTATTAGGGGGTTCCGTCCAGGAAACACAGGTCTGACAACAGAGAGGAGGGAGATCGGCCCCTGAGACTGCGGACATAATTTGACCTGCGACGGCGTGATCGCCTGGAGTTATACACCCTGACAAAAAATGCAGTCACTGTGGGTGATGAATCGGAAATGGCGGGGATGAACATGGAAACACCGTTCCACTGACGTAAAAAACAGTCCCACATATTGAGGTCCGCTAGTGCGGCAGCGTCCAGTTTAATACAGGCGTCAGAGTCCCCGGCTAGAGGGAGGAGAGACAACAGTCTGGACACAAAGGACCTGCCTTGGGGGATTATCCTCATCGCATAGTTCATCATGCCCAAGAGGGACTGTAATTCCCTCCTGGTACACACCTGCGATCTTGCACATGCATGGATGCATTCCTGGATCCTCACCAATTTGTCAGTCGGAAGACTGGCCTGCATAGACTGGGAATCTAACCTGATGCCTAAGAAATTCAAGGTTTTAGCAGGGCCCTCAATCTTTTTCTCCGCTAAAGGCACATTGAGAGCCGAAAATACGGCAACCAATTTCCCAAGATCAGAAGGAGTTTTATGGACCGCTTCGATTAGTAAGAAGTCATCCAGGTAGTGGATAACCTCCCGGCAACCTTCTCGGTGCACCAAAATCCAACTGAGAGCTTGGGCAAAAGTGTTAAAGAGCCACGGGCTGCTCCTGGACCCGAAAGTAAGCTTCGTGGTGAAATAATATTGGTCTCGCCACTTGATTCCATGCCATTGCCACAGGGAGGGAAGAATCGGCAATAGCTTGAAAGCATCAGAAATATCAGCTTTTGACAGCCAGGCCCCGACCCCCAACCTGATGATACTTTGAATTGCTTGATGTACGGAAGCATATTTCAAGGAAAACTCCTCGGACGGGATCAATGAATTAAGGCTAGGTACCTGTGAGGAATGAGGCGCTGACAAATCATAGATCAAACGTAATTTATTGTTAAACTTGCCAACCGCAATCCCGATAGGACTAACCCTCCAGCTATCAAATGGTGGCTCGGAAAATGGGCCTATAACGAACCCCTTCTCTAACTCGGTCTGTAGTAAGGTGTCCACTGCTGCCTGGTTATCCATAGCGGACAGCGAGTTAGGACACTCAAAAGTCATCTGCGGGAGGGAAATGAAACCGGTATGAAAACCTAACGAAAATCCTGAAACCAGAAACTCCCTGATTGTGGATGAAGGGTGTTCCGCCAGCCAGGCTGCCAGCAAAGGAACATTAACCCGGCTTAGTCAGGGCCTGTTAGTGTGTTTCAGGGAGCACGTAGTTTTAGGATGGGCCCTGAAACAAACAAAACAGATATGTAACAACCTGCACTGATTGTAGTTGCACGACCCCAAATTGTAGTTGTTACAGATCTGGGCCTTGCCAAGATGATGTATAGGCCGGCCCAACTTGTCTACTTGAGGAACACTGCCGGAGCTAGTAACACCGCTGACACCTGGCCGGGGAATCCCGGGCAGGGCAAGGAGATCCGTGTTTGGGCACCATGAAGTAGTATGGGAAGAAGATTGACAATTTGCGCATACCGGGGCCCTCAGACCGGCAAAATGCCTGCAGAAGAGCTCGGTATCAATGTTCCCCCAGAAAACCATTACTTGATGTTGGAGCAACACCGCCGCTGCCTTGGCTGAAAAAGAACGGTGGTAATCGTAAAAACTAGTACCACCATATTTATGGCCTAAATCCACTATGGCGTACAAATACAGGTCCAGCTCTTCCCTGCGCCCTGGCTGAACAGAACATATGATGTCTCTATACATGCTGAAAGCCAGGACGAACTGCGGGATGGATAGTTTACGACTGAGCCTCTGATCCCTGGTTTTAACGATAACTGACACGTCCCCGCAAGCGTAGGAGCGGTTGTCGGCAACATCATGCGCTGCGATCAGGAGGGATGCAAGGTTGACGTCCTTACCCTCTAAAATATCTCTCCTGATGTTAGCGGGGACAAAATGGGCCGGAATGACAGAGGGTGTGACTGAACCAATACCTGCCATCGGGGGCACCAGCGTAGGCATGGCCGGAACCCCGGGTGCTGCCGCAGGCACGGAAGGGGCTTGAACCTCTGGTGCTATGGGAGGTCTGGCTTCCAACGCCTCGACCCTGGCCCTCAGATCCTGCCCTGAAGTGACCAAGGACGTTAGCGTCGCCTGAATGTCAGCGAGCGAATTGGCAACTGCACGAAGAGTCACTTGCTCGGCATTAGAAACGGAAGACCGAGGAAATAATAATCTGAATAACTCGGCCTTTCGGGCAGAAGCCGGGTAAGAAATGCCCCTGAGCTGAAGTTCTGCGATTAACTTCGGAATAGTCCATGATCTTAAGGAAGGAGAGCCTCCATGTTCGGAACTTCTGGCTGGTGAAGGAGGGTTGGACTGGAAATCCCTTATATCTTCTGCTTGTGACATGACCTGTACAATCAAGAAAAGTGTATGAGAGAAGACAAACAAGAAAAGCGAGAAGCTGCCAATGAGGCGTCAGAGTGAGTGGCCTGAGCTAGATAAAACTGTGCTAACCATCGTTGTACCTGCAACGGTGGACCGTGCAACCCTACAGTGCGGGTACGTGAAGTTATGGCGTGGCGGCCCCTGCCAATGCATGGGAACCTGACGGTGATGGTTGCGAAAGTGCTCAAGACTCCGGGAACCCTCGACCAGGTGATAAACCGGGGTGATCAACCGTGCAACCATGCCACCCCCCCTTTACCTGCGAACAGGCGAGTGACCTGTGAGCTAGCATCCCTACCCAGTGTTACCGATCCCCTGCTGCCCCAGTTTTACTTACCGAACTGCAGACTGAGATCCGCGATATGGCTGAACACTTGAGCTTGACACTAAGAAAGGGATAAACGTAAACTAAAACATTATCAGAGGCCTCAGCTGACCCCTCAATGCAAACTTACTGATACGAAACATAACTACCCTCTCCTTCCTCCGTGGCCCCGTAAGGGCGGAAGGAGAGTCACCTGTACAGCCAGTAGTAATGAAATAACAAGTACGCATAGAATTACGTATGAGATGCTGCTCCTACCTCCGTGGCCCTGTGAGGGCGGAAGGAGCACCATCTGGTATGCTAACAGAACAGATTAAATGACGAGAACATGCGACTTAACGTGTGGCATGCTTCTCCTTCCTCCGTGGCCCCGTGTGGGCGGAAGGAGCATG
Organism: Glandirana rugosa; assembly: GCA_018402905.1. Classification (NCBI taxonomy): domain Eukaryota; kingdom Metazoa; phylum Chordata; class Amphibia; order Anura; family Ranidae; genus Glandirana; species Glandirana rugosa. The sequence continues at coordinate 324,217 of BLSH010360302.1, read as the reverse complement.
ATGTAAAATTTTTTTTTTTTTTTACAAGAATGACTGAAATGAAGCATGAACACTTGGAAGAATGACATGCAGCTCCTTCCTCCGTGGCCCGTATGGGCCGAAGGAGCACAATGTGAAATAATTTTACCAGAACAACTGAAAATAGAACGTGAATACTTAGACGTAAGACATGCCGCTCCTTCCTCCGTGGCCCATGTGGGCGGAAGGAGCACAGAGTGAAATATCAGAACGACTGAAAAGAAATGTGACCATTAAGAAAAATGACATGCAGCTCCTTCCTCCGTGGCCCGAGAGGGCGGAAGGAGCTCCCTCTGTAACACCAACCCGGAAGGATTGAGAAAATGCTGCGTACCTAGAAATGTAAGAAATGTTTTCTCCTTCCTCCGTGGCCCTGTATGGGCGAAAGGAGTTTAAACGAGAAAATGAGTGACGTAATTAACTCCTTCCTCCGTGACCCCGTATGGGCGGAAGGAGTTAAATGAGAAAATGAGTGACGTATTTACTCCTTCCTCCTAGGCCCCGTGTGGGCGGAAGGAGTTAAATGAGAAAATGAGTGCTGTATGCATACCTTCCTCCGTGGCCACGAGAGGGCGGAAGGAGTGCATGAACCGTATGAGTGACATGCATGTCCTTCCTCCGAGGCCCAATGGGCGGAAGGCAAGCCACCAAAGTATAATCCTCCTAACCAACCCCCTCCATAATTAATTAAAATTTTTTTTTTTTTTTTTTTTAAACACCCTGCACCTCCCCCTGTGGCCCATGAGGGCGGAAGGAGCAGCCACCGAATGTCAGAAACGCAAGCATGACATAACAAAATTTATAAGACCCTCTACGGACCCCTGACATGAAAAACAAATTTATTTAAATTTTGCATCTTACCTTAGAGCAGAACAGGCTTCACACAGCGACCGACCACACCGTGTGACCAACAAAGTATTCTGACAGGACGTCAACCAGGCTAGAGGCTCAAATCTGGCAGTGGCATGAACTCTACCTACAAAGAATATCCACTTAATATCTGCCTGCTAACATGAACCACCCACAGGACATGAACCATACCCGACAGCCTACTTCCTATCCCCTGCCTGCTCCTGAAAAGAAAACCACCCCTGCGGCTGAGGCATGGGGAACCCGACCCCTGCTGATGCCGCGGCTTCAAAGCTCCTGTACCTTCCTGCGACCCGCAGCCCAGCCAGCAGCAGACGAGCGTAGACCGGACCATGAGGAGGTGTGAGAGAAAGGCATCCCCCTCCCTGGACAGCAAGGGCTACGTGGTGGAAAAGAGCTCTGACTAACCCAAAGCTCACAGACCTGCCGGGAACAATCGGTGCGTGCCCACGACCTTGCTCTTATTCCTAATACGGTCGGACGGCGAGGTGTTTATCCACCCTGCGGTTGCCCCATTCCAAGACCCTCTTCGTGGACCCCCTGGCCAGCTGGAACGTGGAAAGTCGTCCCTCACAAGCGGAGACCAGGGTTCCCCTATCTGGAGGTCATGAAGGGAAAAGGAGTGTCCCCAGCCACCCACTTACCACCGTCCGAACGAAACACCGCAACGCCGATATATTACACACCACGCGGCGAGACCCGGCAGACGGCGACCGGAAATGACGTCACGCAGAAGCGCTCCCAGGAAGCCGTGCATAAGGAAGGAGGAGGCTGGGTTATATGTGCCCCAGACTCCTCCTACAAATACAGGCAGGCCTGCGGCCAGCCTTAACATTTGTAGCGCAAAAAATAAAAACCGCAGGGGTGATCAAATACCACCAAAAGAAAGCTCTATTTGTGGGAACAAAATGATAAAAAATCTGTTTGGGTACAGCGTTGCACGACCGCGCAATTCTCATTAAAAGCGCAACAGCACTGAAAATTGGTCTGGTAGTAAAGTGTTCTAAGTGCATAGTATTGAAGTGGTTAAATGGCCATTATCATCCCGATGTCTAGGAGGGATACTGGCTGCGTGGTGAGAGGATTCTCTCTAGAATGGGCTAGGAAGAGTTAACTTCTCTGGAGGAGGTTGAGCTAATTGCTGCCCTGGAACTGCTGAGCTCATTCTGATATGCAACCTTTGCACAATTTTGAGCAGGTTGGTTACCTGTTAACCGTCTGACTCTGTTTGCTGGATAGAGTCTAAGCCTTGGCATCCACTATTGCGACCCCCACAGTCGCACAATCTGGAGTGCGACCTCAATGTGACTTTACACCCTCTGGGTATCAAAAGGATGGAACAAAGCCATGCAGGGGTCTTCCCAATATCGCTGACTTCAAAGTCGCATATATGGGAACAGGTGCCACTAAACACAATGGGCTGTGATCTGTCATGCGACCCGTACGGTAAGTTGCACCAGTGGAAATGTGGCCCATAGCAACCTTTGCAAACCAATTCAGTTGGCAATGGGATGGCCTCGCATGCTCGGCATTTTTAGGGACTTGGGAATTGATGAACATGAAGCACTGTAACTTTCCACAGATGCACTTTTGCCCCTTGCATGATATCCTGAGCTGGATGGTCTGCTGGTTGGGGCTTTTATATGTTGCCTTGATGTCCACTTGGACTTATTTTGGCGTACATGGCTGAAATACATAAACGTACCAGCACAAGTGCTCTCTTTTTTTTTTTTCTTACCTGGATGATGGTCCTTACCATAAATGTTGGAGAGGGTCTTGGTCGGTTGGCGTACAGCTCCTGATAGGCAGCGGACAGAAAAAAGCAGCTATAGGAAATAAGGACGTTAGCGACAGTTATATCAGCGGGAGCAGGGAAAGTCAGACCGCGCATGCGTGGTCACAGGCACCAGGGGCCCGTCCAATTCAGCCCGGCCCGCCGAGAATGTAGATGGAAAAGGAAAGCAAGATGGGAGGAAGGAAAGGTAAGATGTAATAAATGACAGGCAGAAGGAGGGATAAGCTAAAAATAAATTATTGCTGCTTTCTCTGCACAAATACAAAAGGGATCACACAATCCTACACCCACTGTTGATCCAGAGGAAGGCGAAAAACCCCAGCAAAGCAAATGATCCAATTTGCTACAGCAGGGGAAAAAATTCCTTCCTGACCCCCCGAGAGGCAATCGGATTTTCCCTGGATCAACTTACCTAAAAATGTCAGTACCCAGTTATATCATGTACCTTAACCACTTCAGCCCCGTAAGGATTTCCAGCTTTAGGACCGAAGCCCTTTTTGCGATTCGGCGCTGCGTCGCTTTAACTGACAATTGCGCGGTCGTGCGACGTTGTACCCAAACGAAATTTGTGTCCTTTTTTTCCCACAAATAGAGCTTTCTTTTGGTGGTATTTGATCACCTCTGCGTCATTTCTGATCGCCGCTATAAACAAAAGAAGAGCGACAATTTTGCAAAAAAACACAAATTTCTTACTTTTTGCTAAAATACAAATCCAAAAAAAAAAATATAAAAAAACATTTTTTTTCACCGTTTTTGGCCGATTTATATTCTTCCTCATATTTGCGATAAAAAAAATCGCAATCGGCGTTTATTGATTTGTTTGCGCAAAAGTGGTCGCGTTTACGGATGATGAGAATTCATTTTTGGGGTTTTTATTTTTTTTTTATTTTTTACTAGTAATGGCGGCGATCTGCGATTTTTAGTGGTACTGCGATATTGCAGCGGACATGTCGGAACGTTTTGACACTTTTTTGGGACCATTGGCATTTATACAGCGATCAGTGCTATAAAAATGCACTGATTACTGTGTATGACGGCGATTCGCGTTACAGAGCCACTTTGTCGCCGTCAAATGCCGATCAGCCGTCGGCAAGTGGTTAAGCAAAGTATGATAGGAGAGAGACCTGGAAGGGTAAGGCAAAGTGAAAATTAGATACAGCTGCTTTCTTTGCTGCAAGCCTGAGCCAATGCCAGTATATAAATGCAGATAGGTGCTCTTACTTAAGAGACAACTGCTGTCCCAAAAGACCCACAGAAGGGACTCCCATGCTATTTAGCGCTAATAGCGGCCCAAGACCAGGGACTGCATTTGGGAGAGGCTGAACCCAAATGGAAGCTGCCGACTGCAGAGGTAAGGACGTTCGACCACCATTCACTGACCATGAGGTATGAGGAAAAAAAGGAGAATGCTGGGAGGGCACTAGCCCTTTTCTTTTATACTATTCACTCGTCCTGAGGGAGGAGCCAAGACGGAGCTTGTCACAGGTATGCCGCCATGGAGGCACCAGGAAAACCAAAATAACAAATGTTTCGGCTGTGCACATGTCTAAAAATGAATATTAATAGGTATATTCAAAGCACCAAACTTTGAATTCATAGTCATTATGTGAGTGGTAAACATTGCTTAAAGTGGAACTAAAATAACTTTACTTTCCTTTCCTCCAATGGCCCCTGTCCATTGCCGGGGCCGGCATCTTCTTTTATGTGCCTGTCTTTGGATATCATCATTGGCCGGCATGGGATGAAGTCACTTCTGCAACTGCATCGGAGACACGCAGGGATTGGGCTAGCGCTGTAAGCTGAGCTCTGCATGTGCAGCTCGGTTTACATACTGGACAGTGGCAGCTGGTGAAATTTTAGGATGGGGGGCACCAGACCCGCCCTTCCTTAATGACCCCTCCCACTTCTCATAAGCCCCACCCCCTGTGTCAGGAGTATATAGCCCATCATCACTAGATAGGATATACAGCACCGTCAGAACTATATACAGCATCACCAAAAAGGGGTATATACAGCATGGCCAGATAGGAGTATATGCAGCATCACCAGAGGGGTATATACAGCTTCTCCAGAGGAGTATATGCAGCATCCCCAGATGAGTATATAGCATATCACCACAGGGGTATATACAATATCACTCAGAGGAGTATATAGCATATCACCAGAGGAGTATATAGCATATCACCAGAGGAGTATATAGCATATTACCACAGGGGTATATACAGTATCACTCAGAGGAGTATATAGCATATCACCAGAGGAGTATATAGCATATCACCAGAGGAGTATATAGCATATCGCCAGAGGAGTATATAGCATATCACCAGAGGAGTATATAGCATATCACCAGAGGAGTATATAGCATATCACCAGAGGAGTATATAGCATATCACCAGAGGAGTATATAGCATATTACCACAGGGGTATACAGTATCACTCAGAGGAGTATATAGCATATCACCAGAGGAGTATATAGCATGTCACCAGAGGAGTGTATATCATATCACCAGAGGAGTATATAGCATATCACCAGAGGAGTGTATATCACATCACCAGAGGAGTATATAGCATATCACCAGAGGAGTATATGCAGCATCACCAGAAGGGTATCAGCACTAACAGTACCCCCCCCCCCCCCAGGGCAGTCAGGTCATCAAAGTCCCACACTTACCCTATGACAGGCAGCGAGCAGAGTCCAGCGCGCGGGGAGCATGTTGGCAGCGAGCAAAGTCCAGCGAGCTGGGACCGTGCTGTGCATGAATTTATCCATGGCATAGAGGGGGTGGCGAGGACAGGGGGGGGTGGCGCCCTAATGGACAGGCCACCTCTGATACTGGAGACTGCTGTGAGTTGGCGGATAGGTGTATTTTATTGCAAAAAAGACAGTATGTCTCCACTGCAAAAATAGCCTGCCTGCTTGCATTCTATTATGAAGAAGATTGAAGTTCTGCTTTAATTGTGAATGTGTAATATTTCACAATTATACAGAAAAATACCGCGCTAGGTCAGGAAAAAAGGTCTAGCAGTAGCTGCAACAATGTAAGGTGCGATATTCCACCATATAAAATAACAATATAATAACAAAATTTAGTTGCGCTGACTTTAAGTGAAAAACACCGTGCTTAATCTCACACTAATAAGAACCCCTCAATGGGGAATTAACCATGATCTAAAAGTGCAAAGTGAAACACACTAAAGTGTTTAAAAAAACATAAAATTCAACTCAATCAAAGAATAAACCCTTAAAGGAGAACATATTCCTTAATAGTATATGGAGTACAATTTCATAAACACATAATAACATATACAGTGCTGTGCAGGCATGTACTGAAAAAAATTAAATTAAATAATCCCAATATTAGTGTCCAAAAAAATTGTGAATAAGTGAAAAAATATAATAGGTTGAAACATCCAAAGTCCTGTGCAGATTGAAAGAAGAAAGACATTTTCACTCCAATCTTCCACCACCACAGATCACGCAGACACCTCCAGTGATAACAAGGGGTAGATAAACCCTTACCAGAAGCATAGACCCACTATCTCTAGTAAGGGTCAATATCGCTGGCAGATATAGCCCTCTGCAGGGTCTAAAGATGCGATCCTTCCCTGTTCCCGGAGCTCCGTGGCCTCCACGAGTCAGTATGAATGATTAGGCAGCCAACCTCAGGAGTGTCACTCACCACATAGTGTAAAAAGATAAGGGCCACATAGCGTAATACTGTAACGCAATTTTATTAAAACATAGACTAAAATCCAGGTACTCACATTCTAACATCGAGATATGCGCATAAGGTAAAAAAGCCGGCAGAATAAACAGAACGCCCGTCCTTGCCTGGGAATACCAGGTGCTGTAGGCTAAAAAAAACGCCTGGGAATACCAGGTGCTGTAGGCTAAAGAAACCGCCTGGGAATACCAGGTGCTGTAGGCTAAAAAAATCCCATGAGGACGAGCGTTTTGTTTATTTTGCCGGCTTTTTTACCTTATGCGCATATCTCGATGTTAGAATGTGAGTACCTGGATTTTAGTCTATGTTTTAATAAAATTGCGTTACAGTATTACGCTATGTGGCCCTTCTCTTTTTACACTATGTGGTGAGTGACACTCCTGAGGTTGGCTGCCTAATCATTCATACTGACTCGTGGAGGCCACGGAGCTCCGGGAACAGGGAAGGATCACATCTTTATTAGACCCTGCAGAGGGCTATATCTGCCAGCGATATTGACCCTTACTAGAGATAGTGGGTCTATGCTTCTGGTAAGGGTTTATCTACCCCTTGTTATCACTGGAGGTGTCTGCGTGATCTGTGGTGGTGGAAGATTGGAGTGAAAATTTCTTTCTTCTTTCAATCTGCACAGGACTTTGAATTTTTCAACCTATTATATTTTTTCACTTATTCACAATTTTTTTTGGACACTAATATTGGGACTATTTAATTTAATTTTTTTCAGTACATGCCTGCACAGCACTGTATATGTTATTATGTGTTTATGAAATTGTACTCCATATACTATTAAGGAATATGTTCTCCTTTAAGGGTTTATTCTTTGATTGAGTTGAATTTTATGTTTTTTTAAACACTTTAGTGTGTTTCACTTTGCACTTTTAGATCATGGTTAATTCCCCATTGAGGGGTTCTTATTAGTGTGAGATTAAGCACTGTGTTTTTCACTTAAAGTCAGCGCAACTAAATTTTGTTATTATAATGTGTAATATTTGTCAAAACCTGTACTGTGAAAATTAAGAGATTCTAAAGCTGAAGTATTTTTTTTAAATTAAAATAAAAAAACATGTTATACTTACCTGCTCTGTGCAATGGTATTGCACAGAGTCAGCCCCTTACCTCTTCTTTGGCAGTCCCCCGCTGGAACTGTCCTCTCCTCCTGATTAGCCCTCAGTAAGCCCTGTACTTTAGGGGCACCCATGGAAGTGCACTTCCGAGCTGGGCTGTGTGCATCCATAGGCACACACAATGTGGCTGGGCTAGAACCCCTGCTCCATCCTCACAGGATTTGATTGAAGGGAAAACTGCTAGTGGTACATTTTTAACCTTAATACAGAGAACACATTAAGGTAAAAAATGTTTTGCCTTTAGAACTACTTTAACAAGTATACTGAATTACCACTTTATAAGGTGATTTGTTTAGCTTCTTCATAAGTTCCATTTCCTATAGGATATCGTTTTTAATAAACAGTTTGCATTTTCAGGATCAATATTCAGCATTGGCATCACATATACATACCTCAATAGAGGTTTGGTTTAATCTGTGTCACTTACTCCATTAGGATTGGAGATCAACTAATAGGAATAGCAGAAGTACTTATGGGGAAATCTATCTTGAGTAAAATCACCAAGAGTCCTGAGAACCTTGTTCAAAATCTGGCAAACTCAAACTACTACATGGGTGAATCTTGGTATGTTCTGGCTATTTTTAGGGCTAATAGGCAAACTGCAGTCAAAAAGACATGTGAAGAGGGGCACTGCCATGGGGGGACATGTGACAAAAAAAAAAAAAGTACAGCAAAAGAGAGAGTCTTTTCATGCGGATTCTAGGACACCATTGAAAATACACAACTCCTTTAACCGCTTCAATACAGGGCACTTTTACACTGTTCCTGCCCAGAACAATTTTCATCTTTCAGTGCTCTCACACTTTGAATGACAATTACTCAGTCATGCTACACTGTATCCAAAAAAAAATTTTATTGTTTTTTTTTCACACAAATAGAGCTTTCTTTTGGTATTCAACCACTTCACCCCCGGAAGGATTTCCCACTGTAGGGCCAGAGCACTGCATCGCTTTAACTGACAATTGCGCGGGCGTGCGACGTTGTACCCAAACAAAATTTGCGTCCTTTATTTCCCACAAATAGAGCTTTCTTTTGGTGGTATTTGGTCACCTCTGCGTCATTTCTATTCGCCGCTATAAACAAAAAAAGAGCAACAATTTTGCAAAAAAAACAATATTTCTTACTTTTTGCTAAAATACAAATCCAAAAAAACTATAAAAAAACTAATTTATTCATCGGTTTTGGCCGATTTATATTTTTCCTCATATTTTTGGTAAAAAAAAAATCGCAATCGGCGTTTATTGATTGGTTTGCGCAAAAGTTGCCGCGTTTACAAACTATGAAAATTATTTTCTGGCATTTTTACATTTTTTTTTTTTTTTTTTTTTTACTAATAATGGAGGCAATCTGCAATTTTTATCGGGACTTTGATATTGGGATGGACATGTCTGACATTTTTGACACTTTTTTGGGACCAATGACATTTATGCAGCGATCAGAAATTTAAAAATCCACTGATTACTGTATAAATGTCATTGGCAGTGAAGGAGTTAACCTGCAGGGGGGAGATCTAGGGGTTAACGGTGTTCCCTTGGTGTATTCTAACTGTGAGGGGGCTGGGCTGTCAGGGGCATAAGAGATCTAACTGATCCCAGTGACAGGGACCAGTAGATCTCTTAGATGCCTCCTGTCAGAACGGAGAACCGCTGTGTTTACTTCAGCGGTTCCCCGTTCTTTCCCTCTGGCAGCTCATCGGGTTCACCCGAGCTGCGGGGCACACTCACGCAGAGTGCACCGGGCACGAGAGTTTGCTCTCGCCCCTCTAGCTGCGCGTCCGTGAATTGCCACCTATTTACGGCAATTCGTGGAATGCAGCCACACTGCTGCAGTAAAAAGGCAGTGCGTGGTCGGGAAGTGGTTAATCAGCACTGGATTTTGAATTTTTTGCAAAATAAACAAAGGGCGAACATTTTGAAAAAAAAAAACACTTTTTTTAATTTAATGAAATCTTGCAAATAAGTAATTTCTCTTCATAAATTTGGGCCAAAATGTATACTACTACATATCCTTGGTAAAAAATAACCCAAATTAGTGGATATTATTTAGTCTGTGTGAAAGTTATAGAGTCTACAAGCTATACTACACATCATTGAAAATTGATCAATCCTGATGTACTGTCTATCTATCTTATTTCTTGAGCCCCTGACATGTCAGGACAGTACAAATACCCCCTCCCCCCAAATGACCCATTTTTGGAAAGTAGATAGTCCAAGGTATTTAGTAAGAGGCATGGTGAGTTTTTTAAAGTTGTATTTTTTTTCCTACAATTCTTGTGAAAATTAAGAAATGTATTTATTTTTTTACACAAAATTGTAATATTAACAAGTTATTTCTCACACATCATAGGCATACTTGCAATTACACCCCAAAACACATTTTGCTACTCGTCTTGAGTATGACGATACCACATGTGTGAGACTTTTACACAGCCTGGCCAAATACAGAGGCCCGACATCCAAGTAATTCATTCAGGCATTCTAGGAGCCTACATTACAAATCTAATTTCCTGACTGCCTATCACAATTTTGAAGGCCCTGGAGCACCAGGACAATGGGAACGCCCACAAAATGACCCCATTTTGGAAAGCAAACACCCCAACATATGTTCTATGGAGTATTATGAGTCTTTTGAACATGCCGTTTTTCCCACAATTTTTGAAATGTGGAAAGAAAATGAAAACATTTTTTTTTTACACAAAGTTGTCAATTTATAAGATATTTCTAACACATAGCATGTACATGGCAAATATTACATCCCGAAATTCATTCTGCTACTCGTCTTGAGTATGTGTGAGACTTTTACACAGCCTGGCCACATACAGAGACCGAACATCCAAGTAGCATCTTCAGGCGTTCTAGGAGCATACATTACACTTCTAATTTCCTGACTACCTATCACATTTTAGAAGGCTCTGGATCACCAGAACAATTGGAACGCCAACAAAATGACCCCATTTTGGAGAGCAAACATCCCAACATATAATATTTGATGCATTATGAGTCTTTTGAACATGTCTTTTTTTTCCACAAGTTTTTTTGAAAATGTGGAAAGAAAATTAAATTTTTTTTGAGAGAAAGGTGTGTGTGCCTTAGGCAGCGCTTGTCCTTTGGTGTGGAATGCAGTGTCCTATATGCAAGCTGCTGCTGTAGCCCAGTGACATATGGGAAAGACGTGATGTGTGAACAATTTTGTTTTCTATGTTCAAACAGCGCTTGCAAGGACTATGGTAGTCCCCTTATTTTATACTTAATACATGCAATTTTTATGTAAAACCGGTAAATAAATACATCAAAAACAATGAGTGCTGCTGTAGCCCAGTGGCTATATCACTTGCTATATGTGAATAAATAATAATTCAAAACAGTGCTTGCAGTTCAAAGTGATTCCTCTAGTTCAATATATATTAGCAGTTCCACATGAATATAATAAATCAATACATAATATAAATATTTAAAATGAAGTCCAAATAAAGTGCTGTGCTCAGTGCAAAAAACGGTATTTTTGATGTGCAATCCGTAGTTATACTGTATAAGTGCTGTTTCAGTCCCAGACTGGTGATGCTTCAAATCCTTTATCCAAGAAACGGTTCTTTGTGCTTAAAAGTGCTCGTGCTACATTTAGGTGCTTGAGTGGTCAGACCCTGACTTTGTCGTGAATATGTCATATTGATGCCTAACGTGTAGTTTTTATGGCAAAAAACGTGACTCGTGTCGTGAAATAAACCTGAAGTAAAATTTATAAATATAATACATAACTAAATAATATAAGTACACCTTGACGATTATATATAACTTGATCTCCTTAGTGAAACTTGACGTTCGTGACAAAACTTAATAATAAATAAGTGTATATCGTTCACTATATCGGTGACCCGATGTCGTCGTGAGTAACAAAAACTACATAAATAAATGGCCAAAATGTATTTTTAACGTACATAATTCATATTTTATTCCCCTGATGGT
>BLSH010360302.1:295104-312546 GCA_018402905.1 Glandirana rugosa | reverse complement strand
TCTTACATAAAACCCCACATTAACCATACATGTACAATGCACAATCCTTATACTTCCCAGAAGTTTTTACGTTATCCAACAGCCCTTTGATATACACATTTAAAATAGGGATCTTGTGGACTACCATGAGGAACCTACAACCTGGAAAGATACACCGATCCGACACTTTACCAGAGTGTGTACACCATAGTGGTATGACTTCTGCTCATCGTCTTACATAAAACCCCACATTAAAAACAATACAGACATGAAATATTGACAGAATATTTAACTATTGTTTTTTTTTACGTAAATTAAAAGAAACACTATACACACTTGTTAAAACAAAAGATACAAGTTTGTCGCGAACGTTCCATTTATTTACCGGTTTTACATAAAAATTGCATGTATTAAGTATAAAATAAGGGGACTACCATAGTCCTTGCAAGCGCTGTTTGAACATAGAAAACAAAATTGTTCACACATATCACAAAGAAAATTAAATGCATTTTTTTTTGTTATCAATTTATAAGACAGTTATAAAGTACAGACATAACAAAAATTACACCCCAAAATACATTCTGCTACTCGTCTTCAGTATGGTGATACCACATGTGTGAGACCATTTCACAGCCTAGCCACATAGAAAGGTCCAACATCCAAGGAGTACCATCAGGTGTTCTAGGGATAAAATTTACACATATAGTTTCCCGACAACCTATTGCATTTTTGAAGACCCTTCATATTCCTAACACGTAACATGTACATACCAATTACACCCCAAAATACATTCTGCTAAGCAAAGGGTAAGCAAAAGATTACCTTTGGTTTTAGTAGCGCAGTGGTCCACATAGGAGAGCATCGGTCCAAGCAGCAGGCAGGGACGTGGCCAGGAATCATCCAGGCAGCAGGCAGGAATACTGTCCATATTTAGTACAGACAGCAGACAGAGATACTGTCAGCACAGCCAAAGCATTCGTCCAGGTAGCAGGCAGGGACATGGCCAGCAGCAGCAAAAGCATCAGCAGCAGTCCAGGCAGCAGGGAGGAACATGGTCCATAAAGTCCTACGTCATTACAGGCAGAGATTAGGTTAGCACAGCTAAAGCATTGGTCAATGCAGCAGTCAGGAATACCAAGCTTAGGGCCTTGATCAAGAAAAAATGGAGACATGGGTAGAGGCTTCTCCCACCCAAATCTCTTTGAAGCCTCCGGTCTCCAAACCTTGTTTTGGTAATTACAAAACCGAGAGAAAACCAAAAACTGATTTTTTCTACTCAGAACACTCTTCTGAAGCCCCTCACATATGTGAGACCCCTGTGTACTACAGTAGCAGGGGAAATAATCAGTCCAAAAGGCAGGCAAAAAACATGGTCGATTTAACAGGCCGAGGTCAGTGCACAAGAAACAATACAGACGGCAGGCAGAGGCATCGTTGGTAAACAAGCCAAGGTCAGTTAACGTGGAAGGTAGAAACGTGGTTTAGAAACAATCAAAATGGCAGGCAGAGGCATTGTCGGTAAACAGGCCAGGGTCAGTTAACGTGGAAGGTAGAAACGTGGCAGCAGGCAAATGATTTGCCCAGGTATTTGAAATGGGGAAATGGCAATCTATTAAAAATAAGGGGAACTAATATCTTAGTGATGTGTAATAACGTCTGAAGCATTCTCCAATGCATAGGCCAGGTTGGGAGAGACATTGGGGACAATGATAACTGGTGCCTCTTCTAAATCCTTGTTAAGGAAATAGGCTGAGACCTGGTAATCTTGCCAATAGCCATCATGGCCGCACCAGACACATTCCTGCGCATGTTGGCGCATGTGTGCAATGACGCGAGTAGGCGCACGTGGGTGCGTGGTGGCACGAACGGGCACACGCAGGTACGCATTGTCGATGCAAGTGCATGCAACGTGACAGAAGCTGGCTACCCATGGACTATTCAAACCTGCTGCTGACAAGCATGCATTGCTGGATTATCTTCAGCTCCTCCATGTTCCTGTGTTCCCTCCGTATATCCTGATTGAATTCCTGTTACCGACCCGGCTTGCTTTGACCCCTGATCATGCTCTCCTGATTGACCCTATGCTTGCACTTCTGACTTCTCTCTTCCCTGCTTCATTGTGTTTGACCTTGGCTTGGCTCACCGATTCTGCTACAGATCCTTCTTCCTGTGTATGACCCTGGCTTATCTAATCTTGTTATCTGAACTTACCTTTCAGTGTATGACCTCTGGCCTGGCTCCTGGATCTGTTTTCAGTCTGGTACTTTGCCAAGATCATCTGGTAATTCCTAAGCACGCCAACTCTCCAGTCTGTTCCCGCTACATCTCAGTGACCAGCTCATTTCATCACAGTACCTGGCAAACCATGCTTCTCTGGGCACTACTCTCCCTGTACTACTTCTAGGGGAGCGCTGCACTTAGCCGCAAGAGGAGCCCTCTCAGCATCTCGGCCTCACACCTGGGACGTGACACTCCTCCTTTGCTGCATACACAACATTTCTTTTGGTGTCTTCTTCCTGATTCTGTGGGTGGAATGTTTTTGGGAAAATGCTGCTCTTGAAGTCGACTCACACAATCAGTGCAAATGCTTCCTGGGGGGGGGGATCCTTGCTGGTAGATCAGGGCAGTGAAAATTTATAAAATACCTTTGTGGAAGGTGCTGGGTCTTTCTCTTGACTTTTGATAGGGGACATACTCATTATACATGGCCATATGAAAAAGGTAAATTGTGACTTTTTTATACCAGTATAGGGACTTTCTAATTGGTAAATAGGGCTGTAGCATCTGGTTGTCTAAATCCACCAACCCCCTCCATGAACAGATTATAATCGTGAATGCATTCAGGTTTTACAATGGGACAGCATCTTCCGGGAATCTCCACCAAGGTGTTATTGTGGATGGTAGACAGGACATAGACATCTCTCTTGTCCCTCCAGTTCTCGGCCAAAACATCCTCATTCCTCAGAACAGCAGATCCCCCCCCCCCCCCTTTGTAGCCTTGTTGTCACTAAGTTTTGTGAGAAGCCCTCTGTTTTTTCTGGCGGTACCGCAGGTCAAGGTTTTTTCATGGTGCAGGTGGTGGAAAAGGGGCAAACTCGTATAATAATTGTCAAGGTAGAGATGGTAGCCTTTTTTGAGCAGGCAGTATGCCAGGTCCCAGACAATTTTACAGCTGTTTCCGATGTACATTTGACACTCAGGGGGCTGGAGCTGGGAGTCTTTGACTTCAAACACACGGAAGGCATGCACGTATCCTGTGGCTCTTTCACATATTTTTTTAATCTATACCTGGCCCTCTTACCGGCAATATATTGTTTGAATTGCAGCCGGCCAGTGAAGTGAACAAGGAATTCGTTGACACAAATGTTTTGGCCTGGAACATAAATTTCTGCGAATCGCTGGAAAAATAATTTATTAGTGGGCATACTTTATATAATTATCATGGTTGGAATGATCTCAGGGAGGACACTGTGAGTTGTCATTGAAATGCAGGAAGCGCATGATCATGTCATAGTGTGTCCTGGACATGACAGCAGAATAAATCGGCATGGGGTGGGTGGAACAGTAGGCATGCACTTAATTTTTCTTTGTGAGCCCCATATTAAATGTAAGGCCCCAAAACAATGTTAACTATGTCACCATTGAACATACAGGCATAGGAAGAATTGGGGATGGAGGCAATAAATTGCTCTGCAAAAATATTTGTTTGGTCCTCAATTTACTACAGCAAATCCTGTGGGAAAAACGAATGAAGAAAAAACTATTTCCGAAAAAATTTCAGTGTTGGGCTGCACACCTGGCCGTGCGATGAAAGGGGGAATTGTAGCTGACCCTGAGCTGGATGGCAACCATAATGGGTTTGCCGGGGCATCTGGTAAGTTTGGGAATCTTTGGGTTTGGTGCGTTATTCCAGTGCTGGTACTGGGCTCTTTTCCCTTGGGTCTAGCTCTGTTTCTGTTGGTGACGTTTGGGTGTATGGTGCTGCTGGTGGTAGGCGGGTTTTCTGATCTTGGGGGGGGGGGGGGCGTGGCACGTTTTCAGAGCATGCATGCTTCTTCTTCAGGCCGTGGGGAAGTCATATTTGTGGCTGGAATTTATATGCAGCCAATTGCCAGAGCATGACTGCAATACCAATGATGGACACTAGATGGTGTTCAGTGTAAACATGACAGTGATCATCCCCTCCAAGCTAATTGCAGGTTTTCTGATCTTGTTATTCTTCTTATTCTTTTGGGAGGGACGGTTTCCTCCTCTGATTCGGTCCCCAATCCACTACTTTCTACTGATTCGTATTCCGAACCAGAATTGGATGGTGAGAACTCCCTGCTGCTCTCATCATCCGACATAGTAAGCATTGTATATGCCTCCTCAGGTGTAAAATATCTTTTGGACGTATCGGCTAATGTGAAGCTGCGATGGGTACACTGCTGATGGGTGGCAGTGATGTTGGCTCTGTGACAGGTGACACTGATTAGGGTGCACTAATGGGCTGTGCTGACAGATCCACTGATGGCAGCACTAATGGACTGCGCTGAAGGATCCACTGAAGGGGCTGTGTGACAGATCACTGATGGACTGTATGACAAATCCCCTGATGGGCTGCTCTGACAGATCCACTGATGGTGGCACTAATAGACTGTATGACGGATCCGCTGATGGACTGCATGACAGATTCGGTGGTGGGGGCACTTATGGACTGTGTGACAGATCCGCTGATGGTGGCACTGATGGACTGTGTGACAGATCTGTTAATGGTGTCACTGATGGACTGTGTGACAGATCCACCGATGGACTGTGTGACAGGTCCACTGATGGGCTATGTGACAGATCCATTGATGGGCTGTGTGACAGATCCACTGATGTGCTGTGTGACAGACCTACTGATGGGCTGTGTGACAGACACACTGATTGACTGTATGACAGATACTCTGATGGCGGCACTGATGGACTGTGTGACAGGTCCGCTGATGGTGGCACTGATGGATTGTGTGACAGATCCGCTAATGGCGGCACTGATGGACTGTGTGACAGATCCGCTAATGGTGGCACTGATTGATGTAAACACGGCGGTTCTCCGTTCTGTGAAGAGGACATGACAGATCTACTGATCCCTGTCACTGGGATCAGTCAGATCTGTCATGTCCCTGCCAGCCCCGCCCCAACACAGTTAGAACACATACAGGGAACACAGTTAACACCTTCACTGCCCCCTGCAGGTTAACCCTTTCACTGCCAATGACATTTATACAGTAATCAGTGGACATTTAAATTTCTGATCGCTGTATAAATGTCATTGGTCCCAAAAAAGTGTCAAAAATGTCCGACATGTCTGCCCCAATATCAAAGTCCTGATAAAAATCGCAGATCGCCGCCATTACTAGTAAAAAAAAAATAATAATAAAAACGCCATAAATTAATTCCCATAGTTTGTAGATGCGATAACTTTTGCGCAAACCAATCAATAAACGCCAATTGTGATTTTTTTTTTTTTTACCAAAAATATGTAGAAGAATATATCTCGGCCAAACCCAATGAATCATTTTTTTTTTAATTTTTTTTTTGAATATTTATTATAGGAAAAAGTAAAAAATATTGTTCTTTTTTTCAAAATCGCCGCTCTTTGTTTGTTTATAGTGCAAAATATAAAAACCAAAAGAAAGCCCTATTTGTGGGGAAAAAAAATTATAAAAACTTTGTTTGGGTACAACGTCGCATGACCGCACAATTGTTATTCAAAATGCGACAGCACTGAAAGCCTAAAATAGGTCTGGGCAGGAGGGGGTTTAAGTGCCCAGTAAGCGAGTGGTTAAATTCCCTTATTGGTATGTTGTTTTTTTTTTAGAAGATAAAAGAATATCTACTGGTTTTGGCGCAAATTTATTTCAACTTAAAATATTAGCTCTATGTGGCATGAAGGAATTTATTTTAGATGAGCATTTTCCAGTTGTCTATAGATGCAACAGAATCTATTGAATGTGGTAATTACCAGTCTGGTAAATACATACCTCCCAACTGTCCCTGATTTCAAGGGTCTGTCTCTGATTTGGTGCAATGTCCCTCTGTCCCTCTTTGCTCCTCATTTTGTCCCTCATTTTGGTCTGATCTATATAGTTGTATATAAAATTCACTTTTTATCTATCAAAAAGTGTTTCACGGTGTTAAACCTTTCATTCGATCTCTAAATTGCTGTATTTGTAAATTCCATATGCCAATATAATGGAATAGTAGTGGTATAAAAAGTACTTGTGGGTTTAATCAATCCTTTTTTTGATGTACAATTCTCCTTTAACAACTTCAGCCCCGGAAGGATTTCCAGCTTTAGGACCGGAGCCCTTTTTGCGATTCGGCGCTGCGTCGCTTTAACTGACAATTGCGCGGTCGTGCGGCGTTGTACCCAAACGAAATTTGCGTCCTTTTTTTCCCACAAATAGAGCTTTCTTTTGGTGGTATTTGATCACCTCTGCGTCATTTCTGATCGCCGCTATAAACAAAAGAACAGCGACAATTTTGCAAAAAAACCCAAATTTCTTACTTTTTGCTAGAATACAAATCCAAAAAAAAAATATAAAAATTTTTTTTTTTCACCGTTTTTGGCCGATTTATATTCTTCCTCATATTTGCGATAAAAAAATCGCAATCGGCGTTTATTGATTGGTTTGCGCAAAAGTGGTCGCGTTTACGGATGATGAGAATTCATTTTTGGGGTTTTTATTTTTTTTTTATTTTTTACTAGTAATGGCGGCGATCTGCGATTTTTAGCGGTACTGCGATATTTCAGCGGACATGTCAGAACATTTTGACACTTTTTTGGGACCATTGGCATTTATACAGCGATCAGTGCTATAAAAATGCACTGATTACTGTGTAAATGCCATTGGCAGTGAAGTGGGTAAACCTGCAGGGGGCGCGCTAAGGGTTAAGTATGTTCCCTGGGCGTGTTCTAACTGTATGGGGGCTTGCCTAGCTGGGGAAGGGAAGTGGTCACAGCCTTCATGTACAGGAAGGCTGTGATCACAGCCCTTCCCCCTCACACAGAGCGGAGGTCCGTGTTTACTTACACGGACCTCCACTCCTTCACTCCGGGGGGGGGGCATCGCGGGTGGCCGGCGGCAATCGAAGCCGCCGCACCCGCTCCCTGCCCCCCCCCCGAACACAGTGAGCGCGCGCGCGCTCACAGTGGCTCTGTATCGCGGCCGCCGTCGTATGACGGCGTTTTGCATTACAGAGCCACTTTGTCGCCGTCAATTGCCGATCAGCGGTTGGCAAGCGGTTAAGGGGGCATGGCAGGGGGTGTGTCCTATGCCTACATACAGTGTTTCCTCGAAAATAAGACATACCCATAAAATAAGCTGTAGCAGGATTTCTATGCATTTGCGCAATATAAGCCATACACCGAAAATAAGACATAGTGGTAGGCATGGCTATGCAGTGTACCGGCCCGGAGCGGTATAGTAGATGGGCAGCCCTTATCATCTGCCCCATCGTGACAGCTGCTATCTCAGAGGTGACCGGAGAGGTGCGGGAAGCCCCATCAACAAGGTCGGCTCCCCCTGATAGGTCCCGGTCGTTCTGTGCGTGCTGCAAGCTGAGGCATAGAGGGAGACATAGAAAGTGAAAGTAAAAGTCTCCTCAGTGAAGTGAGGAGCAGGACGCTCCGCTTTAGGTATTGTGTGTCCTCAGGGGGAAGAAGTAAAGCTGTGGCTGTTGTTTTATTCAGCACATGTGGGTCTCTCTCTTGTACCATACTGAATAAAAAAAGACATCCCCTGAAAATAAGCTATAGTGTGCTTCTTGAGGAAAAATAAATATAAGACAGTGTCTTATTTTTGGGGAAACATGGTTCCTTTGCTGATAGGTGTCCCATCTCAGAAAGTTGGGAGGTATGCAAATAGTGTTCAGTGTTTTGACCAGAGTATTGTTCACTTGGCTCTTCCCTGCTGGTGTGGCTGTGGCACTTTAGTGCAAGCAGTTCAGCTGCCAAAGCCTCTTATTGATGAATTTTAGAATAGCATTTTTATGCAATGAACTGTCTAAGATATCTGGTTCTTCCTGGTCTTAGTTTAATATTTAGGTTAAAGTACAGACATTTTCAGGGTAGCAAAACATTTATTAGCAGATGCTTTGTTTTGCTATGTTTCCAGTGTTTCAGGACAACGGTTACTCCAGCGGTAAGCAAAGGCCTACAATGTCCTTAAAACCAGTTTTTTTGCTTGCAGTTATATCCAATATAATATTCTATTACCTTGCTGAAACATCCTGCATTATCTATGCCACTGGTTGCTTCTCCTTTGAGGACTCTGCAGAACAGTTTTGGCCTTTTTATGACATGTATCAAGTGGTTGTTTCCACACTATTTCATCAAAACTATTAGTAGGAGTTTGAGACACAATGACTGCATTCTGAATTGGATTTTAGAAGCAGTGTTTATGTGCTGCTATTGGGTCACAAATTGCATTCAACATGTCACGTAACTTCGCTACTGCTATGGAATCAATTTATTCTTCTTCATATAAAACTCTTTACAACTGCTTTCCCATTCAGTTCAGTCTGTTTAGTTGAGGTAAGTTGTTAACTTGCTGGACAAAAGGGTTTGCAGAATTGGATTAGCAAGACAAGGATTGAGGGTTATCTTTTCATGCCTTAGGCCATTCGCATTGCCCAATGGAGCTGATTCAGTATTTTTTACCTATTCGCAAGGCTTTACTTTCTTTTTTGTCACATGTGAATGGCGCTCCTTTATCAGAATCATAATTTAATCTGTCCCTAAAAGATGTTGATGGTGCAGGATATGCAGCTGCTACATAGGGAGTGCCTCAGGATGTATATGGGCGCTCTTTATGTTCATCCTGCTCTTTGCATTTATTATGCATGTCCTCGCCTTTTATAATAATAATAATAAAAAAAATGAATTAATAGTATGAATAGTTGACATTCATATGTTTTCTGGTGCAGAGGATTTTATTTTCCTCTTGTTAAAATTCCAGTTCCCTTGCAGGATATATGGGGTATGTATTTGGAATAGCTGGCTGATCATATTACCTATTTGCAAGTGTGTGCTGTGTTGGATATCCTTGTTGTTCACCTGGAAGGGAATTATTTAGATGGATTCTAAATATTAGACCTTCTAAATAAAATTGGAACTGTCCTGTCTACAAATAAGTGGTTTTCTAAGCCTGGGTTTCAGTTCATGGTACATTTACCATAAAATGTGAATTGATTGACATGCTGATTTACTGTATACTCATTATTAGTGACTTCATTTTTCTCCTTTGTGAACTGGAGAGTTTGATCAGAGGTCTAGCAGTGTTTGGCATAGTGCACAATTGTTCCTCCTTTGGGACCAAATCCCTCTGTCCCTCATTCAGCTTTAGTTGTCCCTCGTTTTGTTCTGATGTGTACATCTCTATACAAAATGTACTATTTTACTGTCAGAAGTGTTATGCTGAACTAAACTTTTTATCCAGCCTCTATATTACTGCATTTGTTATTTTGAAAAGCCATTATAAAGGAAAAGTAGAGGTAAGAAAAAAGCAATTGTGTTGTTCATCCAATAATTTTCTGCATATTGGATCTTTGAGGTCTCTGTAACCGGGGGCATGTCCTTTACTACTTACTGTGTAATAGGGTGCCCCTCTTTATAATTTCAGAAATTTGGGTGGTATGTTTTGGTGCATTTTCTTAGACATCGGTAAGGGCATTTTCATTGCTGGATTGTAAAGAGCGATTGTTTAGGCCGCAGTGGTGGGTGGGGCCAGGTTGGCAACCTGGCTTTTGGGTAATGTCGCCCACTTTGTGGGTGGACGGTGTTTGGTAAACTGTTATTTGATTGGTATAAGATATTGCTGCTTGAGTCTTAGTGACTAAGCATGTTGGTCTGTTAATGGTTAACAGCGATTATGTTTGGTATTAAAGGTTAAAGTTCATTTCATAATTAAAATGGTTTTAAATTCAATAAAGGGGCCACGGCCTAAACTTTTCCACAATCCTTGTTGTGTGTTTATTTTATATTTTAGGTATGTTCTTATGGTATGATGGGTTTTAATGGGGTGTACAATCCCATATTTTTATAGTGTGGGGTGGGACTAAGAGCAATGAGCCAGGATTGGATAGAGTCATCATGACAGTGTCCAATCACGGCTCTGACAATGCTATGTGCCCTGAGTGGGACAAAGCTTTCATTGCTTCAGCTAATCAATGCACTGTGTGGTGGCGCAGTGCTTTGTGGTCATTTGGTGGGCCAAACAAACGGGCGAATGCCCCGACAATTCGGATGTTCAGCCCAAACTCATGTTCTTGCCGAACTGTTCGCCCAACACTACTTTCGACGTGTCCAAAAGATTTTTTGTTAAACATAAATATCACAATAAATAAATTAACATGGGCGTTCATAATGAGAGTGACTCAGGGAAGGTTAACCAAGGTCAAAAAAAGAACCAACTAGATAGGGGGCCCAAGCCCAGGGGCTAAATTTTTTCCTGGAGCAGACGTGGAGGACACTGGTAGCCAGGGATCACTCGGAAGTAGATATAATAAACACATATGTGTCCAAGATCTTCAATGCATTTAAAACCAATGTAAAGGTGATTGCATATTCTAAATATACATAATCCCTGAATTACCATTTTCTAAATATACATACATATGAGTCCTTGAATTGCCAGGACAGGAGAAACACAGATTGACCATATTTTGGAAAGCAAATACTCCAAGGTATTTTCTGAAAGGCATGGTGAGTCTTCTGAAAATGTAATTTATTTTCCACAAGTGTTTACATCCCAAAACATATTTTGCTAGCCTAACTACAGAGAGAGGCCCAACAAAAAAATAAGGAGCACCTAGTTCACACCACAAATACGCACTCCAGATTAATTCTGGATGCATTTCTGCATTTGCGGTTTCCATGCATTTTTGATGCATTCCAGCGCATTTTTGGATGCATTCCAGATCCTTTCTTTTTCTGTTTTTCAGTTTTGTTTTCTGTACTGGGGTCTGGTGCGTTTTTGATGCATTCCAGTGCATTCTGGTGAGTTTTACCACATTCCAGTACACTCCAGATCAGAAAAAAGGCAGCATGTACTTTTTTTTCTAGAACTGGAACACCCTGGAACTGACCGCTCTGGTGTAAACTATGCCATTGGAAACCATGCAACCTATTTTCCATGTGTTTCTGATGCAGAAAAAATGCACTGGACTGCATGTGGTGTGAACTGACTTTCTAGGGGCATACAATTTGCATCTAATTTCCAGACTACCTCCCATTTTTGAGGCCCTGAAGAACCAGGACAGTGGAAACACCCACAAAATTATCACATATCCCAAGGTATTTTTAGAGGCATGGTGAGTCTTTTGAAGACTTTTTTTGGCACAAGTTTTTGGAAAATGCAGAAAAAAATGTATATTATTATTTTTTTTTTTACAAATTTATCAGTTAAATAAGATGTTTCTCACATACAGCATGGGCATGTTACATATAATCCACTAGAGAAAAAACTCTGTGCATTAACAGCGCTTGCCATTGTGTTTGAACCAAAATAAATGGTTACCAATAAAGTGACATTGTGTATGTAGCCAATGCCCCTTTGGGGGTTGCTGAAAGTTGTGGTTCACCTGATCACACTGCCCTCAATCACCTTCAAGTCCTTGAATCTCTCCCATGAGCTGCTTTCTGGTCCCCTTAGGGGTTTAGGGACATGGAGGTAGTCCCATATCATGTCTAATCCCCACTCCTCTCTTGAGTTCTCTACTATGTCCATGATATGGGGTGGGACATGGGGGTAGTCCAGACCCCACTTCAAGGCAACTTTCTTTGTACCTCTCGCTGGAACCTAGGCAGATCCCTAGCTTTTCCTCTCTCCACAGGATGTGGGGTCTGACTACCCATTGGTGCCCTGGTCTGGGTGGTGGAAGGCCTGTTGAGGAATAACTGGCTGCAGGTTCTGGGGATTATTACTGCTTCATCTGAGTCCCGCACTGGCTCTGATACATCCGCCTCTGAAGGGGCCTCCATGGAATGAGAACCCTCCATCTGGCCCTGCAGGGATAGCTATGGGTAAGGACTCAGCTGGCATTTTAGGGATGCTGGACATCCTCATGGCAGGACTTATGTGCCCTGGGTCCCCGACCAGGCTGGAGGCCACGACAGCCTCCTTTCTTCCACTCTCCCCTGTCTTCGCAGGGGAGTCACTGGGCTGTGACTCCACCCCACCTTGTGAGGATGATCCAAGGCCCGCTCCAGCCTACTGGGACTTCCTCAGCTTTGGATTGCATAGCCCTGTGTGCAGGTCCATGGTGTAGTAAAGTGGCTCCTGCGGAATGGATACCAACCGGGTCAGTGGTTCGTCACAATGGCCCTACCGAGCCCAGGCAGTGACCTCCGCTATCGGGATCCGGCAGTCCGGGCAGATCAAACACAGCCACTCTGCTCCCTCGATCACTCCCAGAGCGAGTTCCCCACGAGGCTCCAGCCAGACCCCAGTGTCCACCAGGGTCCGCTGCGGCTTATCCGGCAACCAGGTGAGCATTGGTACAAGACGACCACTTTCCATCATCTTCTGCTGCCTCGTGGTGTCTGAGGCTAGCTGCAAGCGATGCGACTCTTCCAGGGTGTGACACTGCCCCCACGTTACCAGAGGGGCTGGTGCTGATAGTCCCGATACAGAGCCTTGCTGCAGGTCACGCTGCTGTAACCCCTTATGTGAAGGATGGAAACTTGCAGGCATTCTGACGCTAGCAGGACATGTCCAGGAATGCTGATCTTGATGGTGGTTGCCGGTAGCAACAGTAATTGTAGTGTTTTGCTGAAAAGAACGCCTCTAACACGGTCTCTCCCATTGACAACAGAAAACAGTCCCAGGCATACTTTGCTGAAAGCAGGAGTCAGGAGCACAAGTCTTTGATGCCCAGGTTTTGCAGAGCACTGGGCATATTTGTAATCCAGTGGTTAATGTCCAGCCTTTGCAGCGCGCTGGACATATTTGTAATCCATGGGCACGATCGCCCGCTGTGGTTGCTACGGGTGACAGCACATGTTTTACAAGTCACTGAATTGCAGGAAATTATTTGCAAGTGTCCGCCCCAGCGCTGGTCGAAGCAACTGGGTAAACAAGAGTAGCAATTAGCAGCTCCCACTGGTTACTCAGGGCAACAGCACTTGTATTGGTAATACTGGTGGGCAGAGAACATAAGTCCTTTCCCGGGTTCGATCCTCGCTAATAGCAAAACAATCACATTTCCTTGGCTCGGTTGACTTCAGTTGCTAGGGGTAACGACTGGCAGAATTACGTGAAACAGGTGAATCCTGGACGAGCCCCCAAATGTAGCCAATGCCCCCTTGGGGGTTGCTGAAAGTTGTTGTTCACCTGATCACACTACCTTCAATCACCTTCTTCCACAAATCCGGAGTCACAGAACAAGCTGGCACTTTGTTTTTGTGTTTTCATTAGGGGATTTGAATTTGGATAGGGTAGGGATCATTATGGGATGCCCAAGGATTAACAGTCCTTAATTGGGACCTGTATATACATTTCTCCTCTTCACTCCAGCACTGACACTTGCTGCACATTACACTCCTTGTTCCTCACTCCAGCACTAACGCTTGCTGCACAATACTACTTGTTCCACACTCCAGCACAAGCACTTGGTTCCAGCTTAGCTAGCACATGGTGAGGCCTGCTATGGTTAAAGCAGGACCTCCGGATCATCCATTACAGGCAGGGACCGTTGGCCCCCAAAGTGTAGCAAAGTACAAATGTGTTAACTAGTGCGATGGACTACAACTTTCAGCCCTTCCAGCTCTTCCAGGCCCTGCCGACCTCTCCAGCTGCAATGGCCTCCTTCACTACCACAGCGACACCACAGTCCCACACTGGCTTCTGCATCCGTCCCAAACTGTCTCTCACCCCAATCTGGGTGTGTGTCGCTCATCGACTCCTGACACTTGTGGGTCCTCTCCTGAAGATCTCTCCCCGATAGTGCTCTCTCCCGCTGTCCTTTCTGCTCTGTCTTGTGCCTCCAATTCAGGATCTCACTCCTCCCGGCTGCACCCGAGCACTCCAGGCCCGGGGTTACCCCCCAGACTGGGAGCTCCCCCTGGGCCACGACAGCCTCCACACTATCTCATCTCCAGAAATTACACCCAAACTCTCCTCCCAGACTGGGCTAACCCTGGGTATTTGAGAAGACCTGCCCCCTGCCAATCCAAGTTGGGGATTGGTCAGAGCTCCTCAGCACACCACAGGTGGATACACCTCCCCTCACCTCTCTCCCCAGAAAACACCAGAAGCTTCTGGAAAGAAGTGGGAGGTCCTGATGACACCACCTGTGAATCTCCCAGCCCTACCCTAAGCCCCTCCCAGCCCAGAATCAAAACAATTAAGCCTGCACTGAGTCAGGCCTGACTAAATTTGCCTCACCTAAGCAAAAAAATCTCACACTAACACCTATCTACCGTAGAGGGGGCTACATGTAAATGTGTCTTGTATTACATACAATAACATACACAGGTAAATAAATAGTTGTGAAGTCCAAACAATAAGTGTTGTGATCTCCGTGATATCCAGTGCATAAAGTTCTCTCAGGCTCACAAGGTAACTTTACTACGTGTGACCCGCAATAGCTGATGCATAACTCAAAGGTTGTTTTTGATGCATAATGCGTTTCGTCATCAATGTGACGTCATCAGAAGCTTCTGATGACGTCACACTGATGACGAAACATGTCAAGCCAAGATGCACAGTGAGCCACGCTGAGTTTTAGGTGGAATGCATGCTGATACCTAGACAGTTTTTACTGCATACACCGCTATATGCGGACACTGGCAGAGGATTTTTTTATGTTTCTGTAGATGTATCCTCATTGAAGGATTGACTGCCACCTAAGAGATCTTATGCTTGGAACCACAAACTTCCATGAGGAGAGGACAGGTGAACTGGTCGGTGAATAGTCCCCGGTCACTGAGACCTCTAAGCCTAATTTGACTTCTCTTGTCATAAGACAAAGAGGGTCAATGACGTCTGGTGAGTAGGGATTTTTACTTCACCTTTCACTGGCGTTTATCCATTGGAAAACAACTAGCATCAGCTATTGCGGGTCACACGTAGTAAAGTTACCTTGTGAGACTGAGAACTTTATGCAATGGATATCACAGAGATCACAACACTTATTGTTTGGACTTCACAACTAGTTATTTACCTGTGTTTTTTATTGTATGTAATACAAGACACATTTATACATTGTCACTTTATTGGTAACCATTTATTTTGGTTCAAACACTATAGTAAGCACTGTTAACACAGAGATTTTTCTCTAGTGGATTATATTTCACAGTTTAGCCTATAGGTTTTTAACAGCAGCTGCTTCTAATTCACATTATTATTAGAAGATTTCACTATTAGAACAGTATCTTTTTGGCACAAGTGTATATATACACCATTATATACATTTTTTTATTCACAGCATGGGCATACCTAGAATTACAACCCAAAACCCATTCTACTACTCCTCCATACGCTATACCACATGTTAGAGACTACCTGAACTGATCAGGGATCAATGAATATAGCTTAGTGCAGCATCACCTATAGCAGTCCCAGTCCCTATAAACCAAGCAACTGGTACGTGGCTGCTCCAGGAATGCCATGCTCATGTAGCCAGGAGCCGGATATTTTTGCCTGCAATTCAGGGACAGTGCGCAGTGCTATTGATATGGAGCTATCTCCATGTTCCCCTTGTTGTTGACAGAGCCTAGAGCAGAGCAAGGCCTTCTGGGATGTGTAGTTCCACAGGACTGTATTGAACTACAGCCCCCAGATCGTCATGAGAGAAACATAGACTGCTGGGAAAGGATATAAAAGGGCTGGTTGAGGCCTAGATGAGCCTATTGGGACATTGACCTGGATCTGCCAGCAAGAGCTCTGTGCCAGTGCGAACTGCAGGAGAGTTGCGGCCTGCATAGGAGAGAGTGACCCAGCAGCTTTCAGAAGGGACATCTGCAAACAGCATTGTTTCCTATCTACAGCGGTCCAAAGGCTGCTCTTTCTTCTCCACGCTACCTGCACACCAGATCCGGCAGCTTCTGTTCCACTGTTGGTGAGCGGGCACCTGTCCATTTACTCTCATAGACACTGCATATAGACATCATTGTCTCAAGGTCAAGTTTCTGATACTTGTAGTGCTACTGGATACAAGTTCACTTACTCTCATAGACACTGTATGCAGACATCGGTGCTCTGCTCACACCCAAGACATCTGTAGCCCTGTTGGATACAATACTGTCTACACAATATACCTAGTGACTACATGTGCTTTGTTATACAAGGAAGATTTGCAAGTACCAAGGGTTAATAAAATACCAGTTGCCTTTGCTCTGCTCTGCCATTGAGGATTAATTCATTAATTCTACATTGAGTGCTAGCTGAAGATTTGCCGGATTCCACGGAGTTACTATTAACCCCTTCATTCTTCCCTTTCACATGTGATTCGTGCTATTGAACAAAAGGGGTCAACTCTCATCCTTTGGAACTCTATTTAAGGGAGCCAGTTAATTTGAAAGCTATAGTTTCTGTAGGCCTTCTCAGTAGAGTTGAGCGAACCTCTGGAAGTTCGGGTTCTGCTGGTCCGGCCGAACTTCGGGACAAAGTCTGGGTCCGGGTCCGGACGGAACCCGAACGATCGCACGGACAACGAACCCCATTGAAAACAATGGGGACCCGAACTTTTAGGCACAAAAATGGCTGTAACAAAGTCCTGGAAAGCCCTAGAGGGCTGCAAAAGGAAGTAAAATGGGGTTAAGGGTAGGGCAAGTGCCCTACAAAAAAATGGGGACAGGGAAATAACTTTAAATATTTTTTAAAACATAAAAAAAAATGGAGGTGAATGTGGATCATCTTCAAACTGTGTCTGAAAAGTATTAATTCACGGTAGAAGCCATATAACTGTTCTAAAATCATCTTCAAACTAGGGCAAGTGCCCTACAAATAAATGGGGATAGGGAAAATACATTAAAATCAAATAAAAAAATGGGAAGGGGGGTGGATGTGGAGTAGGAGCCTAGAGGTTGACTAGGCCGTGACCGTGGCAGTGTAGGTGGAAGTGGCGGTGGTAGAGGAGTAGGAGGAGGTAGCCAACATGGTTTTTTTTTTTGTATTGAGGCCTATTCAAAAAAAGAAGTATATGAATGGCTGTGTGAGTCCGGTCTAAATGTTTATCTGGCCTGAGTGTGTCGGTAAGTATATGAAGAAAAAAACTTATCCGGAGTTATGTTTTTTTTTTTGGTACAACCGATGGAGGAGGATGAGGAGATGGTGGCGGTGAAGGTGGATGTGACGGTGCCAGTGCCGGATCAGTTGGAGATCCGAGGATGAGGTGTAGGTGGGGGGAAGGGTAAAAAAATAAACTAAAATTACATAAAAGGGATAGGGGTAAATAAACATCCCGTGAACGGGATCAAACTTCTACTAAAATCTT
>BLSH010360302.1:275529-291226 GCA_018402905.1 Glandirana rugosa | reverse complement strand
GACATGGGACGACCAACGGGGCTGACGTTCAGAAGACTCTGGAGCCTGTGGGACCCAAGTCAGTAAAAGAATGGGCACCTGTGGTTACTGTTCTTTTAATGTGTTATGGTCACTTCGTCAAGTTCGCACAAATGACACCGTTCTACTATACGTTTTCACGTATTGTTTGACATCTATTGTCTTTGTCATGATTATATTCTACGTCGGACGTTATGTCTCTAATTACAATCGTTTCATTTTACGTTTCCTGTGTCATACTAGTTTATGTTCGTTTGGACCCATGTTTAATGTCACTGGATACACTTGTCCGTCGTCTTTCCATCTCTTGACCGTGAAAGTCAAGACATAGTCTGGTGAGGGAAGATAGGGGCGTCATGTGTCCGATAGAACCCCGGACCGAACCCGAACGATTTTTGAAATGTCCGGGTCCGTGCCACGGACACCCGAAAGTTCGGTACGGACCCGAACGTTACAGTCCGGGTTCACTCAACACTACTTATCAGTTGTTTTAATGTTAATAGCCTGTGTACTGCGGGGATAGAAGGGAGTGGTCTGATACAGAACTGAAAGTGCCAGTTCTCTACCTTTCTGCTGCCTGTTCACATAGGTCACTGTAATTTGTACCCAGGTTTGCTTGTATTTGATCATACTGTGTCCTTTGCATTTTACTTTGCTAACATTAATCTCTGTATTGCAGGCTGCATCTTATATTAGTACTGTTTCTGTTATCTACAGTTTGTTATGCACTTTTGCATATCATCTTGCCACAGTAAACACGCTTGAACTGCTTCACTGGTATTGTGTAATTTTCTTGTCATTGGTGTCCACGGGTAAGAAAATGACTGAACCCAGGGTGTCCGAGGTCTCAGAAGACTTGCAGTCGGGGCAACCAGCAGGGTACAGATTCTACCAGCAGCCCTCATGAGGGTAGTGCTACATTCACTATCCAGGAAGTACAAAAGTACGAAAGACTTCATGTGGTTCCAGGAGTGTCGTTTTCCACAGGGGATGGCTGGGACTGGTGTCTTGCAGTTACATAGTCAGCCAGATGTACAGATGGGTCAGTTGAGGCTGACTTACACTGATTTGGTGACACTAGGAATGGTGTGGAGACAATCAAGTACACCATTACTGGTTTACACTGGTGTGGTGACACTGTGACTGGTGAGGTTGTTATAAGTAACACTGTTGCTGGCTGCACTGGTCTAGTGACAGTAGGGACTAGGGTGGCAACAATCAGGAACACTGTTGTTGACTTACACTGGTTTGTTGGCACTAGGTATGGTGTGGAGATAATCAAGGACCCTGTTGTTGTTATACATTGGTCTAGTGAAACCAGGACTGGTGTGGTGGCAATCAGGAAAACAGCTGCCTGCTGCACTAGTCTGGTGTGATGGTAATCAGGAACACTGATTCTCATTACAATGGCCTGGCAACACTGTGGCTAGTGTGGTGGTGATCAGAGAATTGTGACTGGCTGCACTATTAGGGCTCATTCGCATGTGAGGTTGGGGGGGACGTAAAACCTTGTGTCGCAGTTTTACTGCACCTCAATCACAACCACTTTAGCTGCAGAGGCAGCAGCCAGAGCCGTGCACATGCCATCGCTGTGATGCTGTGCTTTGCAGCTATGGCAAGAACTAACCATGTACACCTGCTGATTTTGACCCATTTAAGGAATGGAGGTGCTTGTGCGGGGTCCAAGTTAAAGCAGGTGGTGAGGAAGTGATACAGCACCTTATAATTGCCTGTCAAATGCTCTCTGAAGAGCGATCTGAACACTGATGGCCCCTCGGAAAACATTGCACATGTGAACAATTCCTTATGGTGACACTATAACTGGCGTAGTGGTGATCAAGGACACTGAGACTGATGTGGCAATGATCAAGGAAACTGGGACTGGTGTGACGGTGATCAAGGACTGGGACTGGTGTGGTGGTGATTAGGGACACTGTAACTGGTGCAGTGATAATTAGGGACACTGCGAGGATACTGATACTGACTGGCTGTGGTGGTGATGAGACCATGGCTGGCAACACTGACATACAGTGATATTAGAGCACCCAGCCATCTCTTGCTGAAGTGTATTGGATGTTTCCTTCCTTGCACCATGCTCCACGCCAGCCGTCCAGACACATCGAGTCCGCCCTACCAGCAGCCACACTCATTCAGAGTGCGTTGGGCGCACGGCCACGCGCAACTGCGGCTGCGCGGATCGCCATTTATAGACGCCGATCTGCTCAGCGGAGCCAACTTGCCGCAGTAAATGTACACGAGGCGGTCGGCAAGTGGTTAAGCCAAAATGTGATTCAAAGGGTCATTGTAATCATTTGATGAAGATTTTATTTTGTTTGTTCACTTTGCTGCATTCGAATCGGAAAAAAATATAACATTTTCCTTTCGACTGATTCGAAAATTTATCGATTTGAACGTTTCAAATTGAAAAAAATCGGTGGATTCGAAGAAAATTCAAAAATTCCGAATACGAATTCCGAATACGAATTGAACGAATCAGCCGAATATATAACTAAATGAAATGACTAAAAACAAAATCAAAATGAAAACTAAACACATTTTTTCGTCATGCACATGTCTACTAAATAGTAGTAAACAATGGCTGTCATTCATGATGCTACTGTTTACTGATGTGCTGTCTGTGATTGGTCACAGCGATCACAAGGTACAGGGCCACTGTTAATCACAGTAGTACTCAATGGCACTGCTTTGGTGATAGTATTTAGAAAAAATGATGGAAAAAAATTATAAGTAAATAAATAATAGTGCAACAAGAGTGCAGTGTCACTATGACAGTGCAGTGTACAGTGTACTGCTGTGGCAGTGGTCATGTACCATGGCTGATACACTTTAGCAAGAGGTGCACCGCTCTGACAACGTAGCTTGTAATTACCGACACACCCCTCTAGGTGCTCAGGCTCAGGGAGTCCATCCACCTTCCCAAACACAGACATCAATAGAATTCCCAAGGAAAAGGAGCCTGCACTCTGGAACTGCAATCTTGAACTTCTTTATTTCATATTGACCATTTACAAAAGATAGGCTGGCGCGTTTCGGCGGGGGGCCTTGTTCACAGCACAATATGCATTGTAGAACTGCACACATATATACTCATATACAATAAAAATGTGAAACAACCAATGTGATTCCCTCCTCCCTGATTGGATGATATCCTTAATTAGTCAAAACGGGAAACACCGCTGCAGTTGTGTGTCCCCCTGTAGGAGCAAAAGAAGAGGGGTAAAACTATAAATCTAAAAATTGAAGACAACAACTGGATGCAAAGTACAGAACTTGATTCTTGATGTCACTCATTCTCTTTAATTCATGACGTCATATATCAGAGGCATTTATCTGAGGACTAACTCCAGATCATATGTTTGGTTCATTCCGTGTGGGATCCTGATACTGAGATTAAAGATCCACCACACCTCACGCTCCAAAAGTCTATGATGTGTGTCTCCCCCTCAAAGCAGTTTTTTCATTTTCTCAAGGCCATAAAAAAACAAAAGATGACATATTTGCTGAATGATGGTATTTAAAATGTTTAGAAACATTTGATAAGCCCTTAACTATGGAGTGGGATGCACCGTGGTAATGTTCACTTACCCTAGTCCTTAGAGGCCCCCCGTGAGGGGGGGCGTGGCCTGGCACGAGCGGCGTGAGGACGCATACTACAGGAGCTCCGGGCACAGACTTCACTATCTGGAGGAATCCTGGTTCTACAAAAGCAAGAAACAGGTAAAACCACCCCAGATAGACGGCCCACACTCCCCGCTACCTGTCGGTACCACTCTCGGGCCGAAAATACACCGCGATCCGCACCGGACTAGGCTGCAACAACATCCCCAGCCTCAACAGCGCGGGCCTACTCCATCAACGCCACATCAGCACGCTATGGGACTAGAGAGAAAAAAAGCCACCCTAAGCTGACAGCCTAACACCCCCTCTACCCGGCAGTCACATTCACAGGCTGAAAACAGGCCACAATCGAAGCGGACTAGGCCGCGGAGACATCCCTTTCCTCAAATACCAGGAAAGGGGCACACCGGTCACCCCTACCAGATCCATCCGTGTTACTGGGTGACTCCCCCCCCCCCCCCCAGCGAAGCATTGCCCCTACTGGTGCCCATCTCGCCAGACCAGTCAGCTATCAGTGGGCACACTTGAATAAGCTATTCTGGGGCCTAGCAGCGGACACTTTGGGGATAAGGCCTAACACATAGTGGAGATGGCAGCCTAGACGTGCTGCACACCCACGACCTATCTCACAGCTTATTGCCAGCATATACGCATGATGGGCAAACAGAACAAGACACTAAAAGCTAAACCGGGACCACGGGCCCCAAGATCCTCTTCCACCCCAGATATAAGAGACATCACAGACCTTTTTAAATCGCAGTACCGCGGCCGGACTGTGACCAAAATGACGCTGCAGAGACATGAGGCAGAACATAGCGATGACTCTATAGCAACTTCTGAGGACATGGTAAGCGATTCTGCCCCTCCAGACCACCCGCTTCAGCTTTCGGAAATGCACACTATTGCTGCGGACATTAAAAACACTTTCTCTTGCGCAATCACTGAATTAAAAGCTGATATTCTCTCACTCACTGTACGCATGACAGCCTCTGAGCGGACGAACATCAAAAGAGACAGGGTGGTGGAGAGTCTCGAGTCGGTGGTCGTCTCCCACGCCACACACTTAATACTTATGAACCGCCAGATCGAAGACCTGGATAATAGGGGACGCAGACAAAATATAAGAGTCAAGGGGATCCCCGAAACCATAGAACCCACAGAGATTAAATCTGTACTACAGGCAACATTTAACGAAATTTTAGAACGTCCAAAAGATACTACAATTGCATTTGTAAGGGCTCATAGAGCTCTGAAGCTGAAACCTCCAGACACTGCCCCGCCTAGGGACGTCGTCTGCTGCCTTCAAAGCTTTCAGCTCAAGGAAGAAATCCTTAACAAGGCCAGACAAAACGATCAGATAACCATTAATTAACAAACAATCGCATTATACCAAGATTTGTCACCAATCACATTACAAAATAGACGAGCATTGCGCCCACTGCTGGAGGTGCTCCGGAACGAAGGGATATCCTATAGATGGTGTTTCCCATTCGCATTGAACACCACCTTCAAAGGGAAACAATTTTATCTAAAAATGCCTGACGAACTTCCTGTATTCTGCGAGCAATTACATATAGCTCCGGTGGATCTGCCAGATTGGTACAGGGAGTTCCGTATACCACCCCTACGACAGACTACCCCACAATCACTGGGCATCTCACCTACAAAATCTCCATCGTCTAAGAAAGCTAACCTAGAGGCCTCACGCTGCATCCCACATATTGCAGATGACACAGGGTACACTCCACTGCATATACCACATTTTTTGTAACACAATTGATGAGGTCCTTAATTTTAAAATCCTTATTAGTATGGCAGGAGCGGACTGTACCTGACTTTTTACAATGTTTCGTACAGAAGCGGCAGGTGTTCAAACCACAGGCAAAAGAGCCTGTGGCGTGCAACCATGTCCGCCTCTGTCTCCCAGATTGAAATAAACTGGGAGACAAAACATCCCCCAATGTAGTAGCCCGATGACTGGAAAACCTGCAGCCAGCTTGAATTATGGCTGATAGATCTTTGTCTGTGGATAAAATGGGAAGATCTTTGCGTACTATATTTTTAACCTTATTGAACTCACAAGAGTACGATGTTACAAAATTTAAAGGGTTACTTCTGCCTTTCCTATTTTTCCTACTCCCTGATTGCTTAAGGAGGCTTTCTCTTTCTTGGTTGCGCGCAGCACCTCTGGCTCTATTGATATCTTTATTTTTATATTGGCGTGCCTGCAATCTAGAGGAAACTATATCGCACTCCTTAAGAAAGCAAGATTCCGTGGAACAATTGTGTCTAGCTCTGATGTACTCCCCCATAGGGACAGATTACACTGTGTGGGCCAGGTGGCAACTCTTAGCCAACAACAATGAATTACCGGCACATTCCTTGCGATAGGTCCATGTGTGGATGTCACCCAAAGACACATTTCTCTATAGGGTGACGTCTAGGAAGTTGATACTCTCCTGATGCATATCAGAGCTGAATTCCAAATTGAGAGTGTTACCATTTACATATTTCACAAATGCCACAATATCCAACTGGCTGCCCTCCCATATAAGGAGCAAGTCATCAATGAAGCACCCATGCTACCTTATATGGCTCACAAAAGGGTAGTATGGGGAGAAAAGATATTTTCTCGATGTCCGACAGCGACCCGTGATCGCCTTCTACAGAGGAAGAACGGGGAACCACCGATGTAAACACAGTGAGGGAACACACTTAACCCCTTGATCACCCCCTTAGTGTTAACCCCTTCCCTGGCAGTGACATTTATACAGTAATCAGTGGCTACTTTTAGATCTGATCGCAAGAGATGTGAGCATACTTGGCTGCATGGGTAGGAGACATCTCACTGAGGCTGAGGTTTAAAGGGATCTTCAAAAAGTCCCTGATAGCTAAGTCTACCCATTGCACCCCACTTTCTATGTATCTCGTTTTTCAGACTGGTAGGCACGTAGGGGTATAAGTAGCCTTATTCCTCAGTCACTCTCTTTGCTATGATCCACTGTAGCTTTGACAACTTTAGCAACATCTTTGGGTCCTCACATCCAGGTAGGACCTGAGTATCGGCAGCTCACCGGACCGGATACCCAGCTATGAAGTCAGGTTTAAAGGGCAATTTGGTTGGAAGCCAGGGTTTAGCAATCACTCCCTTGGACATCCAGGTAGCCAAGCGCTTCTCCTCAAAAGAATCGGTAGTGCATGAGCGTGTGGAGCTGCAACAGTGGACAACTCTACTTTAACCTTTGCAAGGGGAGCGATAAGGGCTTCATCCTCATTTTCACTCATCGGTTCACCCTCACTGTCCACCCATTTCTCAGTCTAGGACCGAGTGTCTGACCACAGTTCGGAAAGTCGGTTGGATAAATCATCCCAGTATGAAATGGTAGAACATTCCTCAGCAGGGAGCAAGGTGCGTCCTGACTTGGGGACAGCAGTCACAGCAGTCCAATCCCCCTTGCTGGGCACGGGTCTGATCGTCCCCACTAAAACTGTATTGTCATTCAACTCGGGCTTGGGTACAAAAGGCGGCACTCCGAAAATGATGCTGAAAACTTTATTATTGGTAGCAGTGCAAGGTATACAAAAATGCAGACTCTGGCTTACCCGTCTCCAGTGTCTTCCTCCTAGGGGCCTCCACCATCAAGGAATGCAGGCAGGCCCTACCGCAGCTATGGGGGATGACTAGAGCACTGGGTCCTGGAGCAGCCACAGGGATTGAGGGAGCAGCTTCCTGCACAAGCCGAGTGATGGCTGGAGGGATCTTGAAATTGAAGTCTTCTTCAGCTGTGACAGTGACACTCCTCTCCCAATCCACACACAGCATCCGTGGAGGCTGAGCTGAAGGGACTGCCTTAAGCAGCAACTTCCGTAGATGATGCAAGGCTGCAACAGGGGGGCCACAGGAGGGGCAAATTAGAGCACTTACAGAAAATTAGCATGACAGCCGTTGGTTGTGTATAATGCCAGGCTTCCTCTTGGCGTGTATCGGATTCCAGTGTCTGTCAAGACGCTTGGTGATCCACTCAGGCCTGGGCCAATACCCAAAGCCCACATCTTTCCATCTATCACTGAAGATCCGGACTGACATCTCTTCAGCAGGACAATCGCAGTGGAATATGGCAACTAGTAATGGTGACACATGTGGCGATATTTCCTTCTCCTCCTCTGCAGAGCAACCTCTCCTCCTCCGGCCAACCGATTAGCCCACGTGTTTCCCAGAAACTTCAACGCCCGCTTCCTTCCTCCCAAGGCACGCCAAAACTTTACTGGAGTCTGTTTTAACCCATGCGGTACCGGTGCAAAGTGACAAACGACCAGGCCGATACTCTTCCATGAGCAATGAGACACATAGGTTCTTCCCCACATAGTTCACATGAATAACAACACAGTCTATGGTTAACAGAGAGGTTATCTGCCACCTTCCCACGGAGCCAGATGAAATCTCACCAGGGTTGCGATCTTGTGGAGATAACGCCTTTGCCCCACATTGGGGTGGCAAATGGAGCTGGGTCCCCGACCTCCACAGGCCTGATGGTGA
The DNA here is from genome assembly GCA_018402905.1 of Glandirana rugosa. Taxonomy (NCBI): domain Eukaryota; kingdom Metazoa; phylum Chordata; class Amphibia; order Anura; family Ranidae; genus Glandirana; species Glandirana rugosa. The sequence goes on along the minus strand of BLSH010360302.1, from coordinate 283,032 downwards.
CCTCCAGAGTCAGGGAGGACTGACATCCATCCTCACAGTGTGGGTTACTAGGCATAGTGGGTGCATATAGAAGAATTGAATTAGGGGCCAGACACTTTGATGATGGAGAACAAAGAGATTTATTTTTCTCTTCAAGAACTGGGGAGAGAGGGTTAGAGTCTGGACACCCTTTGGATGGGTGCAATAGCACTTAGCAGACTCCGAGACTCTATGAACGTGACTCTTAATGTAGCAATAAAGCCCCACAGGCATTTAACTGACTTTGCCTGACTAGAACTGTTTCCTGGGACTCTGAACTTTGGACTTTAACACAGATTGATGCACATACCAACTATGCAGATCTGGCATCCGTCTCACAGCCTCCCACCCTAGCTTCACGAGTTTACACTCACAGTCTTCCAACAAGACTTCCTAAGCTCCCACTGCCACTGGGCCCCTGGACAAAGTTCTTGGATTCCCACTGCCACTGGGTCTCTTGTACTTCAAACAGCCAGCCGCTGTACTCTCTCTTGCAAGCGTCACCCCCGCTATCCTTCTGTGTTCCTAGCTCGACTTCTGCTGAGACTTTTTCGCTGTCCCCCACCTAGTGAAAAAGGCTGCTCTGGTACTCTCTCAGACTTCAACTCTGGTCTCTGATAACAGGAGCATTGTCCATCGTAGGCAACAGCTTCCCCTTTACCTCTGACCCCGGTTCACACTTTTCTTCTGGCTACAGGAACGATTGCCTTCTGTGAGAACTCTGTCCCTTCACCTTCAACATAGAGGGGTCCTCCGGTCGGTAGGACCCCCTGCAATTCAGTTAGACTTCCGACATGAATCCCCAACCCTCCGCTACTGCCGCCGGTCCTGTGTAGGCTTCAGACTGCCTAGCAACCAGGAACTCCCGGATAGGCCTCTGGCTTCTGGTCTAGCAGCTGGGAGCTTTTAACACATGTCCACCCAGACAGCCGTCCAGGTGGCAAAGAACCTCCTCCCAAATATATAGGCTCTCCCAGCAGGCCATGGGGCCCAAGAAAACCCCTGCCCATTGGCTGGAGAAGCCTACCATTCATATTCCAAGTCCATGTATACCTTGTCAATCCAATGCCATCAGCAGCAGTGCCGTCTAATGGTAGAGGAGAGAAATGCACCAAACCCAGAGTTAGGAAAAGAGTCAGAAGATCCCATAACAATTTTGCCAGGGGATTTACCGCCCAGCAAACTAAATTTAACAGCATCTCCTCTGTGAACCAGGGTTGTACATATCTTGAAAAAAAAAGCCACAAAATAACAAGTTTGATACCCCAGTAAAAGGCGAATTACACGGGCATTCTGGTCACGGGAAGAGCAAGACAGAGCAGCAAGCCAAGGAAAGGCCAGACTGGCATTAAGGGGGGAAAATCTCCAGGTAGAAGGGACACTTTCTGTCCCTCTGATGGAAGAAGATGTGAAATTAAATTTCACTGGGAAAAGTGCGCAGAATAGACTCTGCTGATCTTTGCGGCCAGGGGGTTAGTGAAACAGTATAAGCATTTGAAGTTGCAGAACACATCCCTAAAAGAAGCTCTAGAAATAACAAAAAGTAATGTTAGTGCTTTAGAAGCTTCTATGGCAAATTCTGATGCTATCCACCAGCAATTAGTAATAAAAAACAAGAGATTACAGGAAGAAATTCATCTGCTGGGAAAAGGACTGAAGGATGCATTAAGTGAGGTGAAAGGATTATCTGTCAGCTACCACGAGCAGTTTAGTCAGTTTTCAGATAGAGCAGATAACAGAGCAACTGATTTGGGTATGACTGAATTCAGTGGGACATCCTCCAACCCAAATGTATGTACCAATAGGAATAAATGCCTGGAAGGTAAGAGCTCTTTTAAAAATTGTCCCAATCGCACCTTAAGCGTTACTTACAACTCTACTTCCTCCTCTCCTCTTCTTTTCTCTGTTGGGGTCCCCCAAGGTTCTGCTCTTGGGCCTCTCCTATTCTCAATCTACACCTCCTCCCTGGGTCAGCCTCCCATGGCTTCCAATACCATCTCTATGCCGACGACAACCAAATCTATCTCTCTACCCCTTAGCTCACTCCCTCAGTCTCCTCGCGTATCACTAATTTACTAACAGAAATATCAATCTGGATATCACACCACTTCCTCAAACTCAATCTATCCAAAACCAAACTCATAATTTTTCCTCCACCACGTGCCCCTTCCCCTGATCTCTCTGTCATAATCGATGGCAAAACTATCAGCCCATTACCGCATGCCAAGGTCCTAGGCGTAGTCCTGGACTCTGAACTCTCCTTTAAGCCCCACATCCAATCACTGTCCAAATCCTGCCGCCTCAACCTCCGCAACATCTCAGAAATATGCCCCTTTCTAACCAATGACACAACAAAGCTCTTAATTCACTCCCTTGTCATCTATCGCCTCAACTACTGCAACTCCCTTCACACTGGCTTATATCTATATAGGCTATCCCCCCTTCAATCTATCATGAATGCTGCTGCCAGACTTATCTACCTTACCAGTAACTCTGTGTCTGCTACTCCTCTCTGTCAATCCCTCTACTGGCTCACGCTCACCAAACAAATTAAATTCAAAATACTCACAACAACCTACAAAACCATCCACAATTTAGCCCCCAGCTACATCACCAGCCTAGTCTCAAAATACCAACCTAATCATTCTCCTCGTTCCTCTCATGACCTCCTGCTCTCTAGCACCCTTGTCACCTCCTCCTTTGCACGCCTCCAGGACTTTTCCAGAGCCTCTCCAATCCTATGGAACTCCTTATGCCAATCTGTCAGATTATCTCCTCCTCTTCAGAGAAGCTTATTCTATCCACACCTAACAACTATATTTTCATTCTTCTTCATCAATTCATCCCCACAGTTATTACCTTTTGTTTCACTTGACCCTCCCTTCTAGATTGTAAGCTCTAATGAGCAGGGCCCTCTGATTCCTTCTGTATTGAACTGTATTGTCTGCCCTCATATTGTAAAGTGCTGCGCAAAATGTTGACGCTATACAAATTCTGTATAATAATAATAATAATATATTTTGTAAGCCGCAAAAAAGAACTACTAATACAGAAAAAGCCATCTCACTTGAAGCCATCAAACCTCAGTCATCTAAAACAAAGCCTTTTGTTAAAGAGGAAGTAAACTCTGATGGGGTCTATATTCCCCTGCTAAGTAGAAGCATAATGGGCTACTATGCATCGCATAGTAGCCCATTATGTGTCACTTACCTGCAAACGAAGCCTGCAATGTTCAGCGATGTCCCATGTGCAGGCAGCATTCATCTTCAGCCCCTCTTCCTTCCGGGGCTGCGACTCCGGGTCTGTGACTGGCCGGAGTAGCGTGACGTCACGGCACGATCACAGTGAAGGAACGGCACGGAGGTCGTTTCTTCACTGCACATGTGCCGAAATTACATCGGCACATCTAGTACACTGTATATCTCCTAAACTGTGCAGGTTTGGGAGATATGCAGGGCACCTACAAGTAAGCCTTATTATAGGCTTACTTGTAGGTTAACAACCACTTTAAAAGATGCTATACAACTTTAGATAAGATATGCTATTTATGTGGACTGTTTGGCCACATAGCTGAATTCTGTCTATCCAGTCCCATTGCAAAAGTAATGAAGCAAAATCCCTATAGAATAAAGAGACATGATTTTGAAGTGCACTCTGCATGCTTTGCAATGTGGCCTAGGGGTAATAAGTATGAACAAAGGATGCATCCATGCAGGCTAAGAATGGGCTAATGAAATAGGATGGATCTTTGAAAGAATTTCAACCTGACAAAACATATTTTATGGGTTTAAGAAGACATACAGGTTATTATAGAAAATATGCTGGCATTTGTGATGTCTAGAGTTTCGTTTTTAACCTATTTAATTGTGAAAGTGTGCTTGTTGTGTGAAATACATGGAATCTATGTTGAAGTGTCTGATGTTTGTTTAAAGCTTCAAAAGCCACCCAAATGCCCCCCTTCTTTCTAGCCAGGTCTGTAAAGAGAACTGTATTGACATGCAAATTAACTGAGCCAAGATGAATCTTAAAAGATAAATATCTGTAAGGGCTCTTACACACATGCGGAGCCCGTTTTGACGGGCTCCGCTGCTCAGCGGGGATCCATCCGTTTATCCCCACTGAGCCGACGGATGACAGGACAGTCTCTGCACTCAGTGCAGAGACTGACCTGTCAGAGCTCCATTCTCCTCTATGGAGAATCGGATGAGCACGGACCGTCTGTCCGCGTTCATCCGATCCGATCTGCCAGACGGATGGAAAATAGGGCTTCCATCCGTCTGTTTCTGGCGGATCGGAGAGGATCGGGTGTCAGCGGACATGTCACCGCTGACATCCGCCGCTCCATAGAAGTACATGGAGCGTCTGTTTGGGTCCGCCTGAAAAATTGACAGGCGGACCCAAACGGTCCGTATGTGTGAAAGAGCCCTAATAGTGAATTGAGATGTGTGTTTACTAAAATGTTTTTGTTTTTCAGAGAGACATTCTGAAGAGTTTCTTTTTGGTGAGGTATTATAATTGGTAAATAAATAGTACTGCTAAAAGGTTTATTACAAGCTGCTCATTTTCTTTTTTGGATATTAAAATGATATATCATAAACACAATCCACATGGTAATAATTAAGTTGATATCAACAATTTTTGGTATTTGGGAAAAAGTGCACTGTTCCAAAAAAAAATAAGAAAGACTTTCTTTGTGGAATGTAATGTAATGTACGTTTGTGTGTTTTGTATGTTAATGCTTTGTTACAGGTACCTAACCATCGGTTTATTTTGTTTCTAGGAGACAAATTGAATGTTCATTACTAAATTTTATTGGTGTTTTATCCATTAGATTCACTAATTGGAGTTCATGGCTCTCAGAACCAAAGGAGATCACAGCCTCCGCAGACAACTTTATACAGAATTGTTCTTCTCTTTTTTCTGGTTTGTCTGGTTTTACATGTGAATGTTTTAAGTTTTCATCACCATTATTTAGTTGGTGCTTCTGTTTGTCAGTCTGTTTGTATGTTTTGTATACCTTGTGTGTGTTGTATGTTCTGGTCCAACATGTGTGGAGCTCTGGTATGAATGAATTTCTTTGCTCCATGGATTAGCAGAACCAACTGGCTAAAGTCCGCAATCCCCTATTACCAATGACAATATATGATTGGACATATCCAGTCTAAAGCTGGATACACACTGTACAATTTCCTATGGTTTTTTCCTTTGTATTTGCCGGGGCCATGTGATGTGGGGTTGGGCGTTGAGGGTTTCGATTTGTGTGCGGTCTTGCACTGCATGGTTTTGGTAAATCTGGGGGAAATCAGACAATGAGTGTTGTATAGTGTGTACGTGGTCTTACTTACTTAGTTTAAATGAAAAGCTGATAAGACTGCAGTAAATAATTGTCACTCTAACACGTATATTAGGCTTAGAAGTGTTAGAAATATCTGTCAATGTTACGGCCTTTAATGGTAAGAGTGTTTTTGGTATTGTCCAGAGTTTGAATTGGATCTGTCATAGATCTGTTACAGATTTTTTTCCTCTATCCACAAAGATAAATAGCCATATTGGTACTTGCAGTTCCATGGCTTTAACTTGCAAAGGTACTAGTTAAACCCCCTTCGAGCAATTCAATTAGTTACACACCCAGTCAGTCCTGTCTTTTCAAACTTCACTCAGTGCCGCAGGCTAATGTATGGTAATGCTCCTAGCAGGCTATCTGGGTGTCATCAAGTGTATTTCAAGCCTGCTTCCTGCCCAGTGTCACCGTGCAACTCTGTCTGTTCCTAGAGTTTCCTGTTTGTCTGTTTTACATGGCTATTTGTTACTAGTTGTCTAATGTGCTTTTGGTGTACCCGTCACTAGTATCTGTGTGTTTGCATGCACACCTGTCAGCTTGAGTTGTACTCTCTAGTGTTCAGTGATTCCAGTGCTGCAAGAGATTTTTTTTCGTCTATTGACCATTTGTGCTCAGTAGCAACAGTTCCTTGAGCTGGATACACATTATGCTATTTTTGTTGTTCAATTTCCTTTAGATTTGCCTTCAGATATGTAGTATGAGGGCCTGCCTGATTGAGAGTGTGTAGGGAAATTGTATAAGAGTTGTATGGTGTGTGGTCAGCTTTGGACTCTGTGCCTTGGCTGTTCCAAGGGCCCTCACTTTCGTTATGTGTGGGCATGCTATATTCTCCTCAGTTAGTACCTATAGGTGTCCTTCCTGTCCTAAATTCCGTGTGTACCCTAACTAGTAGTCTGTGTCTTGTAAGCCAGTAAAACCAGTGTCCCAGTGCTGCACTATGTTCCTGTCATTCATATAAGTCCTGTCTGAATAGTGTAGGCAGTTTATGTTGTATGGGTGAAGGATAACATTGTCTGATTGCTGGATTGATAAACCGGTTAAAAGGTGTGTAGCCTTTATAAATAATCAGGTGTACATGTTGGAAGGTTGTTTCCAATCCGGATATTCAGACTTTTCCCCATACTTACGTTGAAGACTTAATGGAGACTGCCTTACGAGTGGGGGCGGGGCACAGGGCATCTTAAATGATATGGAGCTGGAAGTACTCAGGAACGCATTGAGAAGTGTGGTGCTACAGGTCGGTGAAGGGGTTAAGAAATCCAACTTGCTCTGTCCACCACCTGGGTACAATGAGAGGTGTTCCAGGACCCCGGAGAGGTGATTGATTACCTCTTTCTCAGTGGAACAACAAAAACTTCCTTTGGGACTTGGGGAGGAGTTAAAAGTTGGGTAGGTTGACTTTGGGCAACAGGATTTAGATAGTGCCAACAGTTTGTACAGGGCATTAATAGAAGGGCCCTGCTCAATGGGGTTTATATTCCCTGAATAAATGAGTTTTTGGGGATCACCTAGTGCACAGGGTTGGAGCTGGCTAGACATACTGGGGTAGGGAGTTCGAGTTCTGGAACAGTCCTGATTAGAGTTGAGCGAACCCAGACTATAAAGTTCGGGTCCGTACCGAACTTTGGGGTGTCCGGGACCCGGACCCGGACTTTTCAAAAAAAGTCCGGGTTCGGGTCCGGGGTTCTGGTAATTTTAATGAAAATTCTTAAAAATGCTGTAAAAAAGCCCAGGAAGGTCCTAGAGGTCTGCAAAAGGAAGGAAAATGGGGGTAAGGGTGGGACAAGTGCCCTACAAAGAAATGGGGACAGGGAAAAAAACTTTAAATATTTTTTAAAAAATAAAAACATAAAAAAGCAAAAATGGAGGTGAATGGGGATCATCTTCAAACTGGGTCTGAAAAGTATTAATTAACAGTAGAGGCCATAGAACTGTTCTAAAATCATCTTCAAACTGTGTCAAGAAAGTATAAATAAGCCGAGAGAACCCACATTACTGTTCTGCAAAATGTGTGTGTCACTTTAAATGAAACCGATAAGTGCCAAAGTAAATTTCACTGTGTGCCTGAAATTTATTAAAACGTCTTGTCTACACGTTAATAAGTGCCAAAGTAAATTTCACTGTGTGTGTAAAACGTCTTGTCA
>BLSH010360302.1:255669-267348 GCA_018402905.1 Glandirana rugosa | reverse complement strand
GATCTCCAGACGTTTTCCTTCCTTTACACCCATTCCCACCCTGTTCACTGGATGTTTCTTTACCCCTGTCCCTTTATGAAATTTATAAAAATTTTTTTATTTTTGTATTTTTTACGTTTTTACCTCTAGTAGAAGTTTTACCCAGACTTTTCATAATTAATTGTAATCTCCGGTATCTTGACAAGATTTTAGTAGAAGTTTGACACAGTTTTTTCATATTTATTCGGCCCTCATGGGTATAGTGACAAGACGTTTTACACACACAGTGAAATTTACTTTGGCCCTTAGTCACGTGTAGAGAAGACGTATTAATAAAGTTCAGCCCCATTTCTTTGTAGGTCACTTGTCCCACCCTTACCCACATTTCCTTCCTTTTGCAGACCTCTAGGGCCTTCCAGGACTATTTTCCAGCCTTTTTTGTGCCTAAAAGTCCATGTCCCCATTGATTTCAATGGGGTTCGGGGTCCGGGACAAAGTTCGGGTTCTGTCCGGACCCGAACCCGGACTTTGTCCCGAAGTTCGGCCGAACCAGCAGAACCCGGACTTCTAGAAGTTCGCTCATCTCTAATGGTGAGGTAAAGTTCAATTAAATTAGTCCACCAGTAAAGAAATTTGTCTCTTGAAGTGAAACATAAAAAATCTGGAGTGACAGAAAAAGACTGGGAAATAAATCTTCAACTGTGCAAGGTAAAAATTATGTGAAACGCTTGTTGAATGGCTGCCCTGCAGCTATTCAACAGGCGCGAAAAAATACCCGAACCCCGAACCTGGACTTTTTCTCAAATGTCCAGGTTCGAGTTTGAAACACGGACACCCTAAAGTCCGGTACGAACCCAAACTTTACAGTTCAGGTTCGCTCAACTCTAGCGGTGATCACTGATGGGTGACTGGCGGTGGAAAAAAATGAAAAATTTTTTTACACAAAGTTGTCCATTTATATGATATTTCCAACACATATCATGTACATAGCAAAAATGACACTACAAAATACATTCTGCTACTCCTCCTGAGTATGGTGATACCACGTGTGTGAGACTATTACAGGTGATGTTTACTCAGAGGTGATGACAGTCACTGACAGGTGATTGAGGTTTGGTCACTGATGGGTGACTGGTGGAGGTCACTGGTGGGTGACGAATGACTGGCAGTGGTCACTGATGGATGATGGGTGTCTGGCGGTGATCATTGATGGGTGACAGGTGTCTGGCGGTGGTCACTGGTGGGTGACAGGTGTCTGGCGGTGGTCACTGATGGGTGACGGGTGTCTGGCGGTGGTCACTGATGGGTGACGGGTGTCTGGCGGTGGTCACTGATGGGTGATGGGTAACTGGTGGTGGTCACTGATGGGTGACCGGTGACTGGTGGTGGTCACTGATAGGTGACTGGCGGTGGTGACTGATGGGTGACAGGTGTCTTGCGGTGGTGACTGATGGGTGCCAGGTGTCTTGTGGTGGTCACTGATGGGTGGCGGGTGTCTGGCGGTGGTCACTGATGGGTGACCGGTGTCTGCCAGTGGTCACTGATGGGTGACGGGCGCCTGGCAGTGGTCACTGATGCATGACGGGTGACTGGTGGTGGTCACAGATGCGTGACGGGTGACTGGTGGTGGTCACAGATGCGTGACGGGTGACTGGCGGTGGTCACTGATAGATGACGGGTGACTGGCGGTGGTCACTGATGGATGACGGGTGACTGGCGGTGGTCACTTATGGGTGACGGGTGACTGGCGGTGATCACTGATGGGTGACGGGGGACTGGTAGTGGTCACTAATGGGTGACGGGTGTCTGGTGGTGGTCATTGATGGGTGACTGGTCACGGATGGGTGACTGGCAGTGGTCACTGATGGGTAATGGGTGACAGGCCACAGGTGACTGACGGTGGTCACTGATGGGTGATGGGTGACAGGCCGCGGTCACTGATGGGTGATGGGTGACAGGCCATGGTCACTGACAGGTGACATGCCATGGTCGCCGATGGGTGATGGGGAACAGGTGCACTTTATGATGGCAGTCTGATGACAAGTGCACTTTATGATGACAGGTGCACTTTATGGGGGCAGATGAGGTAACTGTTTGGTGACAGGTGCAACGGGGGGGGAGGGGTGATGTGACAGGTGTTTGTGTACATACACAGAGCGATAACTCTCTGATCCTAGCACTTCTCTTCTCACACTGGAAAGTATGTGACGAGGGAAGAGCTGGTAACAGTTACCACTCTGTTTACATTACATGTGATCGGCTGTAACAGCCGCTGGCCAATGGCTGATACCAGTGTTAGTGACGCCACCACTGACATGCACCCACAGCGCACTCCCGATCACGCGCATGTGCCGTGCGATTAGGGGAAGTACCATTTGTGATCAGCCGTGACTTCATCACGGACGATCACATGGTAAACAGCCATGACCAGTGGCTGTTCACCCCCTTCGGTGATGCTGTGTGTCCCAGTGACACGCCGCCACCGACAGAGCCGGCATGTGCATGCCCGATCGGCTTAAAGGGCCGATGTCATATGAAGTCCGCCCGGGAAAGAGAGCCGCACCGCTCTGCCGTCATTTGACGGTTGGCGGGTGGCAAGTGGTTAATTTAGATAGGGTCAAGGCAGATGACAGTGAGAAGGAGGATGAGGAAAAACGCTGCTATCGTTTCATACCTTGTACTTTCTGTAATTGGTTATAGGCGTTTGCGATTTTAGCAAGCATTATTGGCGAAAAGGAGCCGGAAAATTGTTCAGCCCTTTTCTGTTATCTAGATGCACATAGGGTTTATGGGGGCATGGCATGGTTACGCTATGATGAAAAATTTGGTCAGCATAAAGCTATTCGGCCATTCATCCGGTGGGATCATAAGGACATTAGCCTCTGGATGAGGTTGATGACTTCGGCGAGGACAGGATCACAGTTTTTTCGTGGGGGGGGCAGTGTTTCTTCAACTTCAGGATCCCCGGCCAACAAGAAAAAGGGTTATTGTCGGCAGTTTAATGAGGGCTCCTGCAGATTCGGACCTTCTTGTCGATTCAAGCATGAGTGTTCCGGATGTAGGGGTAGTCACTTCCTTTCTCGCTGCATCAGGACCGGGAGAGGACGCGCTGGTGACGCCCCTGGAAAAAGGGAGGACACCAGTGATGGTACTAAGGATGCTACCGTTCTTAAATAGGTATCCGGATAGGGAAGCTGCTTGAATCCTAGAACTGGGTTTTCATGAGGGTTTTCATATACCATGTAAGCTTGGGGAGGTCCCATCTGTTCCCGATAGCTTGCGCTCGGCCCGGCTTCACCCTGAGGTGGTTAAGGGCAAGTTACAGAAAGAAGTGCCTCTGGGGCGCATGAGTGGCCTTTTTCCGTCTTCACCTTTGGCGGGCCTAGTGATTTGCCATTGGGGGTGGTCCCAAAAAAGGAACTAGGTAAGTTTTGATGCATTCACCACCTCTCGTAACCCTAAGGGAGACTCTGTGAATGATGGCATTGACCCACAGGATTATGCGGTCACCTACACTTTGTTCGATGCTGCTATCTCTTGGGTGCGAAAATATGGTCGGGGCTCACTGATGGCCAAGTCGGACATAGAGGTCGCTTTTCGGCTTCTGCCAGTGCATCCAGAGAGCTTCCATTTGTTGAGTTGCAAGTGTCTGGGTTTGTTTTTGTGGACCGCTGCTTGCCGAGGGGTTGTTCCATTTAATGCGCCTTGTTTGAGATATGTAGTTCTTTCCTCGAATGGGTGGTTCGGGACATGTAAGGCTTGAGCTTTATCATCCACTACTTGGATGATTTTCTGTGCAAGGGGCCGCTGGATTCCAGGATTTGCGCTGTACTGCTGAGGTCATTACAGCACGTGGCAGAGTGTTTTGTGGTTCCCTTGGCCCTGGATAAGACTGAAGGCCCATCCACAGGGTTGATTTTTCTGGGGATTACCCCTGGCCATGGAGTGTCGTTTTCCCTTGGATAAATTGACCGTATTAGAGGCGGAGGTGGATGGCGCTCAGCATTGGCAAAAAATTCAGCTTCGGGATTTGCAATCCCTTTTAGGAAAATTTAATTTTGTCTGTAGGATCATATTGATAGGCAGGATTTTCTGCCGCCGCTTGGCAGCGGCAACGGCAATGTCCATGGCACTATGTCCATTTGACGGCTGAGCATAGGACTGATCTTTTGGTCTGGAAGTGTTTTTTTAGAACATTACAACAGGTAGTCTTTGTGGATGGAGGGGCCCGTCAGCAATGTGGATTTGGAACTTTTCACAGATGCGGCTGGTTTGGCTGGTTACGGAGCCTTCTTCCAAGGGCAATGGAGTGCCGAGCCATGGCTCGAAGAAATGGTGGACAGCTAATTTCCTAAAAAACCTGGTGCTAATGGAACTCTTTCCTATAGTTCTGGCGGTTGAAATTTGGGGTTCTGCTTTCGTGAACAAGAAGGTTAGGTTCCACTGTAATAACATGGGGGTGGTCATGGCGATCAATAGTATGTCAGCATCTTCACTGCCAGTCATCAGGCTTTTGCAGTACCTGGTTCTGCTTTGCTTGTGTTTGAATGCCTTTGTTTATGCTGTCCATATCCCAGGATCATTCAACAAACTAGCAGATTCTTTATCTCACTTTTAGTGATACGAGTTTTGTGTGTTGGCACCGGAAGTGGAGCAACATGGTGTTCTTTGTCCCCGGCGAATGTGGGGGATTGCGCTGGAGTCGCTGCTGGACTGATTCACAATTTGTTGGCTGCTACAACATGGGTGGCATATTCTAAGGTATGGCAAGAATGGTTTTCCTTGCTACAGGAGGTGAGTGGGGAGCAGGGACATGGATTTGGGTTCTGTGGTTTTATACTTTGTCTGTCACAACTTTGTGGAGGGTATTTCAGCATCAGTGGTGGGACGCAATTTGACAGGTCTTGCCTTTTTATTTAAATTAGAGGGAGTGTTTGATTTTACAAAAATGTTTGCGGTCCATCAAGCGCTTAAGGGTTACTGAAAGGGCCGTCGGGTTAGCCTCATGCATAGGCCAGTCTCCTTTTCGGTGTTACGTTCAGTTGCCTGGTCTGTGTTCATTTCATTATGAGTTTCTTTTGTTCCAGCCAGTTTTTTTGGTTGCCTTTTGGGGCTCTGAGAATCAGTGAATTGGTGAGTCCTTCCAAGACGGTGGCCGGGGGGATTGCTGGCAGAAGACATGGCTTGCAGGAATGATTCGGTTCAGCTTGTGATTCGCCGGTCCAAGATGGACCAAGGATGTAGGGGCATGTGTGTCTTCTTATTTTGGGGAAATTGCCTGAGTTTATGCCCGGTCATGGAGGTGGAGGAATTTGTAAAAGTATGGCTTTAGGGGGTAGCCCATTGCTGCTGCATAGGGATGGTTCTTTGCTGTCCAAATTCCAATTTGTTGCGGTCTTTTGAAAATGCCTCCTTGCAGCTGGTTTCAATCTGAATAACTATTCTTCCCATTCATTTCGCATTGGTGCATTCACTGAGGCGTCACGTTGGGGGTTGGATGCTGGAGTTATAAAACTTATCTTCAGGTGGGAGTCTGATAGGTACAAGTTACATGTACGTCCTCATCTGCTCTGAACTCTAGTAGTTTGTCTGTCTCTTTTGTTAGTGTTGTATGTGTGTTGTCTGGGTGTGTCTGCTGCATTTTGAGCCACCTGCCTGGGGATGGAGTACATCTGAACGCAGTTGCTACCGATCTCTGGGCTTTAGGCTTGGAGGATGGTGTGCAGTGTGCCGTTCGGGTTTGGAAGGGCACACAAGTGTAAGGCCTTACACTTGTGGTGCGGTGGCTGTTGGGACCCCTTGGATGGGGTTAAAAACCTGTTGGTGGGATACAAGTGGGGGGAACCATCTTTGGTATAGTGTCCTCTGGTTGGGTAGTCCAATAAGAGGGACCAGGCAGTGGTAGACCTGTAATGTCTGTGGGGAAGTGTTAATGTCCCTGAGTCAGTATTTTGCAGCTGGGGACATCTGGTTTATGTTGCTGTTATTAAATTTTTAGTTATTTCTTATGTTCTTTCATAAAAGGCCGGACGGCCATTTAACTTCACCTTGTGTCATGTGTTTTAATGGGAAAGGGGGGGGGTAGAGTTTGAGGGGCTAGGTGGTAGTAGGATGGCTACCTCTGAGCTACCCTAGTCAAAGGGGTTGATTTACTAAAACTAGAGAGTGCAACATCTAGTGCAGCTCTACATGGTAGCCAATCCGTTTTAACTTCAGTTTGTTCCTTTATGTAAGCCTTGACAAAAAACAAACTGGGAGCTGATTGGGGAGCGCACCAGAGTTTGCTCTCCCCAGTTTTTGTAAATCATCCACAAAGGTTATATGAATACAGTAAATCCTGCGCGAGGACTTTTAAATGTATAAAGACTGCAGCCTTCCTTTAACTCCCTACTAGAGGGAGCAGTAGCAGATAAAACAAATGGGAATGGCGCTGTCTTTGGACCAACAAAGTGCTAGTGTTATATATAAGTAATATATTATGTGTAAAAAGTGCTTTACAGTGCAGAAATGATTATTCCTCAAAATTCATAAGCGGTGCCTTCTATAACATGTGCTAAAAATGTCCATACAAACTTGTGCAGTGTATATCAAAATAAATCCAAAAATATACTAATTCAATGTGCAATCGACCCTGATTTCATAGTTTAAATCATAAAATTAAAAAAAAAAAAAAAAAACATTAAAACTGAGATTGTCCGTAAAAAGTCCGTAAGAAATAAATAAAGTGGATGTCAAGTAAATAGTGAATTTAAAAAGCATCAGATTCCGAATACTAATGGGCGTGCAAATATATATAAGAGAATTCAGAATTATCCCAGGAGCATCAATTATGTTGGATTTATCTGAGGTGCAGAGACCAATAAAGTGGATGTAAAGTCACACAGACGGTACTGTGAGGATTTAAACCTTATCCTTACTCTTACAGTATAATATGAAACAAAAGTAGGCTATAAATATCAAATGTCCGTCTGGAGTTCGTAAAGATACATAAAGTGGATGCAAAGACCAATATGTATAATGAAAAAATATTCTATTTCTTAGTGCAGTGATCCAGTGCTTGTGAGTAACGTGGTGTTAAGTGCTCTTCCAGAAGTATGACAGGTAGGTGTGGAAACACTCGTGCTCTCCCCCGATGTGCCCTCACTTACCAAATTCTTCCCACCCCTCCAGGGGTATCTCACATGTGGTAAATGGGGTCTTTTGGTTCTCCAGAGCTCGGTTCCTTCTCCACTCCTCCCAGATGGATTCCTCTCCAATCCTCCTTCGGTTGCTCACAGCTTTCCTTCCCACGGATGGCTTTCAGTCTTCCTCCAATCTTTCACGTCTCTCCCAGGTGTTTTGTGAAGCGCTGCTATGGAACTCCGCTAAAAAGAATCCCTTTTCAAATAGTAACAATTCCGCGCTGGTGATAACTTAATCTCGCGATAACGAGAGGAGGCGGAGCTCAGTGCAGTTACTGTCAGGACTTGGGCTGCTGCTCACTACACATGGAGGAGGAGGTGTAATATACCATTTGGGAGAATCTACTTGGAGAAGTTCGAACCATCTACTCTGACAAAGATCTTCCTCTCTGTTCCTTGGACCATATCGATTGATGACAACAATTTCAGCACATCTTGGTCGACCATCCGGGTCCCATATACTTTCCGACCGAATTGTGTGGAGGACTGAAGACCATCCCTGGTGTTATCACCCAGACACTCGCGCATAGCCTATGTGCTTCTGGTAAGCATACATCTACACCATTTATTGGATTTATCAGAAATATCCTTGGGCTTGAATATTTCTACATTGTTATCATTTTGAAATCATTTACGATATAACTGTGTATGGAAGATACTCATCGTACCAATATTGTCTCTTCAGTGGAACTGTCATTTTTTCCTCTCTCATTTTTTCCTCTCTCATTTTTTCCTCTCTAATTTTCGTACATTTTTAAATTTGGGCGCTGTGGTTTCTGTGTGGACTCTGTTTGGACAATTGGATCAGTTGTTATCTGCGAGCTGCCCACTTTTCATATATATTTATTCCTTGTTTTATTCAGTTTTTATCCTCCTTTTATTAGTATTGTTTCATTGGGCGCGGGCTTACATCTGTTTAATTTACAACATGGCTACTTTGATTTCTTAAGCAAGGAATGTTGGGGGGGGGTGAAACAGGGCAAACACAGTAAGCAAATTTTGGTGGATTCATCAGGAACCAGCTGCAACTCGCTCTCTGTATGGCCAGCTTTGCTCACAGCATACTTGTGAACTGCACAGTTTCTATTTGTAATATGTATTTGTTTGTTATTTCTATTCCTCGAGCCTGAAGGTGCACAGCATCTTTTAAACAGAGCATTTGTCTCAGAATATTGTAAAAAAGTAATATAAGTACATATGAGATGGCAGTGTTTCTATTGTTGATGGGGAAATAAATATTCCTGATAGCTGATAGAGCAAAGTCTCC
This sequence comes from Glandirana rugosa, assembly GCA_018402905.1. Taxonomy (NCBI): domain Eukaryota; kingdom Metazoa; phylum Chordata; class Amphibia; order Anura; family Ranidae; genus Glandirana; species Glandirana rugosa. The sequence continues at coordinate 258,921 of BLSH010360302.1, read as the reverse complement.
TCTTTATTTCTGCTGCCTATAGGCACAGCTCACTGCGCCTAATGGTAAATCCAGCCCTGTCCAGAAGGTGCATGGCTAAGTGGCACAATTGAACTGGTACACTATTGAAACACCACCTTGTTGATTTGATGGAGCCAATTGTCTATGAAACAAGGACACGACTTCTCATTGCTACAGGTTGAAGAGTAATGCCCCGTACACACACACACAATTTCGGACTGGAATTTTCGTGTGACAACCGATCTTCCAATTTTCGGACCGTTAGTATGGTGCTTTCGACAGCCAATTTTGATTTTTCGGACGGCAAAAGCTGGATGTGCAGACTATAAAATTTTTGCCTGATGTGAACACAACATTGGATTTTTGTTTCATTAGTACAGTTTTCGTACGAAAAAAATCCTAAGAGCAAGACTACGCATGCTCAGAAACGAAAAAATACATACAAAGCTATTCAACACATTACATCACTTCTGACATTGAATTCGGTCGCACAAGAATCTTTGTATTTTTAGTGCGCTCTTCACTTTCAACATGAGACTAGCATCCAACAAAAAAATGAAAGGTTGGTCATCCGATAAATCTAAGCGTGTGCACGAGGCTTTTGGGTGTAATGCAAGTATAATCTTCATATGACGTTATTAGATTGGATTGTGCTAAATCCAGAAATAGAATTCACAGAGAAACAAAATTACTAGTAGCTGTTCTGACCAATTAGCTTGGTGATCTATCAAACTTCTGGATTGCCAGACTTAGAGGAAGATGTTGAGTTGTCAATTTTTGTCCCAGATTCAGCGGGACAGTCCCAATATTTACACTAAATCCCAGCATTCCGCAAATCCAAGTTGCGGTCTCAGAGCTCCAGTTAAACAAAATGGTGCTGTGCTGTCCAATATTCAGCCATATATATAAGTTTATAAACCATACACTTATTTGCGTCGTACACACACATCGATTGTTGGACAACTGCACATCCAACTTTTGTCCAAATTGGCTGTCTGTGGTTTTGGCTAGCGTACTGACGGTAGTCAAGTAATCGGCCAACAAAGCCTAATGTAGTGACGTGTTACGAGCATATAAAGAGGAAGTTCAGGTGAATATGATTTGTGAATTACGAATGCAGGTTTATACGACCGAACACTTCCTGGATTCCGAGCATGCATTTTTGCACTTCCAACTTTTTGCTCGGCCAACTTCTGTACACACGAGCCATCAATTGGCTAACGCCATGTTGGCCCAGAAAAGTTTTCTAGTCGTGTCAGCCAACTTCTGTTGGACGATAATGGGAAATTGGCTGTTGGATCGTTCGTACTAACGGTCAGATTATCAGACAACAGGCTGTTGGACAACCGTTGTTAGCCAATTATTATGCTACCCAAAAAATTACCCAAAAATTATCTGTGTACAATCACTAATAACCAGATATTCAAATATAGAAGCTAAATCTCTCCAATGGGACACATTGGAAAATAAACCTGACAGGGGTTATAACTCTCTATCCAAATTTAAAAAAAATGTTTTGCCTTTAGTTCTACTTTAGGTAAATGTATTTTTTATTCTTTCTTAATTGTGTTTGTATCAATCACTGGTACTATATCGAGAAGTGAATATCTTTCGTGGCAGCATTTTTAAAATATTTAATCCATACAGCTGATCTCTCATTTACAAATGTATATGTGTGTGTGTGTAGCAATTAAAATAAAAACTTGGATTTTCTTAGATTTTAACAATGAGGTGTAAGGCTCACAGGCCCTCTTGCATCACCTGCTCTGTACAATACAGCAATCTCCGCTCCTAAACTTCTCTTTATTGTTTTACCTAAATCATCTGACAGTTAAACACTTTGCAAGAATTCATAGCGAGCAGTTCAGGAACAGAGTATTTTGTACTTTATGAAATATGGGTTATGTTGGATTAGGCTTCATGTGTGAGATTTTGATGAAAAAACATTCAGAATTCCCGTTCTAGTGTGCAATAAAGATTCTAGTAAAGTCATTGGGATGCAAACAATGTTAACCTATGCAGCAATTTTCAGTAGTTTAATGTGGTTTTCTACTCCCTTTTGTGGTGTATTTATCTGGTTTGGTCAGTAAATTGACAATAATATTACAAAAAAAGAAATAAAGAATGGCTGATAAATATTAAACAAAAGCGCAAAGGTCACATTTAGGCATGTTGAAGTCTAGGTCAGTGGCTTTTTTCCCATACACCTGCACACACATTTCCATTTGACATCCTGTCACAGAGATTCCTGCCAGCGATGCTTGTTTGAGTAGCAGCAATGCAAACAAATGATCAAAGGTCATTACAGATTTCTGTTCTACTAAACCAACGAATTAATTTACTAAAGCATAGACAGTTTTTTCTTTGAGTATACTATTGTTATTTAGTCTGTGCATTAGAAGCTTGCAACATATTAAAAGGACCATATAGATTACACTGTGGTGAGATATTTTTATCAAATCAGACATCTGAATTCTGCACATTTGCTACTCAATTGGACAGCACGGCCTGGAAGAGGAGAGAGGGAGGGGCGTGACATCAGGAGGCTGCGCTGGCCTCGTCATTTCCAGCGGGACTGGGGATATAACATGTGGGACAGTGGCGTCCCAGCGTCAGCCTCTGAGAGGCTCCGACGCACTGTTATACAAGCTGTACACTCACTACTTTACATTGTAGCAAAGTGTAATTTCTTCAGTGTTGTCACATGAAAAGATATAATAAAATATTTTCAAAAATGTGAGGGGTTTAATCACTTTTGTGAGATACTATTAGAGTCGATCGAATATGATATCACTGTTCTGAAAACATCTGGAAACTGTGTGAAGAGCGAAACCATATGCATGCTCTTCTCTATGCTGTATTTTCAAACACACTATCCAGATGTTTCAAGTGCATGTGTATGGTTTCTCCCCGGTTTTAGGTAAAGTGTTCTATTCTATTTCCAGATGTATGAAGAAAAGATGTAATGTGTGAAGAACATCTGTTCTGGTGCAGAACACATGTGTGTGAATAGCAGATGTGCAATGATTGACGGTTTCATTTAAAGTGATACACACATTTTAAAAAGTGTGAATAAAAGATGTGCAATGATTGACGGTTTGATTTAAAGTGACACACAGACTTGAAATAATTGTGCAGAAGAGATGTGCAATGATTGACGGTTTCATTTAAAGTGATACACACATTTTAAAAAGAAGTGTGAATAAAAGATGCGCAATGATTGACGGTTTGATTTAAAGTGACACACAGATT
>BLSH010360302.1:236802-255659 GCA_018402905.1 Glandirana rugosa | reverse complement strand
TCAAAAGGAAAACGATCCGTAATGAATGATAACACTTAACACGTAAGTAGTGGGACCTTTAATTGGCACTCTGGTAACAAACGTTCTGAAAAGTGACTATCTTCTGACGGAAGATCAAGACCTTGTATGTCGTGAAAGAAATGTTTCTATGAGACGAACGGACGAACACCACACTACGTCAAGTCTTTCGGGACCGGAAATGGAAGACTACACTACGAAAAGGGTAAACAATCGTTTGAAACATAAGTTACAAACACTTCTTCCAGAGTAGTGATGAAAACACCGAACAGCGAGGACTCATCTCAACTCGCTTGGGCCTGACAGGACCCGAACCCGGACTTTTTTTGAAAAGTCCGGGTCCGAGTCCGGGTCCCGGACACCCCAAAGTTCGGTACGGACCCGAACTTTACAGTCCGGGTTCGCTCAACTCTACTCAGGAGCGACAAGCCACAAAAGTAGTGATGAGACCTTCTTCACAAACATTGAATACAAAGTTTGCTAACAAATGGGAAAAGCATCACATCAGAAGGTAAAGGCCAGGGCTTTCTGAACTGCATCACACCACAAGCAGGCAAGCAGAGTATCTTTGTAAAGAAAGTGCTGTATGTTCCAGAACTAGAAGGCAGTCTTCTATCAGTGAAAAGTCTTGCAAACAATGGTCTCACGGTTAATTTCCAGGGTGATGAATGCACAATTCACAATAGTAAGTAATGCCTAGCAAAAGGAAAACTGGATGATCACCTATACAGGCTCATCGCCACAGACTAGCAAGCTAAATAGTCTCTAATGACCTACACAGCAAATGTATTTATTTATGGCACAGGCGGCTGGGGCACAGAAGTCCAGAAGCTGTACAGGACATTATAAAAAGATGAAGACAGAAGATTTGACAATAGTTCCTTGCAAAGTGCTCATGAAATGCAAGTGCTGTATTGAAGCAAAAGCCAGATGTGCTCCCCTTCCACAGGCCTCTCAAAGAAAAAACACTAACCCTCTGCAGCTCATACATAGTGATGTGTGCGGTCCAATGAAAACTCCCACATCAGATGGGAACAGATATCTACTGACTTTTATTGATGATTATTCCAGGTACACAGCTACTTATCTGATGAAAAACAAGAATGAAACATCAGAGGATAAACTTCAAGAGTTCCTTGCCATGCCTACCAACAAATTCCAACGCAAACTAGGAATAATATGCACTGATAATGGGCAGCGGCAGCTGGTGTATATGGGGCACTTGGGCGCCGCCTCCCCACCGGCTAAAGAGAAAAAAAAAGTCAGTCCGGCCCCCTTACAGGTGGCGCCGGTACATTGACTTTCTTTTTTTTTTTTCTGGCTCCTTGTCTGTCACCTGACAGCTAAGTAGTGAGCCTATTGGTCAGCCATTAAAGTCTATGTGTATGTGCTGAACAGGCGCACACACATAGCCTGAGGCTCAGTGTGATTGAATGCAGTGGCCTGGGATGGGTCACTGTGGCAGGGGACGTGACTCCCGCTCCCACAGAGACCCTGACTGCCCAACGATGAGGGACAGCACGCTTCTCTGCATGCCGAACTCTGCAGACTCACAGCCTGCTTCTCCGCATGCTGAACTCTGCATTAATCCTGCCTGCTTGCCTACTGGATGGGGTAAGTGCGGGACTTGTCCCAACCTCGGGGTGGGGGTCTCTGCAATGTACCCCACCTGCGATACTGGCTGCATAAGTGCCCCAACCTGTGTTATTTGCTGCATAAGTGCCCCCACCTGTGATACTGGCTGCATAAGTGCCCCCACCTGTGTTATTGGCTGCATAAGTGCCCCCACCTGTGTTACTGGCTGCATAAGTGCCCCATCTGTGTTACTGGCTGCATAAGTGTCCCCACTTGTGTTATTGGCTGCAAAAGTGCCCTCACCTGTGTTATTGGTTGCATAAGTGCCCACACCTGTGTCACTGGCTGCATAAGTGCCCCCACCTGTGTCACTGGCTGCATAAGTGCCCCCACTTGTGTCACTGGCTGCATAAGTGCCCCCACCTGTGTTATTGGCTGCATGAGTGCCCCCACCTGTGTTATTGGCTGTATAAGTGCTCCCACTTGTGTTATTGGCTGCATAAGTGCCCCCACCTGTGTCACTGGCTGCATAAGTGCCCCCACTTGTGTCACTGGCTGCATAAGTGCCCCCACCTGTGTCACTGGCTGCATAAGTGCCCCCACCTGTGTTATTGGCTGTATAAGAGCCCCCACTTGTGTTATTGGCTGCATAAGTGCCCTCACCTATGATATTGGCTGCATAAGTGCCCCCACCTGTGTTATTGGTTGCGTAAGTGCCCACACCTGTGTCACTAGCTGCATAAGTGCCCCCACCTGTGTCACTGGCTGCATAAGTGCCCCCACCTGTGTCACTGGCTGCATAAGTGCCCCCACTTGTGTTATTGGCTGCAAAAGTGCCCTCACCTATGATATTGGCTGCATAAGTGCCCCCACCTGTGTTATTGGTTGCATAAGTGCCCACACCTGTGTCACTGGCTGCATAAGTGCCCCCACCTGTGTCACTGGCTGCATAAGTGCCCCCACCCGTGTCACTGGCTGCATAAGTGCCCCCACTTGTGTTATTGGCTGCATAAGTGCCCCCACCTGTGTCACTGGCTGCATAAGTGCCCCCACTTGTGTCACTGGCTGCATAAGTGCCCCCACCTGTGTTATTGGCTGCAAAAGTGCCCCCACCTGTGTTATTGGCTGCAAAAGTGCCCCCACCTGTGTTGTTGGCTGCATAAGGGCCCCACCTGTGTTATTGGCTGCATAAATGCCCCCACCTGTGTTATTGGCTGCATAAGTGCCCCCAACTGTAATATTGGCTGCAATTTACCCCCACCTGTGACATTGGCTGCAATTTACCCCCACCTGTGATACAGGCTGCAATTTGCCCCAAATGTGATATTGGCTGCAATTTACCCCCACCTGTGATACTGGCTGCAATTTACCCCACTTGTGATATTGGCTGCAATTTACCCCCACCTGTGATACTGGCTGCAATTTACCCCACCTGTGATATTGGCTGCAATTTACTCAACCTGTGACATTGGCTGCAATTTACACCACCTGTGATGCTGGGGCTGTATACTGTGTCCTGTGATGCTGAGCTGTATACTGTGTCATGTGATGCTGGGGCTGTATACTGTCATGTGATGCTGGGGCTGTATACTGTGTCCTGTGATGCTGAGCTGTATACTATGTCATGTGATGCTGAGCTGCATACTGTGTCCTGTTATGCTGGGGATGTATACTGTGCCCTGTGATGCTGAGCTGTATACTGTGTCCTGTGATGCTGAGGCTGTATACTGTGTCCTGTGATGCTGAGCTGTGTACTGTGTCCTGTGATGCTGAGCTATGTACTGTGCCCTGTGATGCTGAGCTGTGTATGCCTGACACAATATGTGGAATACAGGGGATGGAGTGGGTGGATTCTATAAGGGGTGGGGCTTATTAGAAGTAGGAGGGGGCAAAAGGGAAGGGCGGGGCCTGGCACCACCCATCCTAAAACTTCACCAGTCGCCACTGATAATGGGGGAGAAAACATAAGCAAAGAAGTGGCCTCATACCTGAAGCGACAAGGAATAGTACACCAGACAACCACACCATACACACCTGAACAAAACGATGTAGCAGAAAGGAAAAATCACACTCTTATAGAAATGGTCAGGTGCATGTTGTCGGATGCCAACCTACCTCACAAGTACTGGGGAGAAGCAGTCATGTTTGCAGCCTACCTACAGAACAGACTACCCTCATGAGCCATTAATAGTACTCCATTCAAAAAGTGGCATGGATCAAAGCCTAGCATAGGGCCCATCAGAATGTTTGGAGGTAAAGCATATGCCTATATTCCAAGTGAAAAGTGATCCAAGCTGGAGAATAGAGCCATAGAGGGCATTCTAGTAGAGTACAGTGAGCAAACTAAGAGTTACACAATCCTACACCCAAAGACTGACAAAGCGACAATAAGCCAAAGTGTTTATTTTGATGAAAGCATATGCCCAGAAACACTGATCCCTGAAAGCTGTGAAGTGAACATGCCAAGTAAACCAGAAGAAAAGTTAACCAAAGCAAACCTGTGCAGGAGTCAGAACAAAAGGTGGAACTCAGATTGCCTAAATTAAGTCCCCCACCAGATTCTGTTGAACTGCCTGAAATCAGAAGATCCACTTGGTCTACAAAGGGAAATACCACCCCGCAAGCTGTCATACACTGTCAAAACACCCAGCATACTTGAACCAACATTCTTGGAAGACATAGAAAAACTGCCAAAACATGAAGTCAATAAATGGAGTAAGGCAGCAGAAGAAGAATTAAAGTCATTTCAAGAAAATAAAACCCGGACACTCACAGAGCTCCCTTCTAACCACAAAACTATAGGAAGTAAGTGGACTTTCAATGTAAATTCAGACGCAGAAGGGAATATGCACAAATACAAAGACAGACTGGTTGCCAAGGGTTACTCCCAGAAATTTGGTGAATATTACGATGAAACATTCACTCCTGTCATAAAACACTCCACCATCAGAGCGCTTCTTAGCATTGCAGCTAGGAAGGGCATGCAAGTGAAGCACCTAGACGTTAAAACTGCTTTCCTATATGGAGACCTTAAGGAAGAACTATACATGAAACAACCGCCAGGGTCTGAACAAGGAAACAACCTTGAGTGTAAACTTCAGAAGAGCATCTACGGTCTTAAACAACCTACAAGAATGTGGAATGAGAAAGTGAACAAAGTACTTACTAGAGAGGAATTCTCTAGAAGGGGATTATAATTAGTTCACAAACTGAAAAAAAAAATTGAAATCAAAGAGCAAGGTGTTATTAACATTTAATACTGCCCATCAGAGGAGATGACTGCTGATGCACTCACCATGCCTTTGATGAAGGAATATCATCATTATATACAGAAGCTGAATGTAATTTGACAAAGCACATGCTGCTAAGAAGGGGTGTTGGAAGAGAAACAGCATAGTAGCTTTATATACTGTGAACCATATACTGTATGCATTATACCTATCTATGCCAGTAGGTGGCACTGTAGTATTATAGTATGTATTCTATGGTAATGTCATCAGAGGAAGTGTCTTCTGTATCTAAGTGTGTACTTGTATTCAGTTCCTGTTCCTGTCTCCATGCTGTAAGATATGTTCTGATATTTCTCCATAAAAGTAAAGCTGTATGCTGCGTTCAAGAAGCTTCCAGCGCATTATATCAATACACTGCACAACATGGGCAAGGATTAGAACTCCAGTCAGGTTTTACTGCAGTCTGAGGCTCTGTTGGAGAGATTTCTTCACTTCCTGTATGGTAAAAAGGTTGTCCCTAAGTCAGGAAGTGAAGGGCAATCTCTTGAATAGCAACACAGACAGAAATAAAATATAATTATTTAATTCGGTAGTGCTGGAACCCCTGTCAGTTTTTTTTATTGTTGTCTAGTGTCCTTGTTGCAGGTTTTCCCTCACTTTCTGTCTGGTAAAAGATTGTTGCAAAACAAAAAAGTAAGGGGAAATCGAAATATCCAAAACTAAAAAAAATGGGTATAGATACACTTTATCATTGGTCTTTGGTCTGCTTTTTTTTTTTACATACGTCTAACTTACTTTTGTAAACGTACAGTATCTCACAAAAGTGAGTACACCCCTCACATTTTTATAAATATTTTATTCTATCTTTTCATGTGACAACGCTGAAGAACTTAGTTTTGCTACAATGTAAAGTAGTGAGCGCACAGCTTGTATAACAGTGTAAATTTGCTGTCCCCTCAAAATAACTCAACACACAGTCATTAATGTCTAAACCGCTGGCAACAAAAGTCAGTACACACCAAAGTGAAAATGTCCAAATTGGGCCCAATTAGCCATTTTCCCCGGTGTCATGTAATTCATTAGTGTTACAAGGTCTCAGGTGTGAATGGGAAGCAGGTGTGTTAAATTTGATGTTATCACTCTCACTCTTTCATATTGGTCACTGGAAGTTCAACATGGCACTTCATGACAAAGAACTGTCTAAGGATCTGAAAAAAAGAATTGTTGCTCAACATGAAGATGGCCTAGGCTATAAGAAGATTGCCAAGACCCTGAAACTGAGCTGCAACACAGTGGCCAAGACTATACAGTGGTTTAACAGGACAGGTTACACTCAGAACTGGCCTCACCATGGTCTACCAAAGAAGTTGAGTGCACGTGCTCTGCGTCATATCCAGAGGTTGGGAAATAGACGTATGAGTTCTGCCAGCATTGCTGCAGAGGTTGAAGGGGGGAAGGGGGGGGTCAGCCTGTCAGTGCACAGACCATGCGCCACACACTGCATCAAATTGGTCTGCGTGGCTGTCATCCCAGAAGGTAGCCTCTTCTAAAGATGATGCACAAGAAAGCCTGCAAACGGTTTGCTGAAGACAAGCAGACTAAGGACATGGATTACTGGAACCATGTCCTGTGGTCTGATAAGACCAAGATACATTTATTTGGCTCAGATGGTGTCAAGCGTGTGTGGCGGCAACCAGGTGAGGAGTAGAAAGACAAGTGTGTCATGATCTGGGGCTGCTTGAGTGCTGCCGGCACTGGGGATCTACGGTTCATTGAGGGAACCATGAATGCCAACAAGCAGAGCATGATCCCCTCCCTTCGGAGACTGGGCCGCAGGGCAGTATTCCAACATGATAACGACCCCAAACACACCTCCAAGATGACCACTGCCTCGCTAAAGAAGCTGAGGTGGTGGACTGGCCAAGCATGTCTCCAGACCTAAACCCTATTGAGCATCTGTGGGGCATCCTCAAAGGGAAAGCGCAAGGTCTCTAACATCCACCAGCTCCGTGATGTTGTCATGGAGAAGTGGAAGAGGATTTGAGTGGCAACCTATGAAGCACTGGTGAACTCCATGCCCAAGAGGGTTATGGGAGTGCTGGAAAATAATGGTGGCCACACAAAATATTGACACTTTGGGCCCAATTTGCATATTTTCACTTCGGGATGTATTCACTTTTGTTGCCAGCGGCTTAGACATTAATGGCTGTCTGTTGAGTTATTTTGAGGGGACGGCACATTTACACCGTTATACAAGCTGTACACTCAAAACTTTGCATTTACTTTGCAAAGTGTAATTTCTTCAGTGTTGTCACATGAAAAGATATAATAAAATATTCACAAAAATGTGAGGGGTGTACTCACCTTTGTGAGATACTGTATCTCACCAAATGACTATGACTAAGCACCCATCTCAGGCATGAAACGTGTTAGCTGTGATCTGTAGTTCACCGCAGTGCTGTACATGTTCTTTTATTGTTGGAAAATAAAGGAGGATTGTATTGGGAGTGCGGCCATCCAGCCTTTTTTCTTTGTTCCATGTATCCTGCAAATAGGAGCCAGCACCCCTTCAATGAGCAGAGACAGCTGAGCTGAGTAGTTTATTGATTGTCCTGGAACGGTATTGTTCACAAGTGAGGTACCTGTCGGGTAGGGGGAGGGTTTAACCCTCCTACTCGATTCAGCTCTTTGAGAGCAGTTTATTTTCTCCTTTTTCTACTCTGTGTTCCCTTGCCTTTAACTATTTCTTTTTTCCACTCGCCCCCAGACTTTCCCAGTCACATGGACTTTGCAGAAGCTCCCTTTTGAAAGAGAAGCACCTCAGGACCATCTGTCTTTTTGGTACAAATAGGTAAGTGACCGTAGACACAACAAGTTTTCCAGCTATTTGCTCCATGGCAAATGACATAGTGCCATCTCACTCACTCAGAGTGGTCTCTCATAACACCCAGGGGTTGAACTCCCCAGTGAAACGCCATAAAGCTTTTCACACATATCATTCACAGAGGGCAGATGTGCTTCTATTGTAGAAGACACATTTCCCTGGGCAGTACAGTCCCTCTTTCCTTCACCCTAAATTCCCGATATTCTTTTTGGCCAACGCAGAGGACATGACCAGAGGTGTAGACATTTTATTCTCCAAGCACTGCAAATTCACCCCACAGTTAGAGCACAGAGATCTCGAGAGAAGATACATTCTGGCAAAGGGGGTAATAGATACTTAATTCGTATCATACTATGTGCCAAATAGGGGTTAAACGCAGTTTTTTCAAGATATGATTAAAAGTTGGAGCCCCTACTGGGAGGCTTTGTGATCCTGGGAGGGGACTCAAATATAGCATTTTATCAAGGCCTTGATAAAATTATACCCTTGCATTCCCAACTTACCCGCCCCCCTAACAAAAGCTCCAAAATAGCCAAGCAGATCACTCATTTAGGCCTGGCAGATGTCTGGAGAGAACTTAATCCCACTAAACAGGACTTTACTCACTACTCTAACCCACATAAGACTTATGCCAGAATTAATCACACTTTTATTCCCTCAACTTACATCTCACGTGCGATAAAACTACCATACAAGATGTGATATGGTCGGACTACTCAGTGGTCACTTTAACTACCTACAAGGGATCTACACAGTCTGAGGGATTTCATTGGAGGCTTAACGAGTCCATCTTGAGCGACCCAGTTAGGGTAATTGAACTTGAAAAAGCCATAAAATAATATTTCCTTCTTAATAATGTGGAGGGGACCTCAGAAGAAACCCTATCGGCAGCACACAAGGTCACAATCAGAGGCAAAATCATCCAGATGGTATTACAGATTAAACAAGAGAGAAAGGTAGATATCGAAAAATTAGAAAGGGAATTCCTAACCCTCAAAAAGCAACATAAGAAAGACCCTTCTAAAATCCCAGTGTCTCAAATGGACACGGCGAGACTCTCTTAAAAACCTAGGGTTAACCACAAAAGCAGAAAAGAGCCTTCGTTGGACAGGGGTGAAGTTCTACCATCAAAGGGATAGATTGGGACACACGCTGGCGACTAAACTTTACCCTCACCAATGCTCCCATATCTTCCCTAAAATTCGAACACCGGAAGGTACTACAACACTAAACCCCCAACGCATAATGAAAATTTTCCATTCCTACTATGCTAAATTGCACAGTGACCCACCAATGAACCCTCCTATGGTCCCTCCATCTTCCTAGACAGTTTATCACTTCCTACTTTGAAAAATAGACACTGAGACCTCCTAGAAGCTCCCTTCTCCTCAGAAAAGGTAATTGAAGTAATTAAAAACTTAAAGTGGGGATCTGCTCCTGGGCCAGATGGACTTTCGGTCCCTTACTACAAAACCTTTGCGCCAATTCTAGCCCCTCGTCTAGCCAGTTGGTTCAACACCAAGCGTAAGGGTATCCCATTCAACTAAATTTAGCTTATGTATCGTAATTCCTAAGTCTGATAAAGACCCTGGGGAGGTTGGTAATTACAGACATGAAGATATTGACCAAAACCGCTTGGCTTTTTTCATCAGACTCTATATACATAAGGACGAAGTAGGCTTTATCCCAGGCATACAAGGACACAACCAAGTACAGAGAGCAATAAACATTATCTCTATACTCCAATCAGGATGAGACGGGAGCCCCCGTCAGGAAGGGGTGTTGCTTTCCTATGACCTTCAAAAGGCCTTTGATACTGTATCTTGGCCCTAACTTTTTCCACTCTGGGACAATGGGGTTTTGGGGATAAATTTTTGGGTCTCCTGGGTGCGCTCTACACTAACCCAGAAGCGAAAATCAGGCTTCAAGTCCACTACTCTGACTCTTTTAGAATAGCAAGGGCGCTAGACAGGGATGCCCCCTATCCCCCCTGATCTTTGCTGTAGTAAATGATTCCTGGCAATCGCTATCCAAACTAATCAGGGCAGTCGGGGTGTACAGTGCGACAGGCAGACCCATAAATGTGCCCTTTTGCGGACAACCTTCTTCTCTTCCTGACCTCCCCAGTCATTTCTCTACCTAATGTCGGCAGACTGCTGGATGATTTTGCTAAAGTATCGTGCCTTCAGGTTAATTTATCTAAATCTCAAGCCATGAATATCTCTCTTCCCACTAATACGATAAACCAACTGAAAAATTTATTTGGCTTTTCATGGAGTGAAATCACCACTAGATACCTGGGAGTTAATCTATCTTCTAAGATAGAACATCTCTATGAAGTCAACTTCCCACAGGTACTTCGGGAACTCGAGCTAGATTTAAAAACATGGGCCTCCCATGATATCTCTTGGCTGGGCAGGATCTATTCACTTAAAAAGCAAACTGATAAAATTTGTATGGGGAATATCAGGGTACCGCTTTACACAAAGAACTATTTTTAGCCCAAGGACCAAAGGAGAGTTAGGGCTCCCAAACTTATATTGGTATTTCCAAGCTGCAAAATTAGCTCAACTTTCTATTATATACTCTAGGTTTGAGAAGCCTGACTGGGTTCATATAGAAAGACAAGCTGCCCTCTCTTTCACTCTGGATTTCCTTCTTTGGACCCCTCCACAATCTAGACCTCCAATTTTGTCCCCCACATAGTCACACTCCCTATCCCTATGGGACTCCCTCAGGAAGAATCCCTTACTGACCTCAACAATTCAGCCCTTGAATCACATCTTCCATAATCCTAGTTTTCCCCCAGGCATGGACATATGGGCATTTAAGTGGTGGTTGGGCAAGGGACTGTACCGCATAGGACATTTTTGTTCCTCAATGGGACTACTGATACTAAGTCATTATGTCAGCAACTGAGTGTTTCCGCTTTAGTCAAATCTCACATTTCCTATATAAAATATGGTCTAATAAACCCAATATTCCGTCCTTTACGGAATATGAGAGATGGTGTAGTACAAACACGGAGCAAAGGGGGGGGAGGATCTCGATCATCTACAGGTCACTTGCCTCTAGCTCCTCCAAACAGCCATATATGGAAGCATGGGAGGGAGATCTTTCGGAGCAGTGGGATCTGGAGGACTGGAACATCTCGTTTGCAAGATCTTTCAAAGGGATACTTAATACCTCCTTAATGGAAGCAAGCATTAAGGTGATTACTAGATGTTATCTAGTTCCCACAAGAATGGCCAAAATCTTCCCATCCTCGTCCTCCCTGTGCTTCCGCGGATGCGATATACAGTGTTCAATGCTTCACATTTGGTGGGACTGTCCAAAAATTTGAGGTTTTTGGAACATAACCTTCCATACAATCCGCAAGGTTACGGGATGTCCAGTATCTAAGTCTCCCTCAACAGCTCACGTGCAGTAGGAAACAGGCTGTGAAGTTGCAAGATGGGCTGGAACTCTGCTTTAGAGGCACAATATCTGCTTTGAAAATCTCTGTAGGAGTGTGGTTATAGGTGACAGTAAGCACTTTGATATTATGACCCATTGGGGTTGACTTACTAAAACTGGAGAGTGCAAAATTTGGTGCAGATGTGCATGATAGCCAATCAGCTTCTAACTTCAGCTTGTTTAGTTAAGCTTTGACAATAAAATCTGGAAGCTGGTTTCTATGCAGAACTGCACCAGATTTTGCAATCTCTAATTTTTTTAATTCTCTCCCATTATATCATTGTTAGGAAAGCAATTAGGCCAGTACTGATAGACCATTCTTGGAGAATAACCAAATATGTACAGTATCTCACAAAAGTGAGTACACCCCTCACATGTTTGTAAATATTTTGATATCTTTTCATGTGACAACACTGAAGAAATGACACTTTGCTACAATGTAAAATAGTGAGTGTACAGCTTATATAACAGTGTAAATTTGCTGTCCCCTCAAAATAACTCAACACACAGCCATTAAAGTCTAAACCAATGGCAGCAAGAGTGACCTTTCCCTAAGGGAAAAAAAGTCCAAATTGGGCCCAAAGTGTCAATATTTTGCGTGGCAATCATTATTTTCCAGCACTGCCTTAACCCTCTTGGGCATGTAATTCACCAGAGCTTCACAGGTTGCCACTGGAGTCCTCTTCCACTCCTCCATGATGACATCACAGAGCTGGTGGATATTAGAGACCTTGCACTCCTCCATCTTCTGTTTGAGGATGCCCCACAGATGCTCTATAGGGTTTGGTTCTGGAGACATGCATGGCCAGTCCATCACCTTTACCCTCAGCTTCTTTAGCAAGGCAGTGGTTGTCTTGGAGGTGTGTTTGGATTTGTTATCATGTTGGAATACTGCCTTGTGGCCTAGTCTCCAAAGGGAAGGGATCATGCTCTGCTTCAATATGACACAGTACATGTTGGCATTCATGGTTCCCTCAATGAACTGTAGCTCCCCAGTGCTGGTAGCACTCATGCAGCCCCAGACCATGACACTCCCACCACCATGCCTGACTGTAGGCAAGACACACTTGTCTTTGTACTCCTCACCTGGTTGTCATCACACACACTTGACACCATCTGAACCAAATAAGTTTATCTTGGTCTCATAAGACCACAGGACATGATTCCAGTAATCCATGTCCTTAGTCTGCTTGTCTTCAGCAAACTATTTGCAGGCTTTCTTGTGCATCATCTTTAGAAGAGGCTTCCTTCTGGGATGACAGCCATGCAGACCAATTTAATGCAGTGTGTGGCGTATGGTCTGAGCACTGACAGGCTGACCCTCCACTGCTTAAACCTCTGCAGCAATGCTGGCAGCACTCATATGTCTATTTCCTAAAGACAACCTCCGAATAAGATGCTGAGCACATGCATTCAACCACTTTGGTCGAACATGACAAGGCCTGTTTTGAGTGGAACCTGTCCTGTTAAACCACTGTATGGTCTTGGCCACCATGCTGCAGCTCAGTTTCAGAGTCTTGGCAATCTTCTTATAGCCTAGGCCATCTTCATGTAGAGCAACAATTCTTTTTTTCAGATACTCAGAGAGTTCTTTGCCATGAGGTGCCATGTTGAACTACCAGTGACGAGTATGAGAGAGTGAGAGCGATAACACCAAATTTAACACACCTGCTCCCCATTCACACCTGAGACCTTGTAACACTAACGAGTCACATGACACTGGGGAGGGAAAATGGCTAATTGGGCCTAATTTGGACATCTTTACTTAGGTGTATACTCACTTTTGTTGCCAGCGGTTTAGACATTAATCGCTGTGTGTTGAGTTATTTTGAGGAGACAGCAAATTTACACTGTTATACAAGCTGTACACTCACTACTTTACATTGTAGAAAAGAGTCATTTCTTCAGAGCTGTGACATGAAAACATATAATAAAATATTTACAAAAAGGGGTGTGAGGGGTGTACTCACTTTTGTGAGGTACTGTATATGACTTGATCATCAGAGTGAAAGTCTTTGAACTATTAAAAAAGTATAGGCTATGGCCAGGAAGGAACCCTGAAATTAAGAAAATGGGAGAATAGATGAGAAAAATAAACTATAGGTACATATTAAGCAGGACAATTAGGCCTCATGCACACAGGATGGTTTTTGACTGTTTTACAGCAGCTGTTTTTAGCTGCAGACATTTTTTCCTACAGTCAATAAACTCTCCATGTTATCCTATGTGTTCATGCACACACAGGCTGTTATCAACTGTTTTTAGCAGTGACGTTTTTGAGCTGTAAAAAAACCCCAAGACCAGTGGGTTCTGAGAGACGTTTTTCAGCTGTAAAAATGTTCAAACGCTCAAAAACATGCAAAAACGCAGCTAAACATTGATCCCCAATGTTTTAGATGAATTGAGGAAAAAGAAAAAAAAAACGCTGGCCCTTTAAAAATGCAAAAAAAAGTGAAAAAATACACAAAAACGGCGGTAATATAACGCTAATAACAGCTGAAAAAATCACTGATAAGCTACTGACATTTTTTGGACATACAAGTCCTGTGTAAGGTTGGATTCAAGGCAAGCAAAGTAAATATACAGATATATCAAGATTCCACTGCCAGACAACTTGGCCAGGTCCTTGACCTTTGCTGCAACAGCAGAGCTTGATCAAGAACACACACTTATCCTGTTTAATGAATGGTGCTGGAGCAGCAGGATGTTGATAATGTAATCCCATTCATCACCCTGCCTTTTACATCAATCAGGATGTTCCCTGTCCCAGATGTGCCATGTCCTCCTAATTCTGTCCTCTGTCTCCCAATCTGAGTTTCTTTTACCAAGGGATTATGTGAGACTAATAAGAGACAGTTAATGCAGCTGCATGAAATTATATTTTTATAATAGTCCAATGTTTAGAGTCTTGGTAGACACTGTTGAATCATTTATTTGGCTTTCATACAAAAATGAAATAATAGTAAAGAAATTAATATTAAACAAACTCGGGAACCTGAGTTTTCACTGTGCCAACTACTAGTCAGTGGCTTCCAAGCACTGAGAGCTATGGAAACCTTTCATTAAAACTTGGCACATGACAGATATAAGGAGAGGATTGTCTTGCAGCAAGATCAGACAGGCTAAAAGAACAAACAGAACATTGTATATATTATTTTCATTTCCTTCTGTGTTATTTTTATAAGTATTTTATTTGGTATATTAAATGTCATTAATACTAAATTGTGCTATTATAGTGAGATTCAACATTGCAATGCCACATTTTATAGAAGATCATGTTTTACATTAAGTGGCTTATTCCATAGGACAGTGCCAGGAGCAACGATGAAGTGGAAAAACTGCAAAAAACTATCATGTTTCACATTAAAAACTCAACTCCAGTCAAAATATTGTTTATATGTTTTTTAATATAGAGTGTGAAAGAGTTACAACTGCTGCCAGGTTGTTGTTGCTGCCTTTGTAACCATTGAGGGGATTTTCCCATACTTCCTGTGTGGTCACTAAAACACTGATTTACCCCCATAATTGGGCTCGCAGGTCAGCTGGGTACATGTCTTGTTCTACTAAATTGGAGGCTTTAATAAGTGGGCAGGGAAACCATTCCAGGATGCGGGAGACCACTGCAGAAGTATGATAGAGTTCAAGACTGGTAGCCCTGGGCCGCCTTTAGATTTTGAGTTACACGAGAGTTTATGTTTAAGCCTAGGATGGTTTCAGTGCCAGATAAAACGAACAGCCATAGAGCGAAGAGAGCGGAAGAAAGTGGACGGTAATGTTATGGGTACAGCCTGGAATAGATACAGCAGTTTGGGATGTATGTCCATTTTTAGGCCTCATACACACGGGCGTATGAAAAAAAATAAGAAAAACGTCGGGCCCGACACCAGGAAAAAAATCTGCGTTTTTTTCGGCGTTTTACATCGGCGTTAATGAGCGTTAATGCATGTTAGTGAGCGTCGGCGTCAATAGGCGTTTTTAAGAAGAAAAAACATTCCTCTATTATTTTTAACCTGAAAACACCGGTGTCAAAAACACTGGTTAACGTCGGTACGGGGTTAATGAGCGTTTTGCCGTGTCGGCGTGAAAAACGCCAAAATGTTACAGCCTCAGAACACACTGGCTGTGGGTTCTACTTTCAGCTCACTTATGCCAACGCCATCTACAGCTCAAAAACGTTGGCGTTTTTATGGGGCTATTGAATAACATGGAGAGCTGGAACAAACGTTAAAAATGTTGCTGTAAAAAACGCCCATGTGTATGGGGCCTTAGGACATTCATACGCCCAAACCAGGATAAAGAAAGGTCCGATCTACTCTCTGCAAGGCGTCTAACCTTCGTTGGAGTGGACTAAAATTCAGGGCACATACATCCGGTATACGTGCTGGGATTGCGGTGTATACAGGGGATGCTGATATGTGGTTGGGTTACATATAGGAGGATGTCATCCGCATATAAGGAGAGTTTACAGTGGGATGATGGGGTTTGAATTCCATGAATGGTGGGGTTTGCTCTAATGGTTTAAGCTAGATGTTCAATGACTAGGGCGCATAAAAGGGGGCAGCCCTGTCTATTGCCATTAGTAATGGTCAGTGGCTCTGATTACATCCCATTCACCATCACTGTGGCAGAGGATTAGGAATAGAGGGACCTGATGCAGGAAAGCATCTTAGAGCCCAAGCATATCTGAGAGAGGGTCTTTGGAGAAAGGACCAGCTAACCCTGTCAAAGGCCTTCTCTGCATCCCAGGAGAGAAGGCAAGATGGGAGGTGTAAGGTTTTGGTAGTGTTGTCCTTGGTCTCTCGTCCGGGTGCAAACCCCACCTGATTTCTATGAATCAATGATGGTAGTAAAGGAGATAGGCCGTTTGCCATAATTTTGGCAAATAATTTTAGATCTATATTAAGTAAGGATATGGGTTTATAATTAGAACAAGAGGAAGGGTCCTTACCAGGTTTGGGGATGACTACGATCTGAGCTTGTAAAAGGTCAGGGGAGGGGAGGTGGGTCTCATCTATGGCATTAAAAGCCTCTGCCAACAGTGGGGCCAGTAATGGTGCAAATGTTTTATAAAAGCGTGAAGAGAACCCGTCAGGGCCGGGACTCTTGCCGTTTTTGAGGCTTTTAATAGCCTGTAGGAATTCAGTGTCTCATATAGGGGATTCTAGGTCTTCCAAGTCTGATCTCAGGAAAGGTTAGGAGAGCAGTTTCTTGGATATAATAGGGCAAGTCCTGTGGGGTCTTATCCGTATGAGGAGAGGAGAGAGAACCTCAGGGAGGTAGATTATATAAATTAGAGTAATATTGTCAGAATTCATCAGCAATAGAGGAGTTGGTGTGTAGTTTACCTTTAGAGGAGGAATGAATGAACGGGATAGATTTATGGGTTTGTCTGGGATGTAGCACTAAATGTTTACCGCACTTGTTGGCCTGAGAGTAGTAAGTGAAGCGACCCTAATCTCTGGTGACCAGGGAGCGCTCCGCAAACATTCTCAATAAATCTCTCCAAGCTTTGGATAATTCAAGTAGAGTAGAGGGACCAAGAGAGCATTTATGAGAACTCTCCAGGGTAGCTATGTTGGCTAAAAGGCAAGAAATATCTGATGTGCGTGCCCTTTTGAGACGGGAGTCCTGCTGAATAAATGTGCCTCTAAGGACACATTTAAGTGCCTCCCATTTGGTCAGAGGATTAGTGTCATCTTGGGCATGGTTGCTGATGAAATCCCTAATGTTTTGAGTAATGGCAAGGGAGCAGACCGAGTCAGATAGCAAGTTATCATTTAGTCTCCATGTGAACCCCTTTCTACAAGCGGGGACAGGTCCAAGACTTACATGGACCATGGCATGATCAGACCAGAGAGTTAGTCCAATTGAAGCCTTCGGAGTGTAGTCCAATAAGGATTGTGAGGTCAAAAAATAGTCTATGTGACTATATGAGGAGTGTGCGGGGTAATAATATGTGTATTCCCAACCCGAATAATTTAACACCCGCCACATGTCCACCAACGATAATTCAGAAAACAGTGAACAAATTTTGGTCAGAGAAGCTGGAGACAGAGAGGACTTACCCGTGGAGGAGTCAAGATGTGGTATCAGGGCAGTGTTGAGGTCACCTCCTAGGATCACGTTAACAGCACCAAATAGCTTTAGGCAAGATGTCACTGAAGAGAAGAACCACACCTGGTCCTGGTTAGGAGAATACAGGTTAACTATGGTGAAAATTGATTGTAAATATGACAGTTTCAAAAAGATAAACCTGCCTAATAGATCAAGACAGAATCAATAATAGCAGGGGTGAATATGGCATGAAAGGCAATACACACTCCTGTGGATTTTGCAGAGGGATTGGTGCTATGAAGCCAGGTTGGGTATTGTTTATGAGGGAGGTGCGTAACAGCATCAGAACTGAAGTGGGTTTCTTGGAGTAAAAGGATTTTGGTACGAAGTTTATGAAAGTGATGTAATATTTGTCTCCTTTTTTCAGGAGTGTTAAAAACCCGACAATATAGGGAGGATACTTGTAAGGAGAGTTGGGAGGCCATTTGTAGTGTAAAATGGGGTTAGAACTACTGTATTCATAGTAGATATATAGCTTGCTGTCTCATGGGGAGGGGTGGGAAATTGTAGGGAGGGATAAGAGAATTGGAAATAAAAGGTTCAAGATAAGAGAGGCAATAAGAGTAATTATAACGAGCACTGATCATCGAAAGGATGTTCCATGTACTTGGGGTGTCATAAAGGAGAGTGGGGATAGCTTGCAGTAGGTTATTTGGGTGACACTATTAAGTGTAGTTTGTAGCAAAGAGGTTATATTCGTGTATAATAGGCTTGTGCAATTCGTTCTGTTCCGAATTTCATTTTTACCGAATTTTGCAAAATTCAGCAATTCGGACGAATTACGAATTACGAATTTCCGAGTTTTTCCGAATTTTCGTTTTTCTGATTCGAAAATTCAGCAATCCAAAAGCGGGAATTCGGCAATTGCGGTAATTTCGGTAATTCGGCAATCTGAAAACACAAATTTGGCAATTGCAGTAATTTGGAAATTTGGCGATCCGAAAATGCGAATTCGGTAATTGCGGTAATTCTGCAATCGGAACAGACGAAAATCCAAAATTCAAAAATTCGGAGATTCGGAAATCCCAAAATTTTAAAATAACAAAGAACATTTGAAATAATAACTAACTAATAAATAACTATTAAATTATAAGTATTGGAATTTTCTTGAAAATATGGCTATTAGTGATACATTTCATATTTAACCACATCGGTACCTGGCACGAAAACCCCCTTCCTGTCCAGGCCATTTTTCAGCTTTCAGCGCTATCACACTTTGAATGACAATTACTCAGTCATGCAACACGGTACCCATATGAAATTTGCGTCCTTTTTTTCACACAAATAGAGCTTTCTTTTGGTGGTATTTAATCACTAGGAGGGGGTTTATTTTTTGTGCTATAAATAAAAAAAGATTGAAATTTTTTTGAAAAAATGCCTTTTTCTTTGTTTCGGTCATAAAATTTTGCAAATTAGTAATTTTTCTTTGTAAATTTTGGCCAAAATTTATACTGCTACCTATCTTTGGTAAAAATAACCCAAATAAGTGTATATTATTTGGTCCTTGTGAAAGTTATAGAGTCTACAAGCTATGGTGCCAATCATTGAAAATTGATCACATCTGATCACACCTGATATAC
>BLSH010360302.1:203858-231412 GCA_018402905.1 Glandirana rugosa | reverse complement strand
TCGATTCACTTACACAACTTTGAAGTGAAACACTTCTTATGGGTGAGTACGTTCCTTTCATTTTTGTTTTTTTTATAAAATGAACGTGTACAAGCCTATTTCCTTCAGTAGTCTCGTAAAGGAGAAAGTGACTCGAAACCCCTGTTAAGTAAACATCTCGCGTCGACGTGAAAGTCTCACTTGTCAGATACACGGAAATCATTTGGTCGGAGTGAAACAGGATCTGTACAGGACAGGACCATACCCCTCTCGAAGAAGAGTTGGAAGGGGTGAGATAAATTGGTGAATTCCTGGCCTTCCTAAAGGTCGAAAGCCTGGCCTCGGGAAAAACGCACAACGTCGCACGACCGCGCAATTGTCAGTTAAAGCGACGCAGCGCCGAATCGCAAAAAGGGCTCCGGTCCGAAAGCTGGAAATCCTTCCGGTCCTTAAGTGGTTAAATAGAGTGGGGAAGGTTGAGAAGAAGCTCTCCCCATACCAGGACAGGACATGTCTAGGACAAAGTGAGGCTGGTTTACTAAAGGCACATAGACTGTTCACTCTGAAAGTGCAGCTGCGCTCTACAAATGAATTGTCCCCAAAGCTCAGTGAAAGAGGAAATGCTCTGATGACTTCCTTTATCCGAACATGTGCAAGTAAAATATTTTTTTTGTTTTTACTTTCCTTGCATGAGTGGGTATTCTTCACAAAGTGAAGTTTCAACACATTCACTTAGCTCTAGGAGAAATTTCCTTGCAGAGTGTGACTTCACTTGCAAAGTGAACAGTGTATTTGTCTTAGTAATTCAACCCTAGGGTGTGTGCAAAAGACACAGTCCTGCTAAGACCTCACATGGACCATTAAGAATTATTGTGCAAAAAGTATTGTTTATATCAGCAAATGCTTTATTTCCCCACTTTAGATTAGTATTACACATATGGTAGGCAGGGGCGTATCATGAAATTAGTGGGCCCGTGTGCAAGCACAGTGGTCCCCCCACCCCTCAGGGCCCGTGTTCAGTGAACACTCTGTACCCATGGATGATACACCACTGATGGTAGATAAATAGTACAATGTCTAGTGGGCCATAAATCAGCTCAAAAAGTGGGACAACTTAGAAAACAAGACACTGAGATTTGGTTACAAATCTGGGGCCCCTCAGATGAGCTGGGAGCTGTGCTCTGTCTGATATTTTACTGGAGAGTCCTGGGGAGATCTTCTCGCTTCCTGTTTGGTTACAATTTCAGAGAATGCAGGGAAATCTTTGTAAAAGTGAAAAAAGGCACTAAATCCCTATAAAGGTTACAACCTGGTCCCACACTAACCAAAACGGAAAAAATGCATTTTGGCTAAAGCAGCCAGTTCTAAAGAGGACAGACTTACTTCTCCGCGAATAAAGCTGGCCATACACTGATCAAAATTTGTCCAATCTTGTGGCCATTCACAATCAACAGAATTCGATCATTTGACTGTCTTCTGTCGAAGGGACATGTTGGAAATGTTTTCTTGATCAGAGGCTCCAACCACTGATCAGTGTAGTTTAATAGCTGTTGGTGCCGCTTTCAGAATATAATATCCCCACAGGAAGGATTCCTTCATCTACCTTGTTTGCATAGATTGAGGATTCTTTCACTTTTTTCATTCAGCCTGACAACAACGGATCCATGGAGTGCAATGGAACCATTCTAATAGGAGCAACTCAAGTTCCTGCACTACTTTGGGGGCAACTTCAGGTGACTTGCATTGACTTCTATTACAGAAGTCGTTTGCAAGTCGCACTGTGCGGGGTCCTGCTGAGTCGCCCCTGAAGTCGGATCGCCCCTGTGTAAACAGACTCTTAGTGTTAGACCACACTAGACCATTTTCTTCATCTGCCCATCATTTTAGATGTATAAACAAGGTTCCATGACCTTGACGTGTTTCCTCAGGAGGACTTAGGAGAGTAAAATATTTGTTTAGCCATATAAAGCACACATGTTATATGTATACTATATGATGCATGCAATGTTTGTAAATTAATCATTCTAGTATTACATATATTAGTCCTATAATGATCTATGTGATCTAAAGCTAACAGTGTAATATTGACATGGGTATCCTCATATAAGGAGGGAATTGTAAAAATATTGCAATATTCTTTTTAAAAGTATGGTGTTCTATATATATTTTTATACATGGCTTGTTAATAAAAAAAATGCATATATTTTTAATTGTTGACTACTTAATCTGTAATATTTGAGCACCTAAAAAGTCCACACTATCTTTAAAGGTATTTTTATCCATTATCGAAAAAAAATGAACCATCTATGGCCAGCTTGTATCCAGATGGTACAATCAAACCTCCCGACTTGCGTTCTATATCTGTGCTACTCATGTGAAACATAGTGAAGCTAATGGATAACTATGGCAGTTTCTTCAAAGGTCAGTAATAGCAATACACTTATTTCCTCAAAAAAAGTCCCTTTGATTGATTGCTTTGTCTTTTTGCCATTTGCACACTCATTGTTCTCCTGTCCTACAGAATTATTATTATACAGAATAATTTATGTAAATTATTTCAGTTATGCAAGAGCTTTGAGCATTACATATTCAATAGCATAATTCGTTTGTGTGTCTGAAAGATTAAAAATATTTCTATAGCACCTGACGTAAGCTGGGAGTAAACAATTTGCAGGATCATTTTATCCCTAGTTGGACTAATGTAAGAAAAGGGATTAGTTTATCCACAGGCGTTATGCTTATATAAGCAGATAAACAGTAAACTAGTTGGCTTAGTTGTGTTTTTCTGCTTGGAGACGTGTAGGATCCTGTTCAACAATCCTTTACAAAATAAGAGGGAATACTAGACAATTCTGAAAAACTTTGACTTTAAATGACAGCTGTAAAATGTCTTAATGCCTATTGGATCTTACCCTACTTCCTTTAGCAGTCATTAAGGTGCCAGCATTGGTGTGCGCAGCCTATTGCATTAGGGTGTGCACCCCAGAGCACAAACACATATGCGTGTATATCAGCAGAGCAGCGGACGGTGTCTGTAGAGCAAGGACTGGTGTCAGAAGGGCAGTAGACAGTGTCAGTAGTTTTTGTTTTTAATTTATTTTTTACAATAGTATTTTCTATTATTTGTTCACAAGTTTTTTAGGAGCCCCATTGGGGGGGCTTTGGTGAAATATCAAGGGTCTAAACAGATCCCTGAGGTCTAATTTTTGAGACAGAAAAAGAGACTTCGGACAGAGCTTCCCCAATTGCTTTCTCTGCAGTCTCAGCTGCACTGGACAGTGAAGGAACGGGAAGTTCTGCGCTGAGCAGCATAGTTTACTATGCTTCAGTTAGGAATGAACACGGGAGCGATCAGTACAGATCACTCTTCATGTGTTCATTCATAAAAGGAAGGGCTCTGTAAATTAAATATTTACCAGCCCCTTCCCTTGCTCTCAATTCTAATACAACCCAGAGGGAGAGGAGGGAAGCTTTCAGCACTGCAGGGGGAAGACAGGGAGCACCAGAAAGCACCAGAAAGCAGGTGCAACTGGTACCGCACGGGTGATCGGGGTATGCCTATGGGTGCAAGCCTGTGTGTGCTTTTTTATTTACCTTTCATAAACATTACCTCTTGGAAGTGCTTGCATTGGGACTTGAGATGCAAACAATACCCATAAAGAAAATTGATCACAAATATAAACAATTCAAAGTAAACTTATCATAATGATCAATAGATCCTGAGTTATAGGCAGCTGAAATTATAGGCAAATCCTGACTTTACCTATAAAAGTCTTACTTGTAGTTTTGGGTGTGTACAAGGAGCAAATCAAGTGAAGAATCATACATAGAAAAAATATGGTTCAAGACTTTGTTCAGTAAAACTTGTCAAAAAAGCATATCTTTTTTTGTACAGTGGAGTAACACGGACACCCTGACACAAGAACATTTTCAGTGTAAATAAGGTGATCCAAAAGACAGGTGTTGCTCTGGGCACTAATACCTCGTACACACGGGTCGGCGATCGTACGACCGAACGGCTCAAATCATATGTTGGCTGTTGTATCTCGCATACTGACATGCACTAAGCGATCGTACGACCAAGCCGAACGTAGTGACGTGTTATGAATGTATAAAGAGAAAGTTCAGGAGCATGTAATTAGTGTCCGTCCATTCCTGACTTCTGAGCATGCATGTTTTGGACAATACAACTTGTTGGACCAACTTCTCTGTACACACGATACAACGGTCGTATGACCGCTTGTTGGTACTATCAAAGTTTTCTAGTTTGCTCATACAACTCCTGTTGTACGACCGTCGTACGTCGGCTGTTCTAATCGCGCTTACTAACGGTCGGATTAGCATACAACGGTCGTTGGTACAGTGTGTACGAGGCTTAAGGGTTGTGTGCCTACAGAATCAAGTAATGGAAATCTGTCCCTGATTATACACTGTATTGTCAAAAGTATTGTGACACCTGCCTTTACGCACACATGAACTTTAATAGCATCTCAGTCTTAGTCCGTAGGGTTCAATATTGAGTTGGCCCACTCTTTGCAGCTATAACAGCTCCAACAGTTCTAGGAAGGCTCTCCACAAGGTTTAGGAGTTTCTATGGGAATATTTGACCATTCTTCCAGAAGCCCATTTGTGAAGTTAGGCACTGGTGTTGGACGAGAAGGCCTGGCTCCCAGTCTCCACTCAGGACTCTGTGCAGGCCAGTCAAGTTTCTCCACCCCAAACTTGCTCATCCACACTATATTGCCAAAAGTATTGGGCCACCCATCCAAATCATTTGGTGGAGGGGGGATTATGGTGTGGGGTTGTTTTCCAGGGGTTGGGCTTGACCCCTTAGTTCCAGTGAAGGAAACTCTTAAGGCATCAACATACCAAGACATTTTGGACAATTTCGTGCTTCCAACTTTGTGGGAGCAGTTTGGAGATGACCCCTTCCCGTTCCAACATGACTGCTCACCAGTGCACAAAGCAAGGTCCATAAAGACATGGATGAGCGAGCTTGGGGTGGAGGAACTTGACTGGCTTGACCTCAATCCGATAGAACAATTTTGGAATGAATAAGAGCAGAGACTGCGAGCCAGACCTTCTTGTCTTTTTGGACTTGTTTGTGCACTGGTGCGGAGTCATGGTGGAACAGGAAGGGGCCATCCCCAAACTGTTCCCACAAAGTTGGGAACATGAAGTTGTCCAAAATGTCTTGGTATGCTGACACCTTAAGTGTTCCCTTCACTGGAGGGCCAAGCCCAATCCCTGAAAGACAACCTCACACCATAATCCCCCGCCACTAAATGCTTAGACCAGTGCACAAAGCAAGGTCCATAAAGACATGGATGAGTGAGTTTGGGGTGGAGGAACCTGACTGGCCTGCACAGAGTCCTGACCTCCACCTAATAGAACACCTTTGGGATGAATTTGAGCTGGGACTGTGAGCCAGGCCTTCTCATCCAACATCAGTGCCTGACCTCACAAATGGGCTTCTGGAAGAATGGTCAAACATTCCCATAGACACTCCTAAACCTTTGGTGAATGAATTAAGGTTACAGTTTTGCAAAGTACAATTATGTCATTCATTTGGCAACTAAAACAATATTTAATATAATATAATATTTAAACAGTATTTGCTTTACAATTCGTTTTGTAAGTCTTAATTTTTTAGTAATTTAAAACAGACTTAGTATCAAAATGTATCACAATTCAGACTAAACATGAATCATTACCAAATGACATGCACCTTTCTTCCCATAAATAAAAAGGACCCCCTAGATATCCCAAAACCTGGTACATTAGATTGCCTTGCAGTCTTGGTTACATAAGGTGGATGAGGTTTGTCTCCTTGAGGAACTTACCTTTATTAGTAAGGGAAAGGTGGAACGCCGCACCAAGATCTGGGTTCCTGGATTGATTTCAAGACTACATCTAACTATATGGACTTTATGTGTATCTCCCCCTGATACTGTGCTACGTAATTTACCTGTTTTCATTAGGAACGTATAGAACATTTTTATGTTTGACAGCCCCCCCACCTCCCTCTTCCACCCCCATCTTTTTCCCTTCTCCTCTCCCTTTCTATGCTCTTTCTCCCTCCTTCTTTCTTCTATTCTCTTTTTTCTTTCTCTTTATTTTCTTCTCCATGACAAATTGTTTATAACCCAGACCCAGATTATGATTAGAACTTACAATGTTAACCTGCTTTTTCTTCATGTTTCGTCTCTGATAACCTGTGGATGTTAATGGCTGGTTTACACAAAATGTCTGTAAGAAACTATTTACTCTGTTTGTTTCTCCAATATGCAAATACACATATATTAAACAAAAAAAAAAAAAGATTGCCTTGCAGTCACGTATTTATGGCTGTCTGCTTTCAAGCTGGTGGCATCTGAATATTCTTATAGTGTTGGGTCACTCTGCCAAGTAATTGGTCTGACCTTTGCGGTTCATTCTTATTTTTACTTATAACCATATCTCACTTTACTTGAAAGTGATTTTATATAAATTATGGCACATAGATCTGGCGGCATTGCTGAGCACCGATCAGCATTTTTTCTGTATGGTCTTTCTGACTGAAAACAAACAGTAGACTTTGTGCAGTCTATAATAAAGTGAAACAGCCACAATGCTTCTGGTACCCAAAGACCACATGGTAATTGCCTCAGTTTTAGGTCGCATACAGTCAGGTCCATAAATATTGGGACATTGACACAATTCTAATCTTTTTGGCTGTATGCATCACCACAATGGATTTGAAATTAAACGAACAAGATGTGCTTTAACTGCAGACTTTCAGCTTTAATTTGAGGGTATTTAAATCCAAATCAGGTGAACGGTGTAGGAATTACAACAGTTTGTATATGTGCCTCACACTTTTTAAGGGACCAAAAGTAATGGGACAATTGGCTGCTCAGCTGTTCCGTGGCCAGGTGTGTGTTATTCCCTCATTATCCCATTTACAAGGAGCAGATAAAAGGTCCAGAGTTCATTTCAAGTGTGCTATTTGCATTTGGATTCTGTTGCTGTCAACTCTCAATATGAGATCCAAAGAGCTGTCTCTATCAGTGAAGCAAGCCATCATTAGGCTGAAAAAACAAAACAAACCCATCAGAGAGATAGCAAAAACATTAGGTGTGGCCAAATCAACTGTTTGGAACATCCTTAAAAAGAAAGAATGCACCGGTGAGCGCACCAAAAGACCCGGAAGACCACAGAAAACAACTGTGGGGGATGACCGAAGAATTCTTTCCCTGGTGAAGAAAACACCCTTCACAACAGTTGCCCAGATCAAGAACACTCTCCAGGAGGTAGGTGTATGTGTGTCAAAGTCAACAATCAAGAGAAGACTTCACCAGAGTGAATACAGAGTGTTCACCACAAGATGTAAACCATTGGTAAGCCTCAAAAACAGGAAAGCCAGATTAGAATTTGCCAAACAACATCTAAAAAAGCCTTCACAGTTCTGGAACAACATCCTATGGACAGATGAGACCAAGATCAACTTGTACCAGAGTAATGGAAAGAGAAGAGTATGGAGAAGGAAAGGAACTGCTCATGATCCAAAACATACCACCTGATCAGTGAAGCATGGTGGTGGTAGTGTTATGGCGTGGGCATGTATGGCTGCCAATGGAACTGGTTCTCTTGTATTTATTGATGATGTGACTGCTGACAAAAGCAGCAGGATGAATTCTGAAGTGTTTCGGGCAATATTTTCTGCTCATATTCAGCCAAATGCTTCAGAACTCATTGGACGGCGCTTCAAAGTGCAGATGCAATCCGAAGCATACTGCGAAAGCAACCAAAAAGTTTTTTAAGGGAAAGAAGTGGAATGTTATGCAATGGCCAAGTCAATCACCTGACCTGAATCCGATTGAGCATGCATTTAACTTGCTGAAGACAAAACTGAAGGGAAAATGCACCAAGAACAAGCAGGAACTGAAGACAATTGCAGTAGAGGCCTGGCAGAGCATCAACAGGGATGAAACCCAGCGTCTGGTAATGTCTATGCGTTCCAGACTTCAGGCTGTAATTGACTGCAAAGGATTTGCAACCAAGTATTAAAAAGTGAAAGTTTGATTTATGATTGTTAATCTGTCCCATTACTTTTCCTGGTCCCTTAAAAAGTGGGAGGCACATATACAAACTGTTGTAATTCCTACATCGTTCACCTGATTTGGATGTAAATACCCTCAAATTAAAGCTGAAAGTCTGCAGTTAAAGTACATCTTGTTTGTTTCATTTCAAATCCATTGTGGTGGTGTATAGAGGCAAAAAGATTAGAATTGTGTCGATGTCCCAATATTTATGGACCCGACTGTACATACATATAATTTAGAAGCAGTGTAATTTTTTTCTATTTTCAATATTTTTAAATTTGTACAATAGGTACAAAGCATGTAGGTTACATAAACAAAAAAACACTGTACTCAAGATAGCAGGTGTGTAACATAAACAATAAAGCAGACCTTCAGTCATTTTTTCATTATTATAATTATTATTATATAATCTTCTGCCCTTGTTGTTTTAACTTTGGATAGTAAAACATTTTTTTCTGCCAGTAAATACCTTATACAGCCCACTTCCTCTTTCTTGCCTGGTCATTAGCCTAGGTTTATGACATCATGCACAGCTCTCTCTCACTCTCGTGAAGGGAGGGGGGGGATGAGTCATAAGAGGGCAAATGAAAGCTGCAGGGCTGCAGAGGTGTGCCTCTTTGTGTTTGTTATGTAAATCCAGGAAGTGAACAGGCAGCAACTTCAGCTGCCCACAGTTAAAATGGCTGCAGCCAGACTTAGTGGAGGAAGATTTCTGCAGCATATTTGGCAAGTACAAAATCACAGTATATATAAAATAATATGCAAAGTGGTTGGAGGGAATCTTCAGAATTGCAAAGATATTTTTATTACAAATTGTGTGAGCAGACTACAGTCATTCTTTAAGCATATAAAGAACAAAGAAAACATCCATAGAATTCTAATTCAATATGGAATATTGCCAAGAGAAAAGTGTCTGAATCTTTTAGAAATTTGTTTTATTATTTTAAAAGTATTTAGGAGTAATTAATGCAGTATCAGACCCAAAGTCTAAAATCAAACATATTGCAGCTTACCAATGATTAGATGTGGTATCTGCATTTGTTTTCTTTTTTTTTTTTAGCCCTTTCTCCCTCTGTTTTCATATGGTGATCAGGCCAGTAACACACCTTATATATTAGGCTGGGTTCACACTATTGCAAATTGGATACAGGTTTACCCACATCCAATTTGCATGTCAGGAGACTGTGACCGTATCTCAAGGGAGCCGTTTCACACAGCTCTAGGATGGCTTCAGTGCGAATTGCACAGGTGTTCTGTGTGTCTTTTGGTCCATTTCAGGTCTGAATTCAGCCAAAAATTTGGACTGAAA
The DNA here is from genome assembly GCA_018402905.1 of Glandirana rugosa. Classification (NCBI taxonomy): domain Eukaryota; kingdom Metazoa; phylum Chordata; class Amphibia; order Anura; family Ranidae; genus Glandirana; species Glandirana rugosa. Next base: position 222,040 of record BLSH010360302.1, on the reverse strand, counting down.
TCGGACCTGAAACAGTGAATGGGGATGCACCGGACTCCTGCTGTGAGCCGCTCTGCATGCCAGTGTGCACCCAGCCTTAAGCCCCATACACACGTTCCGATAATCGGACGACAAATCGTCCATTTTTTTGCAGTCTAATCTCAGATCGAATCGGAAGAGTGTACTAAAGTCACGAAAATTCTCGTAATAAAAAATCGTGAAAAAAGTGATGTCATGTGTTGTAGTGTATTTGTGTTGTATTTTCGGATGACAACTGACAACTGTACTGATTAAACAAAAATTGTCCAAGCTGGTATCGTACGAGAAAATTTTTCGTGTTTGCCTGATCAAATAATATAGGATGAACTGTCAGATCGGCTCTCGAAAGCTCTGTACTAACGATCCGATTATCGTACGATCGATTCGAAAGCGGCATTTTTTAGTCCGAGCATCAGACACCCCTTTGGACAGAAGCATCGTCAATCTGAGGAAGGGGAATGTTAGATCAGATGTATTAGCAGATTTAGATACACTAAACAAATTGAAGCTGAACTCCAGATGGCACATTATAATCAGTTGCAGCCATGGTTTTGTCTCTTTTGGGATAAAGGTTTACATAAATAAATAAACACTGATCATTGTAAGCACCCCATTCAATGGAAAATGGTTTGGCTCAACCCTCTAGCTCAGTGGTTCTCAACTCCTGTCCTCAGGACCCACCAACAGGCCAGATTTTAAGTATTACCTTGGGGAGATGCAGACTAGAATACTGCAGTCACTGAGCAACAAATGATAGCACCTGTGATGTATTTCAGTTATCCTGCAAACCTGGCCTGTTAATGGGTCCCGAGAACCGGAGTTGAGAACCACTGCTCTAGCTGTTGCATTTACAAGGCAGCTTGTTATGTACAACAAACATCACACTTACTGGCTAGATCATCAGGTGAAAAAGGAAAGAAAGCCTAAGAAAGAGAACAATGCAGTCATTGCAATCAAATCTAAACTGCAATACAATAAATGTTTACTTTTTGGCTTAAAGCGGAGTTCCATCCAAAAGTGGAACTTCCGCTTTAAAGAAAGGTAACCCCCCGACATGCTAAAATTGGCATGTCTTTTTTTGGGGGGGTGACCAGCAGGGTCCCAAGTCCACTTCCTCCCCCGGCTCATGGAAAGAAGCCCCCCCCTCGGCGATCTTCTGGGACACATCACAGGTTCCAGAGGATATGCGACTTGTGCATGCGCAGTGTACGCCCGGTTTTGAAGCCAAAGCCCGGTGTCCACACTTGTGATGCCGGCGCCCCAGAGAGGAGTGAGCCCTTGGGCACCGCATCGCTGGAGGGAGGGACAGGTGAGTGTCCGATTGTTAAAAGTCAGCAACTACACTTTTTGTAGCTGCTGACTTTTACATGGGTGGAACTCCGCTTTAATATCACTTTAAGTTCAGAACGTTTTGTGTTTTTATGAGTATTCAGCATGCATAAGTAACTTGACTGTAAATATTTCAGAAGAGAGGATATTCCTATGGAGTACTAGTTTTATCATTTCATGTTTGACTTAGTAGGGAATAACCCAGGGCAATGAAGTTCATGGAAATGAATAAAAGAAAGGTGTTTATAGGAATGGACAGAATGTCTCCTTGTGACGACTGAACGGCTGACCTGGCACGGGATTTTCCCCTCGCACAGATGCTGGGAAAGGAGAGAATTTCATAAGAGGCTCATTGTATTAACATTTTTGTCTTCTCTTGACCAACAAGTAGCTATAGTAACTAGCTGAGATAGATAAAATACTAAACCCACATAGGATACTCTGAAATGCAACAGATACTGAACTTTTTTTTTAACAAAGGAAGGACTGGAAAATGTAGGTCATTTGAATTTGGAAGTCTGGATAACTATACTGTCTTTAAAACTATGCTTAAATCCTAAAGTTAACCTAAAACAATACCATACAAAAATACACAGTAAGCACAAGGACATAGCTTATCTTCAGTGTGGTGTGTCATTTGTGCTTCTGTCTTCTAGTTCATTAGCAATCGACCTCCCTTAAAGCCCTGTACAACCCCACTACTGCAAGCTTTTGGTGTGGCAGGGGTTAATAGAATTGGAAGCTGTCACAGGCTCTCATCAAGAGTGCCAGGCTATGCCCGCCATTTCCACCCAGCAACTCCATTCATAGAATCTGTTACTACAGCTTCTATGACTGCAACACGATCTATGAATGGAGCATGGCGGATGATTGAAAGGTCCACCCCTCCATTCATGGATCAGGTTACATAACACTGAAGGTACGTAATATCCCTTGTGCTTATTTTGTATATTTTTTAAAGTGGTTGTCAACCTGTGACAACCACTTTAACCTACAGGTAAGGCTTACCTGTAGGTACCCTGCATATCTCCCAAACCTGCACGGTTTAGGAGATATGCAGGGTTCTGCATGCGCCAACGTCATTTCAGCACATGCGCAGTGAAGAAACAACCTCTGTGTCGTTTCTCCACTGACACTGTGCCGTGACTGGCGGCTCCCGCGTGCATGCCCCAGAAGGAAGACACGGCCCCGGAAGGAAGAGGGGCTGAAGATGGACGCCGCCAGCACAGGGGACCGCGCTGGACTCGTTTGCAGGTAAGTGGCACATAATGGGTTACTATGCGATGCGTAGTAGCCCATTATGTTTCTAATTTACAGGGGTATGTAGAGGGGTATGTAGAGGAAGTAAACCCCATCTGGGTTTACTTCCTCTTTAAGGTACACTTAGGTTTTAATTAAAGCGCATGTGTGGGCACGAAAAAACATATATGGTACAACTCTTCCCGACCACCATACGACTATAAGCGGCGACAGCGTGGCTCTGTCCAGCGAATCGTTGCTTATAGTCATTGCTTTCGTGCACGGCGGCTAGGGGGCTTGCCCGCTGCACACTCCCTGAGCAGGGCCGCGGGTTGGGCGGACTCTATGTCAGCCGGCAACTCGCGATGCCCTGTTACAGAGCCACGGTGTAAACATGGTGGTTCTCCATTGTGACAGGTGGCATGTCAGAGATCTACTGATCCCTGTCACTGGGATCAGTTAGATCTCTTATGCCCCTGCTAGCCCAGCCCCCCCCCCCCCCACAGTTAGAACGCACCCAGGGAACACAGTTGACCCCTCCACTAGCCCCTTAGTGTTAACCCCTTCACTGCCAATGACATTTATAGAGTAATCAGTGGATATTTAAATTTCTGATCACTGTATAATTGTCATTGGTCCCAAAAAAAGTGTAAAAAATGTCCGACATGTCCGCTGCAATATCAGATTCCTGATAAAAATCACAGATCACCACCATTAACATTGCACGACCGCGCAATTGTTAGTTAAAGCAACGCAGTGCTGGATCGCAAAAAGTGGTCTGGTCCCAACATGGGAAATCCTTCCGGTCCTTAAGTGGTTAAAGACCCTAAAAGTACTGAAAAATACCTGTTGATGTGCTAGAAAGGCGCTTAGCTAATCATTTCTGCTAGGGCTAAAATCATGTAGCATTTTTGTTGTCAGAGTGGTGTCAGCCCTGACCAACTGTCTTTTGGTAAACTACAAAAATCCCTCCCCCCATCTTATTCTGTACAACATAAAGAAAAATTGTCATCTAGTCCCAAGATAAGAACTAGGTTGGTTAATTAGGTTCCTTGAGAGTGTGGAGAGGACACAGGACAACTCTGAAAGTCTGACAATTTTTTTGCTTCCAATGGTATATTTAGCAGAGAAATTTCATTATTTAGGGCTTACATGCATTTTAAAGCTAAACTCCATGCAAACACCTGTGTGGAAACCAGCCAGAGGAAACATATTTCTTATTTAGTGTTGAGATTTTACATTTAAGTTTGCAATCCTGCAGAACATAACCAGGAATGGTGACCTGAGTTTTCTTTGTTGCAGCCAAGTAGTACAAATTTGTCACCTCCCTGTCCTAAGTCTGTGGTTGGACAGTGAAAAAATAGCAGCAGACTGATTAGGTCCGCTCTCTCCTCTTTATTCCTGTCAGCATGTTTCTTTTAGACATATGGATGCTGCAAAGCCTGATTGAACCCTGCCTCCTCCTTTATAATTGCTGCTGTACACAGAATTACAAGAGGATAAAATTCTCACATTCAGTGCCCTTTCCCACCTATGCACTTTTTTGTGCCCTTTGGAAAGCTGCATTAACGATGCAGCATGCAGGACTGTTCAGCTTCAATTTGTTTGGTGCATCTAAATCTGCCAGTACATCAAACACTCACCTCCCCCCAGACTGACAATGCTGCTGTCCCAGTGGCGACTCTATATTCTATATATTCTATATTTTTCCATATAGAAGGGGTAAGGGGGGGGCACATACCACAGTCAAAACTGGGGGGCACTAATCATTTTCACCACAAAAAGCCCCCTTACGTTACAGTCTGCACAGCACCCCTTACATCAGAGTCTGCAGAGCCCCCTTACATCAGAGTCTGTAGAGCCCTCCTAACATCAGAGTCCACAGAGCCCCCCTTACATCAGAGTCCACAGAGCCCCCCTTACATCAGAGTCCACAGAGCCGCCCTAACATCAGAGTCCACAGAGCTTACCTTACATCAGAGTCCACGCAACACCCCTTACATCAGAGTTTGCAGAGCTCCCCTCATATCAGAGTATGCGGAGCCCCCCTTAATCTGTAGAGTCCCCCTTACATCAACGTTTGCAGAGCCCCCCTTACAACAGAGTCTGCAGAGCCCCCCTTACATCAGAGTTTGCAGAGCGCTCCCTTACATCAGAGTCCACAGAGCCCCCCTAACATCAGAGTCCACAGAGCTTACCTTACATCAGAGTCCACATAGCACCCCTTACATCAGAGTTTGCAGAATTCCCCTCATATCAGAGTCTGCAGAGCCCCCCTTAATCTGCAGAGTCCCCCTTACATCAGAGTTTGCAGAGCCCCCCTTACATCAGAGTCTGCAGAGTCCCCTTACATCAAAACCCTCAGAGCACACCCTACAACAGAGAATGTCCACTTACACTGTAAGAGCCCTCCTTACAGTGGACTCTGGAATGTAAAGGGGGCCTCTGATGTAAGGGGAAACACTATGGACTCTAGTGTAAAGGGGAACTCTGATGTAATGGGGTCTCTGCTCACCCTTACATTAGAGTACTCACTGGGAGGCAGGAAAGAGAAGGGAGGGAGGGGGGAGATTCAGAGCAGATGGGTGGGATGGATGCATGGATTGGCAGGCTGCACCTTTCCTCTTATGGCTGCTGCTGGGCTTCAAACTTCCCACTCACACATTTCCTTCTCTGAGGCACAAAAATGCCCAGGACTGTGGGTTGTGCATGCAGAGGAGGAGGAGGCAGAAGGAGGAGCAGAACTAGCTCGCTCTCACTCTCGTCTGTGCGAGGGGGAGGGGGGGGGGAAGTGTCAGTGATGGCTCTGAGCTGTGAGCACTGGTGGTCTGACAGCTTTCTGCTTGCCAAAAGACATGTAAATGAGCCGCGGCTGGGAGCAGGGAGACATATAGCAGCTCTGTAGAAAGGAAACAGCCTAATTTAGTGTGGGGGGCACATGGGGGGAAGAAATAACTAATGGAGGCCTCCCTGTAGCGATGCCGCTGTGCTCTCCATAGGGGTCTCTGTTGCTCCTCCATCCAGAGGGGGGGCATTCTAATACAAAAGGCTTGTTACTGGCCTAAACACTAAGTGAGGGAAAAAAGCACAAAAAAGAAAACAAATGCAGCCACTGCATCCAATAGCTGGTAAGCAGCACTATATTGCATTTTTGCTTTTGGGTTCAATACTGCTTTAAATTTCATTTTTATGTAGAGTTCAGCTTCAGAGCTCATATGCGCTGTTGTGCCACGTTAGTTAACACATGTTACATTGGGGTAGCCCACTTAAAAAGCACCAAAAAAGGTACATGTAGTACTTTTTAATTTGCAGCATACTACCATGCATGGCAGTGTGGCAAAGTGAATTGGGGTGCCATTCAGAATAAATGGTATTGCATGGAACCAATGCGCAGAATGCACAAGCTAGCTCAGACATTACCGTGAATGGGTCCTTGATTCTAAATGTGTTAAATGCTTTCAAATTCAATGAAAAACAAAAATTGTTCATATATTCTGGCTCCGGTGTCAGCTCAGTAGAGAATGTGGGCCAAGTGCATAAACTGCAATGAGTTATACAATGTTACAAATGCAACAATGTTTGAAGATAAATAGTCCACAGGATCGCCCACAATGCTCTCAGACATAATAGTCCTTCCAGCATATATAACACTTTGCAGATTGCCAGTTCAGGCATGGGTCCAGCCCTTGCCCTCCAAAGGTGATATGTATTGGCACTATTGTTCACTATTTACCCCTCTACACCAGTTGGGGTTGTACAGAAGAGCTGACACTGTGTTCTAGTTTTGGCCAATGGAAGGCTGCCAGTACTAACAGACTTCCCGTACATATGACTCTATTAAGCAATACAACCTGGATCCCAAGTGACATGAAGTTCATTCATCCAACTTACTGAAATTAAAACAGGTAATATTTATTTATACACATTTTAAGCTATCTATATATAAAAGAGCACACTGTGGTTTTATTAACTGGTACATTGCACACTTTAATTGTATCCAAATAATCATATTTTTTAAAGCTGATCTCCAACCTTACCTTCAGTCTTGCACAGTTGTACAGGCTCCTCTCCTGTACGTAAAGAGGTTGTAAACGCTAAAAAAACAAAAAGTAAAAACCTGTAAGACAAAGACATAATGAGCTTGTATGCATCGCATACTAGCTCATTATGAAATACTTACCATAGAATTAAGCCCTCCAGCGGCGCGCGCACACACCGCTGAGATGGCTGACATCTTCCCCAGTGTTTCTTCTGGGTTAGCGGGCTCCAGCAATGTGATTGGCCGGAACCGCAATGACGTTACTCCCGCGCATGCATGTGGGAGCCGCTGGTCACGGCACAGGGCCCTGAATAAACAGCCGTTCCTTCAGTGCGCATGCGCCAATGATGTAAGCGGCGGCGTATATAGTACATTTCCCCCGAACAGTACAAGTTTAGGAGATGCGTATTTACAAGCCTTATTATAGGCGTACTGTAGGTACAATTAAAGAGGAAGACTTTACTTCCTCTTTAAATCACTTACTTTTATTACACAATGCACACTGTGAGTTTCTCATGGTAAGCATTAGAAGCTGCAGTAAGTCAGGCAGAGTCCGCTTCATTTCCTGGCTGGAAGATGTCCAGCATCATCTGGTCTTCCCCCCTTCTGCCCCAAAAGCCAGCCAACTACTTGCATCAGTGCTGTGGCAGGGCGCTGTGCTGTTTTTAGGACACTACCAGTTCCTCTCCCCAGACCTGATCTGCCTGCATTGCAGACCCAGTGATGGCATCATATGTAATGAAAATGAATTGAATGAAGGATTTATTTAAACATTCCATTAGAATGCTCGTTAAAGTGGTTGTCAACCCGTGACAACCACTTTAACCTACAGGTAATCCTATAATAAAGCTTACCTGTAGGTGCCCTGCATATCTCCCAAACCTGCACGGTTCAGGAGATATGCAGTGTACTAGATGTGCCCATGTCATTTCGGCACATGCGCAGTGAAGAAACGGCCTCCGTGCCGTTTCTTCACTGTGATCGTGCCGTGACTGGTGGCTCCCACACTCATGCGCTGGAGTGACGTCACGCAACTCCAGCCAGTCACAGAGGAAAGATTAGCGGAACTGATGTTTATTCTCTCTGGAGAAGAGGAGATTAAGGGGGATATGATCAACATGTACAAATATATAAGTGGTCCATATAGTGAACTTGGTGTTGAGTTATTTACTTTAAGGTCATCACAAAGGACAAGGGGGCACTCTTTACGTCTAGAGGAAAAAAGATTTCATCTCCAAATACGGAAAGGTTTCTTCACAGTTAGAGCTGTGAAAATGTGGAATAGCCTGCTTCCAGAGGTGGTTTTGGCCAGCACAGTAGATTGCTTTAAAAAAGGCCTGGATTCTTTCCATAATGTAAATAATATAACTGGGTATTAATATTTTTAGGTATGTTGATCCAGGGTGAAACGGATTGCCTCTCAGGGGATCAGGAAGGATTTTTTCCCGCGCTATAGCAAATTGGATCATGCTTGCTGGGATTTTTTTTGCCTTCCTCTGGACCAACTGTGGGTGAAGGATTGTATAAGAGATTGTATATATATATAATTTTTCTGTTTTATTTTTTTTTTTTTTGGTTGAACTAGATGGACTTGTGTCTTTTTTCAACCTGACTAACTATGTAACTATGAGTCGTGGCCCTGGAGGGAAGAAGGGCTGTAGATGGACGCTGCTAGCACAGTGGACAGCGCTGGACATCGCAGGCTTCGTTTGCAGGTGACACATAATGCAATCTGGGTTTACTTCCTCTTTAAAGGGAAAAGGAGAAACCAGGAAAGGCAAAATATAAGTAGAAAAGGTTTCATTAACCCTCCTCCCGCCGAGCGTATGCATACATTTAAGCCCCATAGACACGGTGCGATGGTCGTGCGACTGGACGTCCAAAATCGTATGCTAGCTGTTGTGTCTCGTGTACTGACGTGCACTAAGCGATCGTACGACCAAGCCTAACGTAGTGCGTGTTACGAGCCTATAACAAGGAAGTTCAGGTTCATGTGATTTGTGAATTAGGAACGTTGGTTTCCCAGAACGGACACTTCTGGGCATTCCTTACTTCTGAGCATGCCTGTTTTTGCACAGTACAACTTGTTGGACCAACTTCTCTGTACACACAGTACAACAGTCGTACGACTGCTTGTTGTACAACCAAAGTTTTCTAGTCTGCTCATCCAACTCATGTTGTACGGCTGTTGTAATCGCTCGTACTAACGGTTGGATGATCGTACAACAAACCGGTTGTACGACCGTTGTACCGTGTGTACGGGGCTTACGTCTCATGGAAGTGGCTCTTTATTTGTGGGGCTGCATATATGTACTGCTGTGTTTAAAGCGGTGTTCCACCCAAAAGTGGAACTTCCGCTTTAAGGGAAGGTGACCCCTGATAGGCCACAATTGGCATGTCATTTTTTGGGGGGGGGCCGGGGACCCTGTTTTCACATGGTCTCCGTTCCCACTTCCTCTCCTGGTGCTGCAGAACCGGGAGGAAGTTCACCTCCCTCCCCCCTCCCTCTTGGCGATGTTCTGGAACACGTCACAGGTCCCAGAAGATACACCAGCCATTCACAGGGCGCAGAGCGACTCGCGCATTTGAAGCCAAGCCGGGTGCCCACACTTGTGGTGCCAGCGCCGTACGGAGGAGGGGGAGAAGCATAATGCTGCGGGCGGCTGCCTCGCTGGAGTGAGGGACAGGTGAGTATCTGATTATTAAAAGTCAACAGCTACACTTTTTGTAGTGGCTGACTTCTAACAGGGTGGAACTCCTACAGCTTTAAGCTCAGAGTACACTCCCAGTGCAGAGAGAACTGGGAGGCCAAGTTCTCTATAACCTGATTGCTGTGATAGCCCCTGATGACAATCACAGTGATCAGTCACTGTACAGCCCGCTCCTGTGTTATTTTCTCTGCTTTTCTTCTTACATAGTTACATAGTAAGGGTACTTTCAGACTCGCTGGTAGGTAGCGGTAAATCCTCGCTAGTTTCAGCGGGGATTGTCCCGCTGTTATAGTGGCGCTATGGTGCCGCTATGCAGGTGGGGACGTGGCGCTTTTAACCCCCCACAAGGGGTTAAAACGGGGTTAAAAGTGCCGGTGCGCTGCGCTACTGAGGCGGTGTGCAGGCGCTTCGGAAGCGCTGCCCATTGTTTTCAATGGCAGGGGCGGTAGAGGAGCAGTGTATCACCGCTCAATGTACCACTCAAAAGATGCTGCTTGCAGGGCTATTTGTAACGTCCCCCAGTGTGAGAGCACTCCGGCTTTCACATTGGGGTGGATTGGGTGGGATTTTTGAGGAGTTTTACATTTTTAGCTAAATAGCGCCTGTAAAGCACCTCAGTGTGAAAGTAGCCTAAGTCTTGCTGAAAAAAGACACAAGTCCAGCTAGTTCAACCAATCTAAAAGGAAAAAAAAACAAAAAACATTTTTTACAATCTTATATACACAATCCCATACCAACAGTTGATCCAGAGAAAGTGGAGAAAAGTGTAAAAAAAAAAAAAGGCGTGTGGAATGAAATAAATAAAGATAAGATAGCTAGATCAGGGTTTGATCTAGGTCAGTGTCAGGGTCAAGGTTAGGGTCAGAGGTCATGTCAAAGTCAAAGGCTGGTGTAAAAGGTCAGGATATTTTAGTTAGGTTTAAAAGAAAAAAAAATAATTTAGTATCAGTGTCAGTTAATTTAGCCTTCTTTCACACGAGTGGAGCCCCTTTTTTGATGGTCTCCGCTTCTCAGCGGGGATCCATCCGTTAATCCCTGCTGAGACGGCAGATGACAGGTCCTTTTTTGTACTCTGTGCAGAGACAGGGATCTGTCAGAGTTCCGCTCTCTTCTATGGGGGATCGGATGAAAACGGACCATCTGTCCATTTTCAGCCGATCCGATCCACCAGACGGATGGAAAATAGGGTTTCCATCTGTCTGGATTTAGCAGATCGGATGTCACCGGACATGTCACCGCTGACATCCGTCACTCCATAGAGGAGAATGGAGCATCCGTTTAGGTCCGCCTGAAAAACTGACAAGCGGACCCGAACGGTCCATGCGTGTGAAAGGGGCCTTACACTTGCTTCAGCTTCAACACACATTAACGGCTAGTTTACACTTGCTTCAAAACAAGGCTTCGGACACGCTTTGAGAGCGCTAGTCAAAGCTCCTGTCACTAAATAAAATGGTTAGCTTACGATCCTCTTTACTCCTTGATTTTGCTTTGCATGCTCACTGTGTTAGGGGGGAGCCAGGGAGCAGATAGGATGGACTCGATGTCCGCTGGCTATCCACAATGGCTCCCCCGCTGTGACAGAATGGGGACCACTAATGTAAACAGATCCCCGTTCTGTCAGTGGGGAAGGAATGTGATCGTAGGCTCCCTGTGTATGGGTGCCGCAATCACTCTCCTCCCCCAGGGAGCCCAGCCCCCACATAGTTAGTAACACATCCCAGGGAACACAGTTAACCTCTAGAGCGCCCCCTCCAGGTTAACCCCTTCTCTGCCAATGGCATTTACACAGTAATCAGTGCATTTTCATAGCACTGATCACTGTATAAATGCCAATGCTCCCAAAAAAGTGTCAAAATTGTCCAACATGTCCGCCGCAATGTCGCTAAAAATCGCAGATCGCCACCATTACTAGTAAAAAATAAAAAAATATATAAAAACCCCATGAATTAATTCTCATTGTTCTTAAATGCGGCAACTTTTGCGCAAACCAATCAATATACGCCGATTGTGATTTTTTTTTTTCCCCAAAAATATGAGAAACAATATATATGGGCCAAAACCGATGAATAAAATTGTTTTCTTTTGGATTTGTATTATAGCAGAAAGTAAGAAATATTGGGTTTTTTGCAAAATTGTCGCTCTTTTTTTGTTTATAGCGGTGATCAGATATGACGCAGAGGTGATCAAATACCACCAAAAGAAAGCTCTATTTGTGGGAAAAAAGACATCAATTTTGTTTGGGTACAACGTCGCATGACCGCGCAATTGCCAGTTAAAGCAACGCATTGCCGAATCGCAAATAGTGCTCTGGTCCTAAAGGGGGAAATCCATCCAGGGCTGAAGTGGTTAACAGAGCATGTCCGAAGCCATTTTTTGAAGCAAGTGGAAACTAGCCCTTTAGGTAGGATAAAAATTGCAAAATGTGCATTGTTGTTTCTGGACTCTACCACGGGTACAGACAACATATGTGGTATCACTGTGATCTTTAGGAGCAGGAGAATTTATTTTGGGCTATTCTTTGTTGGTTGGTTATAGCAATAGCAAGAAATATACAGCTAAACTTTAAAAAATTATATTTTTTACTATGCTGTGCCAGTTTTCCTTTGATTAAAAAAAAATCAGCAGCTATTCATTTGCCACCAAATGAAAGCCCAATTTGTCCTGAAAAAAAACAAGCTATAATCCACCTTGATACACCATGCAGTTGCAAATATATGTGCAGCTTTACTAACATGTTAAAGTTGCAAAAAAAAAAAGTGGTTCTAAGATTCCATGCACACTAGCTTTTTTTATAAGCTCAAAAAAACGTTGGATGAAAAATGCTGATAATAGTATTTTTGTGCCAGCTTCTGGTAGCATTTTAGTAGCTTTTAGGAGCATTAGCATTTTATTTGCGTTTTTGCAGTACATGAAGAAAAAAAAAAAAGAAGGCTAAAGAAAAGCTGTTAGTAGCATTTTAGTAGCATTTGGAAGCAGTTAGGACAATTCAGCGTTCTTTTGTTGCTGGAAAAACTCTCCAAGAAACTCTACAAAAACTATTTTTTTCCGCACCTAGATGCTGAAGCTCAAAAAAATGCTAATAGCCTAATGTAGTATGCATTGATAACACTATTTCGCTTCTAGGAGCAGAAAAAATATGAATAATGGCTTCTAATGATTGTAAAGTCTTGTTTTTTTTTTAATAACAAACCTGTTATGCTTACCTCCTCTATGCAGTTGGTTTTGCACAGAGCAGCCCGGATCCTCCTCTTCTCGGGTCCTTCTTCACTGCTCCTGGCCCCTCCCTCCTGTCACGTGCCCCCTCAGCAAGGAGGTTGCTATGGGGGCACCCGAGCCGAGTCACAGCTCCCTGTGTCCATTCAGATAAGGAGCCCTGGCCCCGCCCCTTCTCTCTTTTGATAAGCTAACTGACTTTGATTGACAGCTGTAGGAGCCAATGGCGACACTGCTGTGTCTCAGCCAAACAGGAGGAGAGTCCCTGATGGCTAATATACTCGTGAACATCGCTGGAGAGAGATGGGGCTCAGGTAAGTAATTAGGGAGTGCTGGGGAGGCTGCTACACACAGAAGGTTTTCTATCTTAATGCATAGAATGCATTAAGATAAAAAAAGCCTTCTGCCTTTACAACCCCTTTAAAAAACCTCTAGTGTGCATGGATCCTAAAGCTTAAACATTTTTATAAAAGTGATAATAAAGGTTCAACCACTTCCGGACCACCCACTGTATATATACATTGGCTCTTTGCCATTGAATACCGTTGCTATGGTAGCAGATAGCTACCATAACCCCGGTAGTTTTAAAAACAGCAGGCCGCCGGCCGGCTTTCAGATAAAAGTGGTCTCTGGGGTGGATTCACCGCAAGATCAATTTTATCGGTGGCCGCCACTTTTCCGTAATCTCCGCCACTTACTGGACCCGCCGGTAGCAGCGGAGTCGATCGGGTCCTGCTCCATCCATGCCTGGGAGCCGAGTGAGTGGAAGATGCTGCCCACTTGGTTCCATAGCATTGCAGGGCGGAAGCGACGTCACACGTCACTTCCGCCCATAGCTCTTAAAGGACAATTTTTTTTTTTTTTCAAATGACATTTATTTATTTATTTTTTTAAATTGCATTCTAGTGTAAATATGAGATTTGAGGTCTTTGACCCCAGATCTCATATTTAAGAGGTCCTGTCATGCTTTTTTCTATTAAAAGGAATGTTTACATTTCTTGTAATAGGAATAAAAGTGAGCCAATCTTTTTTTTTTTAAAGGACAGTGTACAAATAAAAAATAAAAAGTAAAATAATTAATTAAAAAAAAATTAAAGCACCCTGTCCCCGCGAGCTTGTACGCTGAAGCGAATGCATACGTAAGTTCCGCCCGCATATGAAAACGGTGTTCAATCCACACATGTGAGGTATTGCCATGATCGTTAGAGTGAGAGCAATAATTCTAGCACTAGACCTCCTCTGTAACTCAAAACTGATAACCTGTAGAAATGTTTAAACTTCGCCAATGGAGATTTTTAAGTGCCAAAGTTTGTCGCCATTCTGCAAGAGGCCACAATATTGAAGCATGACATGTTGGGTATCAATTTACTTGGCGTAACATTGTCTTTCATAATATAGAAAAGTTTGGGCTAACTTTACTGTTGTCTTATTTTTTAATTCAAAAAAATGTTTTTTTTTCCAAAAAAAAAACACACTTGCAAGACCACTGTGCAAATACGGTGTGAAATAAAGTATTGCAACAACCACCATTTTATTCGCTAGGGCAGGAATATGCAATTAGCAGACCTCCAACTGTTGCAAAACTACAAGTCCCATCATGCCTCTGCCTCTGGGTGTCATGCTTGTGGCTGTCAGAGTCTTGCTATGCCTCACGGGACTTGTAGTTCTGCAACAGCTGGAGGTCCGCTAATTGCATATCCTTGCTCTAGGGTGTTAGACAAAAAAATATAATGTTTGGGGGTTCTAAGAAATCTTATAGCAAAAATAAAAAATAATTTTAACTTGTAAAAACCGAATCTCAAAAAGAGGCTCGGTCCTTAAGTGGTTTAAAACTGTCCTGTGTAATGGTTTTGCACAGAGCAGCCCCCCCCCCCCCCCCGATCCTCTTCTCAGGTCCCCCACCAGTGCTCCTGGTTTCTCCCCCTTGACCAGTGCCCCCCATGCTTGCTCCCATCCCACTCACTTTTTGCAGAGATTAGCATGGTGGATGCGATCAGCCGTAGCCAGCAAGCCTATATAAATCAATGACAGGCTGACAGGCAGCTGCGATTGTCCTTGGTTGTTTGCGTGTAATTGCACATTTATCAGTTGCATGCCGTTAGTGGCCTTGGATACAGGCAATTTGCATCCAGGGAAGCTCATTTGCACCTAACCGCATATAACTGTGAGATTACATGAGGACATTCAATGAGGCTGTCAGACAAAACTGAAAGAGGAGAGAAATCACACCTATGTTGACACAAACAGCATTTAGACTCCTTTCGCCTTGGGGCCACAGTCGCAATAAAGCTCCGCTCGCTTTAGCGGCACTTTACCGCTGTTAACCAGTGCTTTTGCACCGCTTTTCAGCCGCTAGCGGTGCCCTTTTAACCTCAAGAAAGGGGTTAAAAATTCACATTTTGCAGCTCTTTCAAAGTGCTTTTAAGGCGTTTTGAAAGCACTGCCCATTCATTCCATTCATTCCAATGGGCAGGGGCAGTTTAGGAGCGGTGTATACAGGGCTCCCAACCTGCCCCACAGATGCTGCTTGCAAGACTTTTTTTCCTGTCCCGCAAGCGCCCAAAGCCCCCCCCCCCCCAGTGTGAAAATACACACTGGAATGAATGAGAGGCAGTTTTTAGGCGCTTAGCAGAGGCTATCTCCAGCGCTAAAGTGCGCGAAAACTGCCCCAGTGTGAAAGGCGTCTTAAAATCTAATAGCAAATCTGCTCAACAGGCACAGCAATTTAAACTCAACAGACATTCCTAGTCTTCTCAAATTGGATTTTTTTTTTTTTTTTGCTGGAGTTAGTTCTTAAAGTAGCAAAAAAAAGGCTAAACGCTAAACTTTATTTTTGAATGAATTAAGGAAATTTTGTGATTTGTGTCCCATTGGGAAGGGTCTAGGGTCACCAAAAAGTAATGTCTCCATCAGAAAATGTACCCTGTATTCTAGGGTTGCCACCTTTTCTTCAAGCCAAAACCGAACACTTTAGCAGCACAGGGGTAACGTTATGGACTTTGTTGTAGAGAGGAACTCTGATGTAAGGGGGTTTCTGCTCACCAAAGCCCCCCTTACATAAGAGTCTGCAGAGCACCCCTTCTGAACCACCCTCACCTTAGGGTACTCACTCAGGTAGGAGAGAGAAGGGAGGGAAGGGGGAGACTTCTGTCAAAGACAGTGGATGGTGAACTCACTCACCTGAGGATAGAGCCTTAGGCATCAGCACCTTTCATCCATTTCATGTCCTATATTTATTTATTTCATGTACTTATATAGCGCTGTCAATTTACGCAGCACTTTACATATACATTGTACATTCACATCAGTCACTACCCTCAAGGAGCTTACAATCTAAGGTCCCTAACTCACATTCATACACATACTAGGGCCAATTTAGACAGAAGCCAATTAACCTACCAGCATGTCTTTGGATTGTGGGAGGAAACAAGAGTACCCGGAGGAAACCCACGCAGGCACAGGGAGAACTTGCAAACTCCAAGCAGGTAGTGTCATGGTTGGGATTCGAACCAGTGACCCTTTTACTGCTAGGTGAAAGTGCTAACCACTACACCACTGTGCGGCCCTGCATTTACTAGCTGCTGGGCTTTAAGTTTCTGGGGGCGAAAAGAGGAGCAGAATGAGCTGCCTCTCCTCTCCCACCCATGTAGGGTGGGGGGCAGAACTGTACTGGCTCTTTGCAGTGTGCAATGAGTGTCACAGACGCTTGGCTTAGACAACCGCAGTTAGCCCTCCAGACAGTTGGCAACCTTGGTGATTAAGGTGAGCCCAGGCACACCTGACCGATGCGCATGCCTATGCACTCGGCGGTTGCGGTAGTTTCACACAGTCCAATCTGAATAATGTATCCGGGTTTCAGGAAGTCTGAAACCCGGACACGTGATTCAAAACCCGGACTGTTCGGATGAATACTGAACAGGTGGCAACCCTACTCTATTCCTGTTCTGGTGACAACCCAGATTTTGTGATTTTGATAGTAGTAAACACAACAAATAGAGAGGGATCATCTGCTAATAGGGGCACAGACAGCAATCAAAACCTGACAGGTGTTCTAATAAACTCCATTCAAAACAAAAAAAAAGTTTTGCCTTTAGTTATACTTTAATCCTGTATATGTATATTGGCATTGCACAACAACAAAGCAAACATTACCATTGGATGAAAATCACACTTTGACTCTGCCAGTCTAACTAAAATTATAATCCCATACAGAAGGAAATACTTAAAAAAAATGATAAACTCTTCTGTGTAATCCTACTGTTCTTTTACGCAATATAACAATGAAATGTTAGCAGTTTATTCATGTGGAAAACTTGATGATTTGCTGAAGGGCCAGTTCACATCACATGCAGTCCAGTGTTTATTTTTCTGCATCAAAAACAAATGGAAAGTAGGTTATACGGTTTCCAATGGCATAGTTCACACCAGTGCTTGCAGTTCCAGAAAAAAAAGTAGAACATATTGCATTTTACCTGCACTGGACTGTACTGGAACACAGTAAAACGCATTAAATACGCCCTGAAACACCCTGGAATGCACTGGAACATATCAATAATGCACTGGATCCTAGTATAGCGAAAAAAAAAAGAAAAAAAGCACCTGTAATTCATCCGGAAACACATCAAAAATGCGCCAAAAATGCACTGGAATGCGTCCCAAACTTGTTAAAAACGTGCATGCAGAAACACATCTGGAACGGATCTGGAGCGCGTTTTTATAGTGTGAACCATCCTGAAAGGTTTGATGCATAGTGAAAAGAGCTAACATCCAAAAAATAGGAAATACATTAAAACTGAGCTATGGGAAAAGTAGAAGTTGTTCCAGGCTTAGTTCGCATATATGTGAATTGGATACCTTTTGAACCACATCCGATTCGAATGACATGTGAAATAACATTGATTTCCATTGAAGTTGTTCACATATATGCGGTGCACCTGCAATGCAAAGTCCTTTGTGTTTTCTGCTCACTGCAGTGAGAATTCCAGGCTCATTGAGTTCTATGGGAATGCTTCTGAATCGCACATGTGTTCAGTTGTGTTCAGGATTCTGTTCAGCATTTCAGCATGATTGCAGTCCTATAGGAGTTGATACCCTTTATCTATGTGTTGGTCAACACTGAAATTGCAGCTGTGACAAAAATTTGGTCCTGAGTAGTGTTGAGCGAACCCGGACTGTAACGTTCGGGTCCGTACCGAACTTTTGGGTGTCCGTGGCACGGACCCGGACCCGGACATTTCAAAAATCGTTCGGGTTCGGTCCGGGGTTCTGCTATTTTACTCCACGTGTTGAGAAGCTGCAGGGCAGCCAATCAACAAGCGTTTCACTGGTTTGCCCTTAGAAGCCATCACAGCCATGCCTACTAATGGCATGGCTGTGATTGGCCGGTGCATCATGTGACCCAGCCTCTTTATAAGCTGGAGTCACAGTGCTGCAGTCACATGCTCCTTGGGTTAGTATAGGGAAAGGTAGCTGACGGCGTGAGGGACAGATTTTAGCCATTTTAAGACCTGATCCTGCATCCTGAGATAGATTACTTTACTACTGCTGTCTGTGCTGTTGCTCTGAGGACAGATAGCAGAAATTAGAGATTTCACATACCGCTGCTTTGAGTTGCAGATCAAGCTCTGCATAGA